>OY292482.1:6886535-7486535 GCA_958496325.1 Nomophila noctuella
ATTAGAAAACGCGTCATTCAGGTGTGCGCACTAGTGAATGTGTTTATGTACCTACGAGTAATGTTTGAAAATTAGATATATTGCATTGGTGAAATAGTTCCAGTGTGAAATTCAGCAGTGCTATGAAATCTTTATAACCAAAAATTGATGGAAAAGAGGATATTACCAGGACTTTCTTATATGATACTTGGACCTGTATTCGAATATGTATAATTAATAATACTTGTACATATATGCCATGAATATGTAAAAAATAGGCATGTCATGTGTTTACGTTTCGGATACAAATTTTTATCTTTATTTTCGACTTTTTATAACATCATTAAAATTCAATCATAATTCTATGTCATTATAACCAAGTTAATTACTTTCTGCCTATCAGTCATTAAACGCAATATTCCATTTACAAGGTGAGGTGTATAAGATATCCGATCTCAACCATAATTAGACATGTCAGCGATTCGCAATTCGCATTTGGCATCAGATTCCACGTACTGCTGGCGACAGAGTAATATTACCCAGTTGATGAGTCCGATTACATTAACTAGGTAGTCGTGTAAATCTGTCCCATTAGCTTTATAATGTTTAGTCTAATTACTGCTTCCTTTAGCAATTTAGCTTTCTCAATGATATGGTAATGATGCTATAGCGTTTGTAAGTGTGCGAGCATCGTTTGTTGTGATAGACAATAAAATAAATGACTTTTGATATTTATGAAGTACCTAGGCAAAAACATATTTATGTCTCTAGGGTTACTCTCCTGCACATCAATGACTTTTAGGCAAAAAAAAATATGTTTCAGTATTGTTTTGGTAAAGAAATTGTTTTTGCAATTCTTAAACAGATTTAATAGTTAACACTAAACTATTAGGAGCGGTAGTTGGCTGGTCAGATTCTAAAATATTCCTACATCTAATTTCTGTTAAGAAATAATCTTAAAACTAATTCAATTAACCATTCTGTTTTTCAATATTTTGTGTACATTCGTTGGGCATTGTATGAACGCTTATGTACTTGGCCAAATTTGTTACATTCGAAACCTTATAATTGAAAAACATTGCATAGGTACATTCATCTTACTCCCTGGCGATAACATTGAAAACAACATATTTCAGTGAAAACATTGAGAAAGTTCCCACGTAAAGGCAATAACCGGGATCGTATCAGCAATTAAATTCTTCCCTTGGGGCGTACAAAGCGAATTTGAACCAGACCGGAGTCGGTGCTCGGTCAGCACCGTTAAGGTAAGGTTTAAGTAGGAGCCTTTTGTAGTGGGAAGTCTAGCAATTATCACCCTCACTGGCATAATTGCAAATTTCTCTAGTCTTCTCGCGTTTAAAGTGTCAATAGCAAGTTATCGAAATTTACTCTGTATGTATAATATACACAATTAAACATACGTGTGTAATGATCTGAGTAAGATTTTTCATTTTATCGTTAGGTTTAGGAGGAAAGTAGGTTAGGTAAAAAATCCTTTTGGAGAATATCCGTATTTGTAGGCAATATCAGCACAACATTTTCATCGCTGTCTTAATGTTTGTCCAAGGAATGAGATAAAGACGACATTAAAGAAAATTATATAGTATCCTTACCAGTACTTCTGATTGTGCATTGATTGTCAGCAAATCTCACGATTCCATAAGGCTAGATTATGACTTTGAAATCCTTTGTGTCTGGAAGCACCTTTCAAGCTTCTCTCACAAAAGTGGGGATTCTTAAAGCTTCGATAAATGCAGGCAGCCCGCGAGAGAAATAAAATGTGAATTCAGGACCACAGACAAGGTAAGACTGGTTACAAATCTTTTGTCCTGACCTCAACAATTATCTTGCCGCAACGTAAAATTGCATCCGTGAAGCTTTTGCTGTAGGTGTAATCCAATATACAAGTTATGATAAAATCGCTGAAATTCGAGAAAATTCTGCATATATGCTAAAAAGTCTACCTATCGCTTGAAGTTTTAAGGCTATTTTAATATCCGACCAGGTGATTAATTACATATTTCACAGTTGGTTGCTTTTGTAGATTCATATTTATATGGTGAGACATATTACATAGGTATTATATTATTACATACCATCATAGAATAATATATTATGTACGTCTCTCGGGGTGCGAAAACAGCCCATAATTCATAGACATTGAATAAAAAAGAATAAATTTGAAGAATTCCATAGCACCTCAAATGAGTGGAAGGACACGGCACCGTGAATCACGGCGGTAAATCTTTCGTTATCATCTGTCACACACAGGGAAAATAAAACCTTCAGACAAAAGAAGGCTGGAAGACAAAGGGAGTTAAGGCAATTAACGTTAAAAGTACTCACCTTTGTAAAGTTTGTTTTAAGTTAGAAAGTAAAATTGTGTTACACATTTGTTAAAATTGCGACCGTCAAGTGTTTTTGATGATGCTTTTATTTTCTTTATTACAGAGCTTTGTTTATTCACTTTATTTTTATTATGGTGCACTTAGTAAATTCGAAACTCAGTTATTCTATCCACTTTTTTCAGGGCAGAGCCCTTAGTAAAAATAGATGACATACATAGGTTTCTTGGATATTTTGACCCCACACTGTCATTTCTAGCACCATCTACCAACATTTTGTTCACAAATAAATTTCTCAAACTTAGATATTATGAACGCTGGTTTATATACCTCTAACGAGCAAACGTAACACCATGAATCATCTCTGCTGTAAATCTTCCTTTATCACCGCGCCCTCTGACATATGCAGGGTAAATAAGGCCGGGCAGTTAGGGCTGATTATAATTATCAATTTATCTATTTATAATTAGCAGACCTTATAAAGATATAATATTTTAGAATGTTTCAAAGCAATTCTCTTTATTTCTAATGGAACTTAGCGCATTTTATATGGCCAAAGCTTTAGTTCGGTTTGTTCAATAAAATGTATTGACTAAATTGATGATGATGATGATGACGTCCTGGCCGATTTCGGCCACGGCGACTGACTTCAGCTCCGTTCCTGTCGTTGGTGTGCTCGCATGTGGCTTATTTAGCCAATTTTGTTTGTAAAAACCGACTATATTACCATGTTCCTTTACCAAATTATGGGTGACTGGGTAAATCAAAGTTACTTTTGTAACCTTTAGATATGTCAGATTGTACGACATACATGAATGTACAATGTACAATTGTACATACAATGCTGCACGTGTGCTTGCTAAGGTCTAAGATATAATCTTTCTCTATAAAAAAATATTGGACAAGCTAACACAAAGACCTGATCCCAGAGTTGCTTTTGTACGTGACTATGCACGTGTGCTGCGGATATTAGAACCTATGTACGTTGAACCTCAAATATATCAATATCCAACATCACACACTGGCCAGAACATTGTAAGGGCTTACTACATGTGGTATTTGTATCAGTTTCAACGAGATACAAATGGTATTGTTCTCGTATCATCAATTTCAACGAGATATAAGTGGTATTGTTCTCTAATCACAAATTTTAATAGTAAATACTATTTGTTCTTAGAGTAATGTGAGAATTTACCTCGAACATAATTTATTAAACTGTGTATGTCAATCTATGAAGTGGGAACCCTGGGGAACATGTTGGTTTTCCCAAATAAAAAGCGATAGCCTACAATGTCAACTTCATATCTGTACAATTCAGATATACATACGTGTTATCATATTAGCTAGCATAGGTAGATATTTATACAGAGTTGGTACAACTACCAACTCTGTATAAATATCTAACCAACGTACTCACATACATAACTGGATCTGCACAATGTCAGAAGTCACAGGAGCATAAAGCATTCGGGACCTCGTCTGTTTATCCACAAAGATCCTCGTAAAAATAACGACGTAAATCATGTTGCGAACTAGGTGCAGAATCCTTGACGCGAGCTCCTCCTAGGAGATTATTCCTTCCTTAATATTATTTCCTGTAGATAATTTATCGTGGAAACTTTTTATTTATCTACCGAGAGCTGACACGATGATTTGTTTCGCTATCCAGAATTTCATTGTTGGGAATACTAAAAACAATCGTCGGTTCGAGTTACTTGTGCGATGTAATGGATAAATTTTGATCCTCGACAGAGCTTGGAAATTTTTATTTGTTGGTTAGAATTATATTTTTTGAAACTTACTTACAAATTCTAAAACTTTATTACGTTATGCTGGTGATATATTACATGTCAGCAGAACTTTGTACGTATTTTAATGTTGTATTGTGGAGGGTAATCAAATTCAAAGAAATACAAAAGTAGAAGATATAAATTCACAATGAAATTTTAATTAAAGTAACAAAATAATGAACTGTAACAACATTCCTAGCAGCAGGAAAAACTGAATTCAAAAGGAACGCCGTTCTACAAAAGCTTAAATGCAATTAAGCAATGGTTGTACGTAGTCGGTTGATGAAAGAACAATTAAAACTTTCAACTGAAAATTCACTTACACAAGCCGGAGACGGATAATAATAATTGCTCCCGGACACTTGAATCAGGACTCGTTAAATTCCAGTGCTCTCGCAGTCCCGGCCAGAAGGTAAACGAATCAAATCAAATCATTGGTCTCTGGCGAAAAGGCGCTGCACTCCAAGTACAGACCCGTGGCAACCCAATTTGGTGGAGTTGGAGTACAAAAACAGGAATGTGAATTTTATCGGCCTATTTGTTTGATGTGGAAGGGAAGGGAAGAGTTAGGCATGCGTACTGTCCAGCTGATGAGATAAAATCGAATGGAAGTGGATACCATGTTTTCAGGACAAAAGTTAAGGTGTCATGATATTATTAGTTTATTTTTATTTTAACACCAAAACGATTTGATATTTTTTTGCATTTAAAACTGACATTTAAAAATTCAAAATAAAAAAATATTATTTTTAAATCACATTGATTGTGTCTATTGACTAAGGATTTGGTTAACTCTAGTTATTTTTGCTTAATTTCATATCCTCGTATTGAAGATTGCTGCTCATTTGGATCCAAACCCACAGACCTCGATTCTAGCCTTGCCTTAAATCCTACAGTCGCGCGTCTAGACTCAACTCGTGAAATGGCCTTAATAACTCTGGCAGTGTTCCAACATTAATTATGTAACAAGCGCACTGCACTTGAAATACCACGAAGGTCAAGAAAGCCTGAAGGAAATATGGCACATTTAGCAACGCTTCCAAGTTTTTAAAAGTATGTAGGTACTGTTTTTTGAACTTGCTCTGCTAAAAGTAAGGGCAATTTCCTTCTTTAAGCATTTTAAATAAAAAAGCAGTCATATTGAGCTATATGCTAAATTAAATAAAAATACATAAATGTTTTCCGAATTTAAGTATAGGGGACGCTAAGGATGAGTTGTTATCGGGAAAAAGTCTTACATGAGTGCAAACCTCCTTTGGGGATACCTCCTAAATAATGTTTATTAAACTGAAATAACATCTTTGATCCACATACTTGTAGCATATAAAATAGGTATCTTCCCTGATCAGTGGCACCGCAAAATGTAATTCATAAAAAGCTTTTGGCTCCAGTAACTTCGATGTCAATTTCCGATAGCATCAGCATTGCGGTCCATCGATCATCCATAAACAAAGTTGGCCCGCTCTTGAAAGGGTCGATGGTGAATTTTGTAATAAATAGGCCTGCCTCCTGAATGCTTGCCGCGTAAACAGAGATAGTCCAATTTGAGCACCTAATTTTTGAGCAACCACAACTTGAGCACTTGGTCTAGTTCACTTTGATACCACCGTTCAGTTCACTGATTGTTATTTTTGACAGGCCCTTTGGGGCTGCTTTGTAATGTACTACCATCTCATATTAAAGCTATAGATTGCTTGAACAGCTTAAAATCTCTACTGAACAGATACTTCAGGATTGTGAATTTGTTGATTGCGCGAGAGTCGCAACCGAATGTAACTACGTAAATTCAGGTTTTGGGCGGTGACTACCGCATAGATTAAGTTTAAAAAATCTTTCTTATATAAGTGAATTATTAGAATCTTTTTCGGATTAATTCTTAAAACCTCACCTATAAATAAGTGGTCTAGGCTCGGTATTTAAGTTACGGTTGCTCAAAAATTAGGTGGTCAAAGTGGGCTACCACTCTTGAATGCTTGCCGCGTAAACATACTTCAGTCAAATTGACCGGACGCGGGTTCCCAGCTCGAGCTAAATTATTCGGACGGTTTATCATGTTAGATATTTTGCGGGAGATAGAATTTTAATAAGGCATTTTAAGGGTGCTTGTCATGTTTTATTGAATTAACAAACATCATATAAATGACAAAAAATACTCCTATTAAAACATTACTGAAGACCTAAGTGAAGTAACACTTCATAACTGTTGTGCTATGTTTCTGCTGATGAGTAGGGTCACCAGAGTTTAGTTGGGGAGGGTGTGGGGTCTTAAAGGCAGGCGACGCATTTGTGACCCTCGTGCGGTTGTTGATGTCCATGGGCAGCAGTAATCACTTACCATCATGTTCGATAGCCTAGCTGTAACATTCAACAAAAAAAAACATAGTTACTAATTATGGATGGATGGATGGCATCTGCACTGGATAGTAGCACAATTTTTTTTTTTACATGTTACATTTTACCTGGGTGTTTCATTGCCTCCGAACTTGAAGCAGATACAAAGGTTGAAGTGCACTTTATTTCTCATTGTAGAAGTTTCACTTTTTCCTGAATAGTATTGTGAAGATATCAAGCTCAACATTTTGCACTGTCATGTCAAAATAACAAATTTATAAGGTTTCGACTTCCCGCAACTATGAGTATAAGGAGGTAGTGAAGTTCGCAAGAACTTCTCCTTGGTTTAAAATATTCAACCAGTCCGGGAACCACTGCTGCGCTCTCGGAAACGCCGGAATCAATAAGAACAGAAACAAAGTTGAATTACCTAAGTTTGAACCTACTGCTTGTTATTTTGTTCTGGGTTTAAAGTTTATTTTGCTAGAAGCTTCGGTAGCTGCAACTGTCACGTCAAATAAAGAGATGGAAGGGTACCCATACCACCGGCAGAAAGAAAAAAATTGGCCAAGTGCGAGTCGGACTCCCGCACTGAGGGTTCCGTACAAATTCTATTTTTGACGTATTAAAAAAAAACTACTGAATAGATTTCGTTCGAACCAATTTTCGTTGGTAGTTTATATGGTAATTTACATTATATAATTATTTCAGTTTTATCATCCTCTTATTTTAGAAGTTAGAGGGGGGGGGACACACTTTTTTCCACTTTGGAAGGGTCTGTCACGCAAAGTATTCATTTTAGAAAAAAGTGATATTAGTAACCTTAATATAATTTTTAAAGACCTATCCATAGATACCCCACACGTATATGTTCAATGAAAAAAAATATTTCGAGTTTCAGTTCTGACTATGGGGACCCCCTACTTTTTTTTATTTTTTTTCTCTTTTCGTGTGAAAACCTTGTTGCGGTTCACAGAATACATCCCCTCACCAAGTTTCAACGGTATAGTACTTATAGTTTCGGAAAAAAGTGGCTGTGACAGACTGGCGGACAGACAGACAGACAGACAGACAGACAGACAGACAGACAGACAGACATGACGAATCTATAAGGGTTCCGTTTTTTTGCCATTTCGGCTACGGAACCCTAAAAAGATCATAATTAATTCGAACTGAACAGACAAGCAAATAATCCAAATGAAAAGAAACATCTGCGGTTCATGGACTGCCACTAATATATCGGCGCAACGAAACATTACTTCAAATTTTTATATTTAAGAATTGTTGATAAAATAATCATAAAAATAATGTTTTGATTTTCCTATGCTATAAATAAGATAGTCTCGTATTTTGATTGATTTTGTTAATTTCTACTTATGTTATAAATCTATTTAATTATTATTATATTTTTGTATAAAGATTAAATTGATGAATTACTGATTAAATTACGCAATTAATTATAAAAAGCGTTAATAACATTAAGGCATGCGCAAACATTTATAAATAACTTGTAAAACCATGTTAAACGACTCCAGGTAGTTTTCCGTGGTGGGGACGGTAGGCTATAAAAGCGGTCGAGGGACCGGACTGGTTTCACTTTCGCTCGAGCCGTCGGACCGTGCGGACCTTCCACCACTGGAGTCTACCTGAGTCGTGCGTCACTCAGTGAAATAAACAAGTTTGTTACGACTACGGTGATTTCTTTTCAAACAATTCGGTAAGATGAACAATTTAATTGAGAATGAGGACGTCAGCTCGGCTGACGTCCCAATTTTTAAAAATCTTACGAGCAATTCTTCTTCGACATCAGAAGTGGGATCGATCGAAGCCAACACTCAGCCATCCGGTAACAATCAATCTATAAATAATTTAGATAACAATTCAGCACAACAACAATCCCAGCCATCATCTATACCGGTATCTAGTGTGCCTTCGGAAAACTTTTCGCCACAATTTGTTATGCAAATGATGCATATGATGCAACAGATGTCGGAACGTCTTAATACGCCATCGGAAAATAAGGTGAGAATAAATGACATTTACTTACCCTCTTTTGACCCTGATACCAACGTTGGTGTGCGAGAATGGTGTCAACATATAAACCAGGCGGTTGATACGTATAAGCTAAACGACTTTGATGTACGAATGAAGGTGGGTAGTCTGCTCAAAGGACGAGCTAAAATGTGGGTTGATGATTGGATGGTAACTACATCTTCATGGGCAGAACTGCGGAATAACCTCATTACTACATTTGAACCCGAAAACAGGTATTCTAGAGATATTCTCAGATTTAGAGAACACACCTATGATACCTCGAAGGACATATCAGAGTTCTTGTCACGAGCCTGGGTGTTATGGAGGAGAGTCACCAAAGACAAATTAAGTGACGATGACGCTGTAGAGGCGGTTATTGGGTGCGTAAGCGATGAACGTCTACGAATTGAACTGTTAAATGCCAGAGCAACCTCCGTGCCGGAGCTCATCTCAGTAGCAGCATCGATAAGGATAAAACGACCCAATCCAGGTGTTAACGGACCCGTACCAAGTAAGCGTTCTCGTTTTTCAGACAACACCCAAACTGCACTACATTGTCGTATTTGTAAAAGGACAAATCACAGCACCCAAGATTGTCGAATGAGATCTTCAGAGTCCAGACCGGAACAAACTCAAAAGGAACCAATACAGAACAACAAACCAGTCTGTACCTTCTGTAAGAAGGTGGGGCACTCATTCGAAATGTGTTATAAACGTGATCGTTCTTTAACATCAAATGTGAACTGTATTGCAGGAACAAAACTTGCTCCGATTCACATTAAGATAGGATCAAAGTCATACCAAGCTGTGTTTGACAGCGGCGCTGAATGTTCTGTGATACGAGAGTCCATTGCTGCAGCTTTACCTGGAAAGAGGTTTCAATCCGCTAAATACTTGAAAGGTATTGGGCAATTTCCCGTATTGACGCTAACATCGATACTTACTGTTTGCATAATAGATGGCATAAGCGTTGAGATACAGTTCAGTGTTTTGCCAGACTTCGAAATGTCAACAGATATTCTTGTAGGTATGAACTTGATTACCAATACAAATCTTTCCATGATTATCACATCCGCGGGAACCAAACTGGTTCGTCAACAATCAATTTGCCATTTTAGTGCACGCAATCCTATTTTTGAAACTATTGACTGTGACCTTACTGATGAACATGATATGTCCCAACTACGCACACTTTTAAACAAGTACCAGCACTTGTTTATTCAAGGATACCCTACAACACGTGTCAAAACGGGTGAGCTGGAAATTCGGCTCAAAAACCCTAACAAATATGTGGAACGAAGACCATACCGCCTTAGCCTAGCCGAGCGTGAGAAGGTACGTACTATTATATCAGATCTGTTAGAACACAACATCATCCGAGAAAGTAAGTCGCCTTACTCCAGCCCGATTATCCTGGTAAAGAAGAAGAATAGAGACGATAGGTTATGTGTAGACTATAGAGAACTCAATTCAAACACTTTGCGAGATCATTTCCCACTCCCTTTGATATCTGATCAGATTGATCAATTGGTGAATGGACAGTACTTCAGTACCTTCGATATGGCGGCAGGATTCCATCAAATTCGCATCAGCGAGAGCTCTATCGAGATGACCGCGTTCGTTACCCCCGACGGTTTGTACGAATATCTTGTAATGCCGTTCGGATTGAGTAACGCCTGTTCAGTTTACCAGCGATGCATAAACAGAGCATTATTTCCGCTATTAAATAACAATATTGCCCAAGTATATGTTGATGATGTGATCTCGAAATGTGCTGACGTCTCCGAAGGACTATCAAACATCGAACGCATTCTCATGGCTCTACAGGAAGCGGGGTTTTCGATCAATGCAGACAAATGCAGCTTCTTCAAGCGCTCCATTGAATACCTGGGTAACGTAGTTGCGAATGGTCAGGTCCGTCCAAGCCCTAAGAAGGTGGAAGCTCTTGTCAAATCACCCATTCCAAAGACGCCCAAACAAGTAAGACAATTTAACGGTCTGGCAGGATATTTCAGGAAATTTATTCCTAATTTTTCACGCATCATGGTGCCCTTATATGAGCTCACCAAGCAGGGAGTTAAGTGGGAATGGAATGAACGCCACGATGAAGCCAGAAACAAGGTAATACAATGTTTATCATCTTCTCCGGTTTTGACCTTGTTCAAAGAAGACGCACCAATAGAATTATACACTGATGCCAGCAGCCTTGGGTTCGGAGCAGTACTAGTGCAGGTAATTGAAAATCGTCAGCATGCTGTTGCTTTTATGAGTATGAGGACCACCGACGCCGAAAGCCGCTACCACTCGTATGAGCTGGAGACTCTGGCAGTTGTACGTGCAATCAAACATTTTCGACAATATCTCTATGGTCGCAAATTTAAGGTCATAACTGACTGTAATGCTTTGAAAGCGTCCAAACATAAAAAGGATCTCCTTCCAAGAATACATCGGTGGTGGGCCTTTCTTCAAAACTATGATTTTGAAGTGGAGTACCGCAAGGGAGAGCGCCTACAACACGCTGACTTCTTCAGTAGGAATCCAGAGGAGTGCACAGTCAACATGATCAGAGACCTGGATTGGTTAAAAGTTGAGCAACGCCGTGATGAGACTCTACGTCCCTTGATGGATAGCTTGAATGATAACAACCAAGTAGAAGGGTACGTATTAGTGGACGGAATTCTTAAACGAAGCGTATTAGATGCAGTTTTTGGCCAACAGGTATGTACAGTTGTACCTAAGTCATTCCAGTGGAGCATAATTAATTCATTCCACACCGCACTGAAACACCCGGGATGGGAGAAAACTCTTCAGAAGATCAGAGAGACCTACTGGTTTGATAAAATGAGTACACTAGTACGTAGGTTTGTTGACAACTGTGTGATATGCAGAACATCAAAAGGTGTATCCGGCGCAGTACAAGCTCAACTCCACCCGATCCAGAAACCAACAGCAGCTTTCCAAGTTATTCATATGGACATAACCGGCAAATTGGGAACCTCAAATGACCAACAATACGTCATAGTTACCATTGATGCCTTCTCAAAATATGTCTTATTTCATCACGCCACAGATAAGAGCCAACACAGTACGTTAGCAGCCCTGAAACGTACTGTCCATCTATTTGGAACGCCAGTTCAAATAATAGTAGACGGAGGACGCGAATTTCTGGGTGAGTTTAAAGCTTATTGTGACCGTTTTGGTATCAACATTCACACCATAGCGCCAGGAGTCAGCCGAGCAAATGGACAGGTTGAGCGGGTCATCGCAACTTTAAAGAACGCTTTGGTAATGATCAAGAACTATGAAACCGAACAATGGCATTCAACCTTGGACGAGCTGCAGTTGGCGTTAAATTGCACACCACACCGTGTCACCGGTGTTGCTCCACTCACTCTGATTACGCAAAGAAGACACTGCGCACCTCCTGAATTATCGACCCTGGTAAGTTTTGACGACGAAACGGTAGACATTCAACGTTTGAACCAACAAGTCCAACAGAAGATGGTCCAAGTTGCAGAAAAGGACCGGCAACGCTTTAATCTCCGTAAAGCGAAGATTCAACATTTCCAGAGAGGTGATTACGTTCTAATTAAAAACAATCCACGACATCAAACTTCTCTAGACCTCAAATTCAGTAACCCTTATGAGATTTGCAGAGTCTTGGAGAATGACCGATATTTGGTGAAGAAGGTCGTGGGCAGTGGTCGACCACGAAAAGTCGCCCATGACCAGCTGCGCCGAGCACCTCAACCTGGTGAACAGGCGGCCATATCGGCGGGAAACGACGAGACACCTACTCTTCATGACTCATCTACTCCCAACGAGCCCCGGCCATCTACTTCAAGTGCTGGTCTCCATGATGACCAACAACCCAGCAACAACGAAAACTAACATCTGGTTAGTTTCCAATCAAATAATTTATGATAACCACCATTCTTACACTCGTTTAGAACCTCTGTGCAAGCACAGCAACGACCTAGTCCCAGCTCCTAATAGAACCTCTGTGTACCACGGCGTAAAAGGCCGCCCAGAACACAGCAACATCCTGCCTTCTCTACGAGAATCAAACTAAAGCTAAAAACAAATTCAATTTATATTTAACCCTTTCACCTTCTTAGAGCCCCTGTAAATTACAGCAACGACCTAGCCTTTTCCTATTAGAGCCCCTGTGTACCACGGCGTAAAAGGCCGCCTAGAGCACAGCAACATCCTACCTTGCTACGAGTATTAAAATGTGTGAGACGTGATGGATGGTCAAACACATAACATAACATATCATTACAAATAATAATAAAAAATAAAGTAATAAATTTTAAATTGAAATCTGAATATTTTGCAACAATGTTGCAATCAGATACCAAATGAAAAAGAGAAAATATCACATTGTTTCAGACATCTCCACGAGGCTGGTGCAGAGCGCGCACCGCCTGTCAGCATGGCCGTATCGGCGCAACGAAACATTACTTCAAATTTTTATATTTAAGAATTGTTGATAAAATAATCATAAAAATAATGTTTTGATTTTCCTATGCTATAAATAAGATAGTCTCGTATTTTGATTGATTTTGTTAATTTCTACTTATGTTATAAATCTATTTAATTATTATTATATTTTTGTATAAAGATTAAATTGATGAATTACTGATTAAATTACGCAATTAATTATAAAAAGCGTTAATAACATTAAGGCATGCGCAAACATTTATAAATAACTTGTAAAACCATGTTAAACGACTCCAGGTAGTTTTCCGTGGTGGGGACGGTAGGCTATAAAAGCGGTCGAGGGACCGGACTGGTTTCACTTTCGCTCGAGCCGTCGGACCGTGCGGACCTTCCACCACTGGAGTCTACCTGAGTCGTGCGTCACTCAGTGAAATAAACAAGTTTGTTACGACTACGGTGATTTCTTTTCAAACAATTCGGTAAGATGAACAATTTAATTGAGAATGAGGACGTCAGCTCGGCTGACGTCCCAATTTTTAAAAATCTTACGAGCAATTCTTCTTCGACAAATACGTTGAAAAAATAACTTAAAAGGTCCTCCGAAACCCTACCTGCTACTAAGAAATAACAGAGCTCAGTTGGGGAGGGTATGGGGTTAAGGCCGGCAACATCAACGATACCTCTGGTGCCGCGGATGTCCATGGGCGGCGGTGATTGCTTACCATCAGGCGACCCGCTAGCTCGTTTGCCGGCTCTGACATAAAAAAAAAAACTATTAAAATATTACTAATGTTTTATGTTGTAAATAATGAGGTTACAGAAATAAGCTGACTCGTCCTTCTATCTGCTTGTAACAGGCCGTAAATCAAGGGTAATGCAGATTGCTAAGCATAAAGTTTTTATGTATAACTTAAAGGTTTTATGTTCACCAATCCGCATTTGGGGAGCTGGTGTTTATTATTGTAATAACCATGCCCTAATTTTGATGTAGCTTTTGCCTTGTTAGATTACTTGGATATGCTTTAAATACTACAATCAAATAAAATCTAAACTACTACATAATTATCATCATCGAAGAGCTTATTCTGGTTGCATCCTTAGCCAACACCTCAGAGCCCAGGGAATGCTGCGACTATGAATATAAATTGACCAGCCTGTTTTTTTATAATAGAGCGACTGTCTTCTGATCTTCTGACTGTCTCCGTTACTCTCAAACGGAAAACCAGGCAATTTGGATCACAGTCGGGCCCAACGGCTTAACGTGACTTCCGAAGTACGGAATCATCATTGTTATCGGATAATCAGGTGATACAAGACCTAACCAAACTGGGCTCCTAAAAATCCGTACCCAGGACCTCCGAGTTTTGAGTCCAGCGCATTAAGCACTACACCTTTTAGGCAGTTTGGAGCAAAATCTAAACTACATTATCTTAACTTTTATTCTAACACAATTCAAGTATGTGCTCTTCTTAAAGAGGTTTCCATGTAGTAGTTATTTAACGTCTTGAAGTGTAGCACAATTCGAGCTGAAAGTATTTAGTTGCAGAATTCTCCCATTAGGAACTCGAGTACGAGTTTGCTGAGACCTAACTAGCTATGTTCTTGTTTCTTGTACATATGAGGTCAATGGTCTTATAATATAGCTGATTCAAAGTAATTGCTTCGAGTCGGATGCATAAAGTGTTGTTGTACAAACTTCAGGACTGATTAAAACAAAATAGCTTGGAGTACTAAGCAAACATGGATTTAATGTTAGATAAAGATCATCTTTAAATTGTTTAGTAATAAGTAATAACTCAATCACAAAAACTTGTTTGCATATAATAATGTGGATAAACATAAGAATTGTTGCACGGGTAGTTTCTTTTTTATCTAGAACTAAATATAGCTTATGCTTCTGAGTAATAATGAAGCGCCCTACTGAAAAAAAAATTTGAAATTAGTCCAACATCTTTTTAGTTATTCGTTACATAAAAAAAATTGTAAACGAGACCTCTTTAAAATAATAGTATAGATTTTAATTACCATCAGAGCTGTGAACGGGTACGCAAACATAAATATTGTTAACGCTTACAAAAAGTCCGTTGAGCCCACGCCTTTGCAAATTCTAAGAAGAGTAGGCGCTAAAGTTCTTACTAACTCAACTAATAAGCAAAACGTATAACAGAAACATCCCTCGCAGTACTTTTAGTATATTCAAGCTCGACTTTGCACTTTGTATGTACAGTATACATTAAGAACTGTTAACTTCGTGATTTAGTTGCTGACCGAGCAATACTTGTTCTGAAACACAATACAAATAATCTCTTCAAATTAAAAACCAAGTTGTTTTATGATATCAGATATTCAAAAATTACGCAACGGTTTTTGATACTATGGTTGATCCATCATCAGCCTATCGCAGTCTACTGCTGGACAAAGGGCTCTCCTAAGGTGTCCACTCGGTCCGATCCTCGGCGACTGGCATCCATCTCCTGCCAGCCATCTTGCGCAAATCGACACTCCACCTTGCCTGAGGGCGCCCTACACTGAGGTTTTTGGGGCACGATGGTTAAAATATAATAATTTTCGGGAGAGGTTAATATTAATAGCACATGCAGAATTTATAAAGGAACACTTATAATTTCCGTCCGAAGCCACAGCGGGTTGCTAGTACAGTCATGAGCACTAACATGAATACAAACACATTGAAATATGAACTTTACTGCTTTGACATAAGAACCGAGGCGTGTACATGTTATTGCTCGTGCCTGTACATATAAGATAAAATACATTATCTTACATTAAGTTCCATCATTGGTCAAGGAAGTTAAAAAAATTGTCATATTATCAGTCAGTCAGACTTATATATTGGTCCAATGTCGCGTGTAAAAAACTCCCTTCATAATTCAAGAAGTCGATGGTCCTTGAGATGCCCGAACGTAGTAAAAATCAACGCGACACAACCTCGTAAACTGCCAAATGTTTTGGTCCAAATAAAGATTAGGGCTACAAGCCATTTCCCAGCGTGATACTCGTATGCGGCAATTTATTTAGTTCAACAAAAAGGGTCTATAGAAATCTGTACTTATAGTTCAACTTAGTTATATGTCAGTTTAACCAGTATCTTTCTGATGAGCTCCACCAGAAGCATTGTCCACAGTTGACGACATGGCCTGTCTTATTTTGTTTTAGCATGGTACTAATCTATGCTCACTACAGAATTACTTCGTACATAGAGGACCTATATGAAATAAAATTACAATTACATATTACACTTTTCTCAGTAATACTTCGCCGCAGAAGCGATTTAGGTGCACTTCAACTATCTGTAAACATTCCAATAAATGGTATATTTGTTGCAAAGTTCTTTAAGTGTAGACGGTATTGTTGGTGGTGAGGTTGCATTTGCGAACATTCCGAACTACATAAACGTGGGATATAAAAGGCAAGTTGCTCCAGCCCATAAATGGGGTAGAATCTTTTGGACACATAAACATTACGGTCACAGGCTGTTTCGCCGAGATCTAAAATGTGCGAGCTATTTACTGGCCTCCTATCGACTTGACAATACAAACCAATTTTCGTCTTTACTCTTCTGATGGTTTCTCGTTGATCCCAATCGTGTTTACCTACAACAAAGCGGTGGTACAATCCTTGTTCAATCAATTTGCATGTGGCCTACATTGCCCGGCTCGGCGACAAACTTCGAAGGGCTACCCTTTTTATTCGGAGTTATGTGATTGAACCCATCGGTATTCTTCGCAGGGCCTCACAAGTTTTATCTTAATAAAACGCACGGATAGAACAGATTATTCGAAGGCCGTTTCGGTACCCAGCTATAGATTTTCGGTGAAGTTTTCTTTGTAACATGGGAGGCAATGAACGTGGCTGTCATAAAAATACAAATCTTTTTAGTCCCCAATAGATTTACATATGAAATCGTTGTAGTTATACATTCTTCAATCCTCCGTGTTAAAGAGAAAACGCTAAAAGCGGTATTGCCATAAGTTATTATAAGTCTATTTTGAAAACTTTTCAAAATAGACTAATATAGATCGCACAAAATGTATTTAAATGAAATTGATAACAATTTTAGAAATCGAGAAATAAAGTACCTAAACATATTTTAAACAGAAAACGGTAGAACTTGAATTGCGATTATTCCTCAAAAAGAATAATGTAGTAACATTACCTTTAATTGAAATAGCACAAAATAATATTAAAATAATACTTACTATTTCGTACAAAAGCTAGTACATAAATACTTCAAAATAGAAATGAAGTCTTGAATAATGGTAGACGATGAAAAAAATATCTTATTTTCGTATTATTAAGCCTTTTTATTCAAAGGCCCGTATAATAGGCTGCCTCAGCTTTGAAAACAAAAGATATTCTCGCAAATGAGGGTCATAGCAATCATTTCTCACAAGAATTGTTCGTCTCTTGTCGGAAAGCACTGGAAAACTGTAAAGAGTTTTTACAAAATAGTCTACGTTTTCATTTTGTATAAGTTGAACAAGTGGTCTTTTATTTTAATGCTAGTATAATCAACATACTGTGTGATACAACTGTTTAACTTATTTTCATCAATACCCCAAAGCTCCTAAAAGATTTCATAAACACATATTACCTTCTAGTCACTTGTGCGGCTATCGGATGGTAAAAAGGCATATGAAAATACACGCAATTAGACCAGTAAAAGGAGTGTTTTAGAAGAGTTGAACAGAGTTTGAATATTCAAACAATCCAGCTGTAGGAATGGCGGGCTATCTGGCTCGGAGTGTCATTTATGTCTGAGAAAGAATTGAATTGTAAAAGCAAAGCTTTTTACCTCGCGGCCGGCGAATGCAAAACAAGCCAATTTAAACTTCACGCAACGCTCCCGCTCAAAAACCAAACAGGGTTACAGTGTAAATGGGGCAATCAGTAGAGACATGACATCGGATAGATCCCTCCTAATCGTTCAAGTTGAAAAGTAGCCCTGTTCTCTTTTACTCTTTTGAGTAAATAATTAAATTAAGTGCCGATTAACTTTTACCCTAGGAAGAATACAGGTTACATTTTTATTGCTATATTTCAACGACGAAACTTGGAAAAACGAATGCTATTCCAGATAAAAACCGACATTGTTATTAGCGCACTTAAATGTAAGGATTCGGTTTTACGACACGAGTTACTCTGCTACTTAAACAAAGTGTTGTTGGAACCCTACCCCTGCTGTGGATAGTAATACCTAGGAAAGATTGTAGAAAGTTTTTTACGTCTCCTTTTCTGCCCGTTAAGCATAATATGAAACATAGGGCGAAGATGTCCAACTGTAACTTATTCGATTGTGACAGCTGACTATCCTTCGCGAGCGTCATACGGATGGGCGTAAAAAGGAATTACATAGTAAAGCGATGCTTACTCTTTTACGGCCCAAAGATCGGGAAAATAAAGTTCTTTTTATTGCTCTCAGTTTTACAACCCTGGTAATAGGTGAATTCGGTGAACTCCGCGCGGGAATGCTGAACTTAATGCTGCAACCCGTGGTTGTAGCTAGGATTTTATTTTGGTAGGGGTCAAAAGATTAGTCTAACAAAGTTGCCTTTAGGAGCCGTGATTTGAAAGGAATGCTAGAGTCAGTTGTTCCCGTATTGTTATTTTTAGGGTTCCATATTCGCTCACCCAAGTTTACGGGCTTACCTGTCTTTCGATTTTATTTATTTATTTATAAAACTTTATTGACCACATAATAAGTAGGTACAAAAGGCGGACTTAATGCTGAAAGCGTTCTCTGCCAGTCAAGCTAAAAAATAAATTTTATACATTACTAGCGGCCCGCCCCGGCTTCGCCCGTGGTACTTGTCCACTATTTAATGGATGATATTATACATAAAAACCTTCCTCATGAGTTACTCTATCTATTAAAAAAAACCGCATCAAAATCCGTTGCGTAGTTTTAAACAACACACATAGGGACAGAAAAAGCGACTTTGTTTTATACTATGTAGTGATCTGATTTTTAACATTCCGATTTAACTTCAACAGCTTTCGAAATTCGTTGAAATATTTCACTCCTTTCATCTTTAGTCTGCGAAGCATTCATCTGTTACGTTCCGCCCTTGTTGCATCCCTGGGGAAGTCCAGTCCGCATCTCTCCCGGCAGCGCCCATCCCGATTGTCCTTTTTTTTTGTAAACGAAGAGGAAGCCATTGTACCTGGCCCGATGCGACATTTTATGTCAGATTGTTACGCGTTTATTGCTCAAAGTAATAGCTGTTTTAGCGTTAAAACGTCTGTTTCAGTGCACAAGTTTATTAGGGAGATTCTTTGGGCATTTCGACTTTAAAGTTTTTGAACGGTCTATTGGCCAGATTATTTTATGCATTTCAAATGGGTAGTATCAGGCATCAGCATCAGGGCTGATTTTACCATCTTCATATTCATTGATCGTCTATTTTCTGTCTCGATATTTTTTATGAATTTTAATACAGGACTCACTAATCACAAGCCAATGAGCTACTTGAAAAACTAGATCATTTTACATTTGCATATAACTTCTCATAATATATTAAGTGCAAATTGCGGGATCAATTTGCAAGAACCGTACCGGGATAGATTGAATGCAAACGGCAGAAGATCGATTATGATGGGTTGGTTGATTGATTGGTTCACGTTATTTTGATAACTTATGAATGGGATCCTTATCCCTTTTTGAATCGGGATCTTGGAAGAATATCTTTTGTGTTATCATATCATGATTCTATTTGTGCCGGCAAATGATTACAAAATCGGTTTATTTTATCTACCTTACATTTAGCTACTTTAATTAATTGTGAAGTGAGGAAACTATATAAATTACGGTACTCAAATGCTAAATGCTAACCAATCTAACATATATCAGAATTCAATATGACAACAACAGCACTCACGTCGTGCTAAATTGTTAATTTACAATAAATACAAGCAATGTTAACCTTTTACTACGGAACTGTGCATTATTGTTCACCTTCCTAATTGAGTATACAGTTATTCCATCCGGGAGAGTAAGTTCGTCAGTAACACAATTAATTTACCTACATTAAAGTTGAAGACAGTACGTTTCTATTCTCGTAACAGACCCGGACGACCCGTCATAATCAATACAGGAAGAAACTTCTAAGGGCCCTTTCCACTTCCGCGAAGGGTTGATGGTATCGATAACATAGTATCGATTTGTTAACATCGATATTCTTGTATTGTGAATTTCGAGAGCGAGTGTGTCTCACAAATTTGTCTCGTATCAATATCATATCAGTAAATCCGAACAATGGACCCCAAGCGACCTCATCAATGTTCGAGTGAGGCCTATGTTCAAGATTACGCAGTAACTTTCTAGGTCGCCTGTTCGTCTTATCAGTCCATTGTTGTTAGTTTTACTTTACTTGTTGGTAAGTGATCTGGTATTAAGATGTTGAATACGCTAGTAAAATCATCGGTAAGTATAAGAACCTAGGTAAAGACAAAGTTAAGATTAAAAAAAATGGCCTGTCGAAAAGATTTTAATTTAGAGGTATCCGCTAAAAGCTAAAATGTCCTTCAGCATATTTTTGTCCCTACAGAAAAGTATCTAAAAATGCTAAAACTAATTTATTCGCATCCGCTGAGAAGCTTGAATACAAATTTTCAGATTTCTTTCGTATAAACTTACGAACTCTGTCGTAACTCTACTTTCCCTATTTCGCTCCTAAGGGGTTTATTTTTCCTAGCTCCTGAGTAATAAGTCTTTGAAAAATCTTGTATACCCGCAACAAAGTCTCCTTGTTATTCTGTCAATGATGAATTTGATAAGTTCCGTGACACAAATCAACATATATTAATTTTACCACGTGTTCAATAATAAATAAACAAATATTCACAACATCACATACATTCAATTTACTGCTACATTATCACTTGATGGCTATGGTTTATTTTTTATCTAACACTAAGAGAGTCTTTATCCTTTACTACATAAAGAGGTATGATTAATAAGAGTTAAAATGCAACGCGAAAGTCTAAAGTCCTTTAAGCAAAGAAGCAAGAGTGTCACGTGATGGTAAGTGATCACAGACGCCCTTAGACATTAACAACCCCACAAGAGTCGCTGATGCGTTGCGTTTGGAAGCTGAGAAACTTCTTGAGATCTTATCATCTTCATATTCTTTATTGCTTCCTAGTTGTGTGCTAGATTGTTAATAAAAACTAAAACTTCTAATAAAATTTCGACAAAAAATTCGGACAACACTAATGCCCTAGTTATCCTCTTTCACTGACGTTATTATCTCGTCAGTAAATATATTTGCAAACTAGTTTTGGATTAACTTATTATCTGATGTTCGGGAAGTAGGAATGTTGGGGTTGGCGAGTGGCGACTGAGAGAATTTTCTCATTAATATCTATACTGAATAATTTTGAACTTTGTGCAATGGAATTTCAATGGTATTCGTTCAAATATTTAACTTTAAATACTGCTTGTTCTTCGGTGTAGGTAAAAAAAAATGAGAAAACCACTTTGTTACTTTTAAATTTACTTTTTAATGCTTTAGTGAGAGTTTTAGTTAATTTACGTAAAACAAGTTTTTTTACCCACTGACTACAAACTCATTTCTCAAAAAACTTTTATTTCGACGTAGGTAGACAATTCCTTTTTTAATCTGCCTAGCTAACAAAGCATGTGCTATAAAAGCAAACATCGCATCCGTCCGCAAGGCATTGGGTTTTCGCACAAAAATAACTCAAAGCCTTCCTAGAGTAATAGACAATCCAACGCAAAAAAATATATTTACATATTTTAATTCAAACCGGTAGGTATTTCCTGAGATTAGCGCGTTCAAACAAACTCTTTAGTTTTACTATACTAGTAAAGATATTGAATTAACGACCACTATGATTGCTAGAATGGTTAGGAATAGCTTTTGCTATAGATGCTAGAATGCTATAGATGCTAGAATCCGTGACGCAGTATTGAGAGAAGCGTGTCGTCGCGTTCCCTTTGCGCGCTAATCACGCGGAAACATCCACGGGTCAGCTTACAACGAGCTAATATCCACAGGAGAGGAATTGGCAGATAATTTACTAAGCGGCAAGTACCTTAAAGCAAGGCTCAAAAATCTATACTAATATAATAAAGCAGAAGAGTTTGTTTGCTTGTTCAAAAGCGCTAAACTTAGAAACTACTGGTTCGAATTGAAAAATATTTTCGTTTTTGGATAGGCCATTTGTCGGGGAAGACTTTAAGCTATAATGTAACACTATGGGTGCGGAAACCGAAATCCGCGGGTACGAAGTCGCGGGCGGCCGTAAGTAAATAATAATTTTAAAAAAAATCTTACATTAACACACAAATTAATAATCTTTAAATAAAGAAACTAGATTGAGATATGGATGCTAGTGTGGTTGTTTGTATCTTCCGATTATTTTGCATGTGTTCAGCCGAATTTCTTAGAAACACAGCCGTCCGTATCTTGAATTCAAGCTAATTTGGTCCGTAAAAACCTATGAAATCACGTCAGATTGTCTGCCTAGACTTCGAAGGTATAATTTCTGCATTAGGGCTAATTCACTAATTTGCCTTACAACTCTCTTATCAGTTTAAGTAATCTATTGGATACTTATTCTATGACGTCCACGTCCGTATCGCCCTCCGATGGTTTATGGCTTCGACCGTTTAAAACTTGAATGCAACGGAAAATACGATACATTTTCATGGAAGTTTCTGTGCTTTTAATAAAAAGCTATGTATATCATTATTATTAATACGTATCATGCAAAATCTAATGTGCGAAAAAAACATGATGATTTAATAATTAGAGTCAGTGTATAATTAACAACGCCATTTAATAAAAAGAGAGATAAACGTAAAAGTCAGGCAATATTTATATTTATAACGTGGTTAATATTTCTAGTCATTTACTAACACACCAAAGAAGTTCCATTACAATTATTTGCTCCATGAAATAGTCTGCTCAAAAGTAATGGCCCAAACTATATTTATCCCAAATGGAGTAACAACAAAATACGAGTACCTAAGTAGTTGTTATTATGTTTCCATCCTCTGGGATAATTCACGTGGAAAAGGCAATAGGTACAAATAGTAAGTAGGTTCTCGCCCCATTAGTTTAGCGATATAAATATCGCCAGTTACTTGCGAACCGGTAGGAGAGTCATCATTATGTTATTTTCTGACGATTAACAAGTGCTTCTATGAAGCCTATTTTAATAAAGAATATTTTGAGTTCGAGTTTGAATTTGATCTGGATGTGATTTCAGAGTCCTGAATTCAATTCGGAATAAGGTCAAATTATATTGAAGATTTTTAATACAACAAGGGTTTTTGGTAATTAATTCCAACTTTGTAAGTGTCATAATTAAACCTTGTGACCCAGGACCGTATTATTTACCCGTTTTTTCCACTACGTCAAGAGGATCGTCAAGTATCAACATTATTGAATAGTATTATTCACAAAAATATGTATATACACAGAAAGAAAAATCATTAATATACGACTACAATGTAGTAACATATGACTTAGTTCAGGATTACGAGTATATACGCTTCATATCGAACACAATTTGTGAGAATAATGAAGCCAAAGATATGTTCTACATATTAGAAAGGGGTTTAGAGCTCCTACCCTAGTTAAACTATGTCTATGTATTATGTAATATAGCTTCCATATCGCTTCTCATTGAAAATAGAAAACTTACAACATTTATTCTTATTCTATATGATAATAAACATATGTATTCTGAAGCGTAAGATGCGTAATATTTGCCGATTGGTGAGTTGAAAAAGTTGAATAGTAGACCAAGAGGTCGCGGGTTTGATTCCCGCACAGGACAAACATTTGTGTGCATGAACGTGTCTTTTTGTCGTGGTCTGGGTGTTATAAGTCTCTAAGTATTATCTATTTATATATTTGTGTGCCACTTTATATTAATTTTCATTTCTGTGTTGTTGCGAAATATTTATATTTATAAATACATAGTTAACGATATTTTGAAATTATAAGTTGGTTAAAATTCACAAATTAATATATTTTCCAGTTCGCGGATATAATAGAATGGAATTCACGTATGCTTATATAATATTCCGAAGAAGATAAATATCCAAAGAAGATAATAAATATACGTGAACACAGAAGATTACTACAGGATTCACTAAACACGGAAAATACAAACAAAGTTTCTATAGGACCCCTTTTACAGAAAGACATCGCATTCACACACATCGATTAGTTGTCGCAGTGAAATATAGTTTATACAAAGAGGAATGTTCACATTCGTATAAAGGAAACCCAATCATCCGGAAACGCAGTATCGCGAATAAAGTAACATGTTTGCCGGGTTCCCTTCGGCAAATCACGCGGAAACGCTCAAGGGTCACTGTATATATTTAAATTCTTAGATATGCCCTCGCCATACATCGACTCCTTTTAAAATTGGTACTATAATTTGAAGCGATAGTCGCTACCTATCTCAGTGACAGCATGTAGAAACGTACGTCATGTGAAACAAAATAATGCCATAGTTATCTGGTGTATGGGCATTTTTAGCGATTTTTAATCTATGGGTCACTGTTTACGAATAGCCGGGACCGGAACCTGCTTGACCCCTTTAAATTCAAAGGAACGGTATCACTTTCTGAATTAAATTTGTTCATGAATGAGTTTTAAAATGGGTGACCTAATTTAGTTGGATGTTAATTAGATGGTCCGGCAAAATTTTGTGATAATGAAATTTTCTTATTGCAGGTAACGGTCAGTTGGTAAGTAGGTACTCTAAAATCAGTGAACAGTATTTATGGAGCACTAAGGAAAAACATCTGAATGAATATATATAAGAACCCGAAATACAATTCGAAAATGCATCCAAATCTATAGCCGGTACGTCGTTACCGCAGTTATCACAGTTCAGTTTATTACATAGAAACGACCGCACGCGACTCCGTCCGTGAGGATTTCGGCTTCCGCACACATAGTTTTATACTATGAAGCATTCAGCATACAAAGCATTCTTCTAATGGACTATCTAAAATAACAATATTTTAATTCGAGATTCCAGTAGCTCCTGATATTAGCGCGTTCAAATAAAACAAAAATACTCTTCAGCTTTATTATATCAGTAAAGATTTTCCTTAATAATACAGATAACACTGACATGAAGTATCACCAAGAGCCCTACTAGAATCAAAAAGAAAATCCTAACATAATGTTCACTTTCTTCCATGTTCACTTTAACAAAGTTGCACATAAGTAGTCTCACAGTCCCTATTACATTAAAATATTTAACTTTAATAATAATTTACAGAGGAACCTAACATGAACCTTAAATAGAGTATTTACTTGTTATATTGCCAGGAACCCTTCAAGAAACAAAAATAAAAAACCTAACAATACGTTGCTCTTCCTTCCATCTTGCAAACAAAGTTTCAGACGAGAAAGGCGAAACAAAAATAAACCTTAAACGACCCAGTAGCTGCGGTCTAGTTTCTAAGTGCTAAGCAAATACAAATCCTTAATTGGCTAGATTTATTATCCCTAATCTCTGAACAAAACTCCTCTTAAGCAGAAACGGGGCGATCCGATAGTAAGGGTTACGGGACTTTTGCCCGGGAACTTGTCACAACTCGAGTTATACTAAGCGGGCTTGCTACGGTTTTAATGATATCATCCGAAACTTCAATTCGTGTTCCAGTGAATGGTTTTCGACATTCATCTTACATTATAGACTAACTGGTAACATTTGGTTCGTGATTCTTAAGTGGTGGTGGTGTTCTTACATCGTATGCATAGGTTCTGTGCATTATTTGATGAGCCCGTTGGTCAAGTGGTCAGAGATCCTGGCTACAAAACCGAGGGTCGCGGGTTCAAATCCCGCTAGGTCTATGACTCGAGTACAAATGTCGATTTTCACATCGAATGTTTACTAAAGTATTTAAGTATGTCTATGCGTTCCCTAGCATACATAGTATAAGCTTCGAGCTTAGTTTGAGGGTAGGCCATTGGTGTGTTAGTCCAATGAATTTACGAATTTATCTGACTGGTATGTCAGATTCGGTTGGCGATTCTGTACTTTACAGGTGCTAGTCTAGTTTCATCTTATTTATAAGGCCTATGTTTGGGCATGATATTGAATAATTACTATCACAAAAAATAATAACTTCATGCCTAAGAAATGTTAGTCATTAATGATAGCACAAGACCTTCACAATTTAATGAACACAGATAGCTATTTTAATGTAATAACTGTCACAGTGTTACCACCATTCAGTTGTTCACAATCCGTGTTGGACGAAATATACCAGCAGATTTCACTTACATCTTCATCACAATCAACAATTTATACGTCTCCGTTCAACATGAAATAGAAATAACACTCAACGGCAGTCACAATAAAATAATACCTGGATTTTCCAAATCTTTATCCAAGCGTAGCCTGATTAGATCGGGACAAAGCACTGGGGAAATCAGAATTACTTACTTATAGAAAAGTAGGTTTAGGAGGGAATCAAAAGGTCCAGGTTTACTCTGTTACATTAAATATTTATTTTTAGCCAAACCTTTGTAATGTTAGGTCTATAAATTAAGAATAACCTAGCAGATGAAATTATATAAAGACTAGCTGAGGTGGAATTGGAAACCTAAAATTGGACAAATAATAAATGTTTGGAGACTTTTAAATGACTTTAGAATCACTGCTTTTTCGGTGCTAGTTTGCAAATAGATACGAAATAGACATTTTTCGTATAACTCCAATGCAATCGATGTGTAATTTTAAAACAATATTAAAAACTTCATGGACATAAAAATAACTTCTCAATTCACAAAGAAAGTCTAGGAAGCAGTTTGTTCGTAGAACTTGTGTCTCGATCAGTTAATTTAAAGAACTTGCCTCTGAGCGGCTTCTTTGATTTCCCTAGAGGCGCGACACACGGGAACCTGTCGACTTGTTATCAGCTTGTTGATATTGAAAACGTTGCCAGGTTAAACATATTTTCAGCCACTAGAGATGCTTTACAGATAAAGCGTGGAACGAAAATTTTATGTTGTGGCGCTAATGGTATCGACAACTTCATTTTAGGGACTTTTAGTAGAACATTCCCCTGTTCAATTCGATGTTCTGTTTCGTTTTCTTAAAAGAGTGGCTTTTATTAATTTTGTACTAAATATATTACCTACGTATTAATAACTAACACTATATGAGATACTAGCGGGCGCCCGCGACTTCGTCCGCGTGGATTTCGGTTTCTTTATCACCTATTTTTCTCGTTAGGGGTGGATTTTTCAAATAATCTTTAAAAGGGGACGTCATAGTAGCTTTATGTATGCAAAATATTGGCCCGATAGGTTTAAAATTGACAAAGTTTCATACTACCGTTCATCCCCTATTTTACCCCCTTGGGGGTTAAATTTATCAAAATCCTTTCTTAGCGGATGCCTACGTCATAACATCTACCTGCATACCAAATTTCAGCCGGATCCGTCCAGTGGTTTGGGCTGTGCGTTGATAGATCACTATGTCAGTCAGTCAGTCACCTTTGAGTTTTATAGATATAGAAGATTATTACTCTTGTATTTTTATCGTCTTTCGCAAATAGCTTGTTTGAAAAGTCAGCCATATAAGTATAGCGGCCGCCCGTGTGAATAACCTACCTCACACATAGTGCTATACTATAGCTTAAATAAAGCCTTCCACGTCTAATGGAATATCCAACACCTTTTTTTTAATTCGAACCAGTAGTTCCTGAGCGCGTTCAAACAAACAAACATACTCTTCAGCTTTATCATATTAGTCTACATGTCTGTTAGTGCTGTAACGCCTCTGAGTCTTTTTGTAACTGTTAATTTATTATTATTGTCAAGGTCATTTACATCATTATACGTTATCTATTTGACTTAAACCGTAGGTCACCAGCTCCCTCTAAATAACTGTCTCAATGAAACCACAACGCAGAACACAAGCAGAGCATATTTCAAACACAACCATAGCTCTAAACAAAGCGACGACACCTCGTTACGTAAATAGCGAGCATTTGCAAGCGCCTGAAGAAGCGACTTTAAAAGATAAATGATTTGCTGCGGAAACTAATCTAAACTTTGCGGATCTTTGGAGTCATTGTAAGTTTTAACATGCTAGCCTGGGAACGTTTGTTTTTCTATCTATACTAATATAATTAAGCTGAAGAATTCGTTCGTTTGTTTGTTTGCGCACTAATTTCGGGAATTACTGGTTTTACTTCAAAAAACATTTTGGGTTGGTTAGTCCGTTAGTTGAGGAAGGCTTCAAGCTATCATATAACACTATATGTGCGGAAACAGAATTCAACGCGGGCGAAGTCGCGGGCGGCCGCTAGTATTATAATAATATCGAGGTATAAAAGGTACTAAAAACTTATATTATGTACATACATCTGTAGCTTTTTGAAAATAGTCTACTTATTAAAGTCATAACACTTGCATTTTCAATCAAACTCAAACATTGTTGAAAAATGCTAATATTTTTGCAGAAAAAAAAAACATTTTGTTCGGTAAAGCATTGTAGGAACAAGAATCGCAATGCGTAGTTATCTAAAAGTTGCCATTAATTAACCATTTCGATAATGTATAGGTATCGATTTATGTTTATATCATTGCTATTTCCAAGTTTATTATGCAAGTTTACATTCAAAAGCTATCTGGGACCGTCCTCACACGACGAGTGCCCGTCACGTAAGTTTGAGAGCCTTCACCGATGACATAGGGCAGAAAGGGCTGTTAACTAATTGAAAGTGGTCCATAACGCAATAACAGCGCTCCTTGTAAGCAGGTTTGTTGGACAGCTCTTAGTGAAGCAACGGAAGTATTAGCCGTTTAATATAGTCTGACGTAACTGTTAATAACGTGGGAAGTTTTCTTAAATACATCTGATGTTAATAAAGTAAGAACTGAAAGCGCTGTATCTTATTATATAAGAACTTTGATAAGTATTTTAGCAGAACTTGGTAAATTATCGTATTTATCGTAATCGTAATATCAAAAACTAGCTTTCCGCCTGTGGTTTCACTTGCGCGTAATTTCTATTTTCACATATCTCGCCCTTCCCACCACATTTCCCGGATCAAAAGTATCCTATGTTCACTGGGGATAGTAAGTATAACTAGCCAACAGTGAAAGAATTATTCAAATCGGTCCAGTAGTTTTTGAGTTACTCGTTACATACAAAAATACAAATCTTTCCTCTTTATAATTTTCGTGTAGATATAGATTTCATTGCTATTTCCAAGTTTATAATGCAAGTTTCGAACACTCAAAAGCTATCTGGGACCGTCCTCACGACGAGTGCCCGTCACGTAAGTTTGAGAGGCTCCACCGATGACATAGGGCAGAAAGGGCTGTAAACTAATTGTAAGTGGTCCATAACGCAATAACAGCGCTCCTTGTACGCAGGTTTGTTGGACAGCTCTTAGTGAAGCATCGGGCTGAAGTATTAGCCGTTTGATATAGTCTGACGTCGCTGTTAATAACGTAGGAAGTTTTCTTTAATACATCTGACGTTAAATAAGTAAGAACTGAAAGCGCTGTATCTTATTATATAAAAACTTTGATAAGTATTTTAGCAGAACTTGGTAAATTATTGTATTTATCGTAATCGTAATATCAAAAACTAGCCTTCCGCCTGTGGTTTCACTTGCGCGTAATTTCGGTTTCAAATATCCCCCCTTCCCCCACCCCCATTTCCCGGATCAAAAGTACCCTATGTTCACCGGGGATAGTATAGCTAGCCAACAGTGGCAGAATTATTGAAATCGGTTCAGTAGATTTTGAGTTTATCCGTAAAATACAAAAATATAAATTGTTTCTCTTTATATGTATTAGTGTAGATGTAGATTTAACTGCTATTTCCAAGTTTATTATGCAAGTTTCGAACATTCAAAAGCTATCTGGGACCGTCCTCACACGACGAGTGACCGTCACGTAAGTTTGAGAGGCTCCACCGATGACATAGGGCAGAAAGGGCTGTAAACTAATTCTAAGTGGTCCATAACGCAATAACAGCGCTCCTTGTACGCAGGTTTGTTGGACAGCTCTTAGTGAAGCATTGGGCTGAAGTATAAGCCGTTTAATATTGTCTGACGTAGCTGTTAATAACGTAGGAACTTTTCTTAAACATATCGGACGTTATTACTATAGTAAAATAAGACCTGAAAGCGCTGTATAATATTGTACTATGATAAGTATTTAGGGTAAATTATCGTATTACTCTTCTTGCAATCATCATATCAAATACTAGCCTTCCGCCTGCGGTTTCACGTAATTTTGTTTTCCAATCTCCCCCCTTCCCCCCACATTTCCCGGATCAAAAGTACCCGATGTTCACCGGGGATAGTATAGCTAGCCAACATTGAAGGAATTATTCCAATCGGTCCATTTTTTTTGAGTTTATTTGTAAAATACAAAAATATCAATTGTTCCTCTTTATATTAGTGTAGATGTAAATTTCATTGCTATTTCCAAGTTTATTATGCAAGTTTCGAACATACAAAAGCTATCTGGGACCGTCCTCACACGACGAGTGCCCGTCACGTAAGTTTGAGAGGCTTCACCGATGACATAGGGCAGAAAGGGCTGTAAACTAATTGTAAGTGGTCCATAACGCAATAACAGCGCTCCTTGTACGCATGTTTGTTGGACAGCTCTTAGTGAAGCATCGGGCTGAAGTATTAGCCGTTTAATATAGTCTGACGTAACTGTTAATAACGTAGGAAGTTTTCTTAAATACATCGGACGTTATATTACTTTAATATAGTAAGAACTGACAGCGCTGTATCATATTGTATTTAGTAGTGTGATAAATGTTTTAGCATAACTAAGTAAATTATCGTAATTATCGTAATCATAATAGCAAAGATATGTGTAAATAAGATTTTTTTTTTATATTTCGATACTTCCAAAGGTAGGAGGTGCAATGCAAGTAGAATTTGTGGAATAAAATTTAAATAAATAAATATTTCACAACATCATACTATATGTACAAGTTCGGTCGTGCTTGGAATACTGCTCTCACCTTTGGGATGGCTCTGCTAAGTATCAGTTGGCCACACTCGACTCGTTGGAACGGCGCGCCATTAAAATCATAAACGATCCTAAGCTGGTCAAAAGGAAGCTACAGACTCTCGCCCACCGTCGCCGCGTGGCTTGTCTCTCGGTGTTCTACCGGCTACACTTCGGAGAGTGCGCGCAAGACCTCCACAACCTAATTCCTGCAGGTCCTTTCCACCTCCGGACTAGCAGACGCACGGCGGGATACCATCCCTACATCGTCGACATACCTCCTGCTCGAACGAAGCGGTTCGCCTCCTCCTTCCTTATACGAACCGCCAAAGAATGGAATTCCTTGCCGGCCTCTGTTTTTCCGGAAAATTATGATCTTGGCGTTTTTAAGGCCAGAGTAAATAGGCTGTTCGTAAGTGGGTATGCTACACCCTCGACCGCATCATCACTTTCCATCAGGTGAGATCGCGGTCAAATACCCACTTATTCTTTAATAAAAAAAAAAAAAAAAAAAAAAAAAAAAAAATCTGGCCCCGAGTTAAGTAGCTTAAGCACTTGTGTTTCAGACATCAGAATCAACAGTGGTATTACAAATATACTTAAATAGATGCATATAACACCCAGACCAGGACAAACGCACATGTTCATATTGTTCATGCACACAAATGTTTGTCCTGTGCGGGCATAGGCAACATCTTGACCATTACACCAAGCGGATCGTCAAAAAAATTGAGCACGCCAATTACCATCTAAACAGTAAGTATCATCAAAACTACTTCATGTGTGCATATTTGTCCATGCCAAACGCTTACAAAACCTTCCCTGCACAAGTGCACATTTCATACGAGTATCTTTCACCACTAACTGCTATAGATCCTGCGCAGAAAGTTTATTTACACGACCGGACCCAAAGTGCAGACTCCGGCGGAACCAACGTTCCCGCGATTTACGACGCTGGCTAATCAACTATCTATGACTTATTTATCGCTTCTCTAGCACTTAGAACTTTGTTTAGTAATTAGTTTCGAGAACACTGGAATGTCGCCATGGTATGGCTTCGGCGTGAAATTACATTGTACAAGTTCGACTGAATCGCTTTTCGATTTGAATGGTCTTTTGGAATGCGGTTTATAATGTTCCACCATTCCAAAATGGTATCCGTTTTTAAATTAAAACTTCAGAATAAGAAGTGACTATGTTTGCACGACACAAAACAAAGTATACAGATTTGCCGGCGCAGTTGTAATTTTGAACATCCCAACTAATATTATAAATGCGAAAGTAACTCTGTCTGTCTGTCTGTCTGTCTGTCTGTCTATCTGTCTGTCTGTCTGTCTGTCTGTCTGTCTGTCTGTCTGTCTGTTACGCTTTCCCGCTTAAACCTCGCAACCGATTTTGATGAAATTTGGTACAGACAATCTTTAGACCCTGAGACAGAACATAGGCTACTTTTTGACCCATTCCAACCCCCCACTTCCCTGAAATGGGGGGTGGAAGTTTGTATGGAAAATCTAAACTACTTGAGTTAGAAGCTTGAAATTTGGCATGCAGGTCTCTTAGTAAACTTGATGCTTAATTGCAAAAGGATATTGCGAAATTCCCACGGGAACGGGAATCAGCGGGAAAAAACATTCGTATAATGAAAACCGACATCCACGCGGACGAAGTCGCGGGCGGCCGCTAGTTAATAATTATCGATACCAAACTCTTTGGTTTGAATTTTGAATACAGAACTCTTTGGTGGTAAGCGAATGTCACTGGCTGGTTGGCCACGAAGGTTGGTGGAAAAAGTGACAGCTCGCTTGACGTAACTCAGATCGTTGGTTGTATCGTGCGGGATAAGATCCAATTCTCAGATCCAATTAAATAATGGGTTGGCATCTTGCGCATATACCACGCGTTCTGAGGAATGTCTAGTTATTTTACAATCCGTTGTGCAAATATATCTCCTTGTTAATCCAAGCCATCCTAGAACATAGACGAAATACTCTAATATGTACAGTGTGCCTACAGATACATAAACCACAATTTAAAATAAATAAATATATCAAGCTCTAACATAAAAAGCAATGATCAGGAAAAGAAAATTAGAACTAGGCCAAAATGATAACTGCTACTTGTACATCAGTCAAAATCAAGAAGCCACAAAAAAACATTAAAACACAAAAACTAAGATAACAATACACTGTTCTATAACAGGTTATAGAACGACAATAAGACTTGATCAAATTGCCCCGAATGGAACTCACATTTTCACAATTTATCTGCACCCGGAGCATATATCTGTTTTATCCGCAAATTATGTCTGCGGTGCGGCAATCAAACTGACTACCCTTGCATACCAAACAGACTATTTCGTACGTGAACCACTCATGTATTGACTCGTTCGCTGACTCATATGGTTTGAGGGGTGGCGGTTCGAGTCCCAACAAGACTATTTTTTGTATTCGAATCCTGTAAAAATTGTTTCTTCTATGTCTGTTGTTGTACTTTACTACTCGTACCAATTACAAAAAATCGGCCAAGTGCGAGTCGGACTCACGCACTGAGGGTTCCGTACAAGTTTTATTTTTGACGTATTAAAAAAACTACGGACTGGATTTCGTTCAAACCAATTTTCGTTGGTAGTTTTTATGGTAATGTACATTATATATTTAGTTCAGTTTTATCATCCTCTTATTTTAGAAGTTAGAGGGGGGGGGGGGGGGCACACATTTTTCCACTTTGGAAGGGTCTGTTACGCAAAGTATTCACTTTAGAAAAAATGATCTTAGAAACTTCAATATCATTTTTAAAAACCTATCCATAGATACCCCACACGTATATGTTCAATGAAAAACAATATTTTCAGTTTCAGTTCTAACTATGGGGACCCCCCATTTTTTTGTATTTTTTTTCTATTTTCGTGTGAAAACCTTGTTGCGGTTCACAGAATACATCTACTCACCAAGTTTCAACAGTATAAAACTTATAGTTTCGGAAAAAAGTGGCTGTGACAGACTGGCGGACAGTCAGACAGACATGACGAATCTATAAGGGTTCCGTTTTTTTGCCATTTGGCTACGCAACCCTAAAAACACCTCGTTGGTAGTGGCTTTAGTACTGGGCATGATGTCGAGGTCCTGGGTTTGATTCCCAGGTGGGTTAGAATGTGTAGGTTATTATTGAAACATGATAATTACATTTATTTATTAACAAGATGGACGCCTTTACCGTGCAGTGGTATATTAATCGGTTGATACTTTATTTCATATTGAAAACGTACTTTTTAATTGGATCACAATCATGTTTTCAGATTAAATTAACTTTCAACAAACACAGACCACAGATATTAGACCATAGATAATGGTTGAATACTACTGAACCAGCAATATTGGAGTAAACTGAAGCTGAAGCTACCTCGAATCCTAAATTTGCTGTTATACGAACCGAGCCAGCAAGCTCTATTTATGATAGCACTTCAGCTATTCCTGCGCTGCCCCTGACGTATCGACTGTGTACTTTATTTAGACATACGCCTGAAATGTTTCAGTGTTATCGTATGGTCTTCAAGGAAATACGAATTGTTTTAGAAACGACTTTATTTATCCTAGCTCTTCTCCCGGTTGTATTCTCGGCCATTGCCGCGAAGCCCAGGGTACGCTGCGAGTATAATACAGAATTAGACGGCCTGGTTATTACAATGCAGTGACTGCCGTCTGACCTCCGTCATCCATACAAGGGAAACCAGACCATTTGGATAATAATCGGGACCAACGGCGTGACGCGCCTTCGGAAGCGCGATTTCATCATTCTTATTAGACAATCAGGTGTTTTAAGCCTGCGATGTCCTATTTTTGCTACTGACACATGCAGCAGAAATTGGCGTTACGTCAATGTCAGGAGAAAAACTAAAGACTCCGGTCTTTAGTTTTTTTACTATTCCGTGGTCACCCCATCCCTTCATGGGTAGCTCTCGTTTACGCTATGGTCAACTCATTTTATGTATCACATTACTCTCTCTGGACATTATTCACACAACGCCAACTAGCCCCAAACTAAGCATCAGCTTGTGCTATGGGTGCCAGACAACGGATAAACATTACTTATATACTTTTTTTTGTAAATACATACATATTATACATAACAACACCCAGACCGATACAAACAGACATATTCATGCATACAAATGTTTGTACCGTGCGGGTTCGAACCCGCGACCTTTTGTGTAGTAGCCGACTTCTCCACCATTACACCAAACGGCTCGTCATGGGTCAACTTATACGAGCCTTAGTATAGGTATACGCGCAGCCATCAGCCGGTACCAAATACGCATGCGCGGCGGAAGACCTAGGCGATTTATGACGCCGGTCCCCGCGCCGGACTTGCCCACCTATCTCGCTTTATTTACTGCCTCCCGGGAAACACTTCAAAACTTTCATACTTTATATATGAACGGCTGAATACTCGTGTAGTTTGAGGGATGGTTTCCTTCAGTAGCAAGATTAATTGAGGAAACGCATCTTTAGTCAATTTAAGTAGGTTACTTAAATAAACTACATTTTCTAAAATAAATTACTAGCTTAAATTAATAAATAATAAGTATAATCCATCATAATTTATAGGTTATGATGGATAATGTTATCACGATATTTGGCATGTATAAAAGCTTCAAATAAACAAACAAAAAGTTGTCAATAGAGTTTCTAACGAGTGTTGTATGTGATACTACATTGAAGAGATGACGCACATTAGGCGTTAAGGAAATAAATAACAAGGAGAAATTCATCAGGCCCATTAACAGTCTCGGTAGATTACCTAATTGTCTTACCAATTGTTTACGCTTGTCCGGAGAGGTGCTGGGTTCAATCGCCCGCCAGAAATTCAGATGAATTTTTCTTTAAATATAATTTTAAATAAATTATAGTGTCTAAAAGAGTAAAAAATGTGTAAACACTTTATAAAATATGACCACACGCCGGCCTTATATAGGTGTACTACTAAATTATCCTTGAAAGTGAGTTTGTTTGTTTGTTCCGCTTTCACGCCGTTACTACGAAACCGATTGCTTTGCAATTTTACAAACGTAAAGCTAGGATTTCGGATTAAATAATAGGGTGCTTTTTATTCCGGAAAAAATATATTGTCGAGGGAAAACAGAAAATACCGCAATATAAACGAATTCCTCGCGGGCGGCGCCGCGGGCGGAAAGCTAGTAAAAGATAATCCTGTAATTTCACATTCTACGAATACAAACATACATGTTTAATTTAAATTAATGAATTCGCACAATCCATTTTGAAATACAAATAGACGAAACAAATGTTGCATAAATCTCGTGATTAATAAATTGGCTATTGCTTTATTCGAATTATGCGTAGAACAAATTGGTCTGCGGCAAGCATTGAACCGTAACGATTTCGCAGTCATTAGGTTGACCGCTGACTGGCCCCAGGCACCCTGCGCCACAGTGTAGTGACAACGAGCAGTGGGTGTAAGCCTTGTTTAAAACTTGTACACCTGAGGTGCGATTCACTAAGCGCAAATGATATAAAAATCCTTGGTCGCAGCGGCTGTGTAATCGGTGACAGTAGTAAATGGACAATCCTCCGACGCCACTCGACGCCCACCGACTATCAAAACTAGGGTCAGTTGATTGTTAAATGAAATACAATTATTTCAAGATATATCAGTGAGCGTATATCCACAGGCTGCAAAATCAATACTACTGTCACCGATTACACAGCCGCTGCGACCAGGCTTTTATGACATTTGCGCTTAGTGAATCGCATCTCTGCATTTAACAGCATTGGTGTGAGACACAAGAGTTATTGTAAACCGAAATCATATCAGATTGTAGCACGCAATTGCTGAACTTAAATGGGATTATGCCAAATCACTAAGCACTGGGCAGGCGGGTTGGTGACCAGGTAGGCTAGCCAAGATGCCACTTTAACGAATTCGCCATACGCTTTCGTAGCGACTTATATTTCCATCCCCCTCACATAAATATTTCGTGTGCGGGAGGGCAATATAAGTCGCGGCGAAAGCGTGTGGCGAATTCGTCAAAGTGGCATCTTGGCTACGGGCTCAGAGCCTATTCGTGACCGATAAAATCTCACAATTATTCAATTGGTTGTCTAGTATTTAATAGATATAATCTATAGTATAAAATAGTAATAGATAAACTGTATTGCGGAATTAATAGGAAACTCTAAACATTGCTTTGTACTAAAGCACTTTGCACGCCATCTACGTGGAATGCTCGTAAGTATATTTCATACAAAATGTGGATACACCGTATATGGGTATACGAGTATGAACTTACCTTTCTGGAGTCTTTTCTATTGTGAGAGTACACCAACCACCGCCTAGCCACCGAACGGACTGTAACAAAATTACATTATTAATTCATTACTTCGAGTATAGGGGTCCGAAAGAAGGGTCGCTTAATTTATGTCATTATACAAATAGAATCCATTAAAACGGGCACAATGGTGTCCCATACACCCCGAGAATGCAATTTGAAAAGGACGCTGGAAAGAAATCAGATAAAGTGCCACAACGAAATGGATTAAATTTGGTGTGAAATATTCAGAGTTTGATACGAAAGGAATAATGAAATCGAAAAGTTATTGTTCTGGGCCTTTGGACCGCATTATGGATTTTTCAATAGATTTTATCTATGGATATGCCCCGAGACCAGAAACTGTAACATTATTTTGATTGACTTGACGTTGACTACGTTATTACGAGATGTTAAGAGACCCCATCGAAGCGAAGTATGGCGTAGGCATATCTAACGATTTAGTACAGGAACACACTATGCCGTAATAATACGACCGAATTTCGGCGGCAATACATTTTCTTTATAAAATTACGCGATGTTATTTCGGCATAGTGTGGCATCTACCATTTAATAGTGTGTAACACACTATTCATATATTATTTATCATGAACACGACATAACGTAATTTCAGGCGCGTATATTCAGTCGCTAAGGTTTTTTTTTAATGTTTGCAACTCGTGAGTGGGTTGTGACGGCACTTCCAACTAGTATTTCATCCCCAAAACCTAGCAAATCGACAATACAGCTTTCGCTTTAACGGGTCTTATTTTTCTTTCCAAAAGCTAGTGCAGATAAATTGCACAGCGCAATCAAGGCCCGATAATCTGCCGCCGCGTCGAGTGCACCGATTTGCAGCTGCACTAAATACAGCTGCGGATTCACTGCAATTTACCTCGCTTGTACAACATCAAAGGTTGCTGGAACTTAGTCATTTTACTGCAAAGATTTGAGGCCTTTAAGAAAGACTTAAAGGCCATGTCAACCGTTCGTAAAAACATATCTAAGAAGATAATTTGACTGAAAACGTTTGTAAACTTGTATCTTTTGCTTATATTGGTACGTAACTATTACCTTATGTTATTATTGTTAAGAAATATGTTCGGGATGTATCCGAATTTGCGGAGATTTCAGTCTTGTAGCCTATTAATGCCCCACAGAAGGCGGCAAGGGCATCCGACGCAAAAAGCGAAATGTTATTTCGAAATATGTAGATGAAATAAAAGTTTAGCTTTAAATGTTACGAGAAAGTGTTTTTGAACACCTTGCGAAGTCGAGACGGGCCACTAGTCAAGAATATTTTGACACTAAAGCTCGTCCATTAAATCCGATGAGAGACTAAAACGTCGAGATAAGTGAACGCCAGATTACACCGTGACATGAACCTCGTACTTATCTCAGTACTAAAAGCTTCTAAGCCACGTATAAAATGTATCAAATTTTAGAGCCAACTGTCTTGCTCGACCGTAAATCTAAGTGGTGGATGAGATTACACCTAAGGACCTTTTACAAGGAACTATTAGGTTGCCTTGTGCAGTATTCAATCGATCGAACTTTTTCTCATAAACTTTAGGAATATATTGGTTAAAAATGTGATTTGAAAGAATGGTGACTTCTAACTTCACTAACACAGCCAGATAAGCAAAGAAGACTATTTTAAACAATAATTTATTCGTATACACAGATAACAGGTAAAGGTAAGCGTATTCATAACATTTTATTCAGGTAGCCATATTTGTATGGTAAAAAAGAATCTCATGAAAAAGCTAAAATTATCCAATTTAACAACTATTACATTAAACAAAATTACACTTTCATGTAAAAATTAAGAAATAAAATTTAATACGACAAGCCTTTGTTGCAATTTACAACCTAAAGAGAAGTCATTGTTGAAATACGAGTAGCAGCATTCGCAAATACATACAGTATGAATGCATTATGCACTGAACGGTATAGCATATTAGCATACACGGAAGCGTCTAGCCAAAGGCTTGATAATTTTGGTTAATAGCACAAACCGGCTTAATAATTGCGGTCTAATATGCGGTACATAATGGTGCTAGATTGTATTGTAGGGCTTTCGGATTTGCAGAATTCAACGACGAGTAAAGAACTTAGTAAAAGCGATTTACTTCCAAAACGCAGACTAATATAACTGTTTGGATTTATTTATCTATATTAACATAAATAAGAACAATCAAGCCAAGACGGTTTTTTATTATACAAATAATGATAAATAATACTTATGTATTATTGTGCATGCAATTCTTTAAAATAATTATAGTAATCGAATATGCTTATATTTGTAAACATCAGTTCGTTTTATAATTTTCAAGAATACTCATTAGGCAAAAGAAAATATTGGACTGAAAAATATTCTAGATTTTTATTTATTAACAATTGAAATTGTTAATTATTAAAATTATTAAAATAAAGTAATCCTTTCTTTTACATACAGGCGCAATATCTACAAATCACACTGAAGTTTCGCACAAAGCTACACTTCGGAATCAGTTGAAAACGTTCTCACTTTTGTATCAACTTTGATGCTTACTCTCAATATTTAATTTCCTCCTTGAAGGGAAGCTGGGAGATGTGCCTGCATTAATGAGTTTCCACACAATATGAGGGATAATTTTATCAATACTTGGATAGACAATTGAGTTATTTGTTCAAGAACACAGTAGTTACTTATCTAATTTTGCTACTCTGATTTATACATGTACATATTGTACCCGTTACTGAATAAACAACTTCATGATTTTTGATGGAGTTTAGCTTGTATCTACAATGTTTTTGTATCGCAAGCTTTAGCGCCGTATGCTTACTGAATATATTCCAAAAATTCAAACATACGTTTTACAATAAAAATACTCGGAGATCAAAGTTACACCAGTCCTGTAGTAACAAATATTTCCCAACGCGGCGCGTGTAAAACGTACAAAAAATGTCATCATTTTCAGTTATCATGATTTCGCGTCACAATATTTTACTTAGAATCGAGGTAACCTTCAAAAAACGTAACACATGAATGTCATAACCAAAGCTGTGAAAAAATCCCGGCAAATATGAAACAGAAAATGGTTTTCACATCGTTTCCTGTGGCCGCGGAACTTGGAGGAAAGGAAAGCCAATAAATTGAGGTGATATCTATAACTGCGCGGTTGTTCAGCTGTGCTGTGCGTATTTGAGCGTTGTACCTAGTTACTAGCCGCATTTACGGATTTCAAATATTTACGCAAACCACGTCATCTACGCTAACCTACATCTACACTAATTTATAAAGAGGAAAGATTTGTATTTTTGTTTGTAACGTATAAACTCAAAAACTACTAGACCGATTTGAATAATTATTTCACTGTTGGCTAGCTGCACTATCCCCGGTGAACATAGGGTACTTTTGATCCCGGAAATTTAAAGAAAGGTGAAAAAAGAAATTACGCGCGGGTGAAACCGCGACGGAAGGCTAATTTTAGTATATTCTCGAACGTACAAAAATTACGTGTTAATATCTGATGGGTTATTCCACTAATCCCCATTGGAAATTCCCATCAATGAGGATTTGATAACTTTGTGTCCACTAATCCCCATTGATGCTCCGTATCAAAAACATGACAAAATGTATTTTATTCAATTTATTTTTTGTAGCAACTGATTAGCTTTCACGATTCATAGGATAAATTTAAACCTGATAGAGAATCAAACCTTGGTTAAAGGGTCCCGTTTCTATTCTTTGAATACAAAACACGCAACAGCAGCAAATTAGGAAAGCAACATTTTAAATATTATTTCACACATTCACATTCATAGGTACCGTGCATGTTGCTCATAATGAAAAAAAGTGTTAATCGTTGAACTTCCATAACAATAGACAATTACCTTACTTTTACAAAAGCGCAATATTGTAACAGTCCACTCCGTAATGAAAACAGCATTCCGCCGGTTGAGAAACAACAAAATAACCAACAAATAAGTCAGCCCGCGCAACGGAATGGAATGGTAATGAGAAAACATTCGCGGGACAGGCGATTACTTTCCTAAGATCCGATAATGCCCTCGTTTCTCTTCCATAATCCTGAAAAACTGATGCAGCAAGGCATTACTTGAACGGCAACAAAAACGCTACAACCTATACAAATAAACCGACGGAGTTTTTTATTGGTCCGCCCTTTTTAATTTTCTCTTCGAATTTCACTGGTATGTGGAATGCGCCCGGAATTATTAATGTATGCGGTTTTTATGAACGATCGGAATGGAGATACGGTTGTCTTCTCATGTTGCCGTTATTAATGCACTTTGAATAAATTAAACCCGAAATTAATTTGCATTTATAAAGTTTGCTCATATACCAACTTTCCCGTCGTGAAATGATACTCGCTCATTAAATATGTATGTTGGCTTGTATGTATGATTTTATTTATCTACCAAATATACGGGTCTTATAAACAAGGCCATTTTCTGTGTCGGTGTCACATCAGATTAACTTCACGCCCGGATTCCTATTTCAGATCTACATAATGTGAAGTCTGAAACTTATTATAAGTTAGACATAATAAAAGGCAATTTTCTATGTTATGTCGAAAACATTGTGACAATACGTAGGTACTCAGTCAAATAAAAATGGTTGTGTTCGCATGATCCATTTGATCTGGATGACCTATAACGGCAAACAGGTCTAATGGTTGGTTATTTTGACAGGCCCGTTGGTCGAGTGGCTAGAGACCCTGGCTACAAAACCAAGGGTCGCGGGTTCGAATCCCGCTAGGGGCAAATGTTTGTGTGATGAACATCGGCATTTGTACTCGAGTCATGGATGTTTATAAAAGTATTTAAGTATGTCTATCCGTTCCCTAGCTTCCATAGTACAAGCTTCGAGCTTAGTTTAGGGCTAGGCAATTGGTGTGTGAGTCCAAGGCATTTATTTATTTTATTTATTAATGGCCAACGTTCAAAATACCCAATAACCAGTCTTTTTAAAGCCTGGATCTCGGTGCAGGCATACTCTGACAAGATGATGCATAAAACGATCGTAGTAAGCCAATAAAAAACAGCTGAAATCAACAGCAAACCGGTATTTTTCAATGTCTGCATTACATAAGCGGTTGTTCGTATCAGATAATGCGGAAGTATTCACCGAACGGGGTTGGCACTCGTAAATTTCACCCTTTATGAGCCATTATATTGCCGATTATTTCGGCGAACTCGGTACCTATAGATAATTTAAAGTATAGCAAGCTTTTGTGTTCAAGCGAACAGTCGTATATCGGTTGGAGATAGTCCGATTGTATTTTGTAAAAGCTTCCTATTGTACTTAACGGAACATGAATAGTACCTACCTACTACAATTACCTACAATCACAATAGAGAACAGATACCTAGTCGCCTAATTTTGCTAATTTAAACGTAAAAGGACATGGCCAATATTTGTATGAACGTTTGTCTAGATACCAAATTAATTTCTCACCATCGTGGTATATTTTATTAGACTTTTGGCTATCAGAAAAGACAAAAACACTTACAAATAAAGTCCAAGAACTTGAGATTTAAAAAATACAGACAAACAAAGACTGAAAAACGTATTACGATATTGGAATCATGTAAATAACTTTGATTTTGATTTAAAACAATAAGGGTGTGCTTGATTCTTGCTTGTTTCTTATACTATCAGTAATAACAGTCTATTAACCTTTTGTTGGTTTACAAACATCATAAAAATCATAACTATTGTTCTAACCTTAAAGCGTAACATTATTGTCGATTTTACAAAAAAACTAATTTGCATCCATAAGTAGCTGAAACAAATACGTTGTTAATTCATAAAAATAAAATCAACTGGTATGATATTGCATTGTAAATACACTAGAATTAAAACTCGAAAGTCTAAACATACCTGATCTAACAGCTAGACTGACAGTCTTGTTTGAAGATGCACGGGAAGTGATGGTACTAAATGCCTCTGAATTCTATGCACGGCAATTCCACAATTGATGCACATTTAGCACCACTTATAGAAAACTATATTGTAATCAATGCAACTGTTTTTCAAGTAATAAATATTGATGAAAAGAGTAGATTACCCGCATTTACGTTGAAAGCGACGCATTTATTCAAAGACAATGTATACCGGAAGTTGAATTACTAATAATAATATTTTACAAAAAACTGTCAGTTCTACAAAGTTCTAAAATGTATGATAATATATTTTTATTTTATTAATTTTGTGCTGAATTGCTTTTGTGCCATTCGTGGCCATTACTAGGCATGAATTGGCCATGTCCTTTGTTCATGAATAATAATTATCTGTAACGGTATGTTCACTTCCAATGATTATACCAACCTGACCGATTCTGCTTTAACTCCATGAAGCTCATCTTGGCGATAATTTGACCATATAAATGAATGAAGTTATGTCAAACATCCGTCAGAAGCTGTGCCTGAGGCTAGTACCAAATTGTTGAGTCGTAATGTCTCGTAAAACATTCCGAATGAATGGAGGCAGCGCGACTATCCGCCAACAATGCCATTAAAAATGTACAGGCGTTACGCTCTGAACATTGAGCGATTAATGTGAATATGTGCATCATTAACCCTTTATATCCGAAATACCTAAAAACGTTAAACAAAAACCATTTCTTTCTATTCTTCGGCAGCCATCTGACTGGTAATAAGTACAACTGCACTCTTTGGAATTTAGAAACGGTCGGACCTAACCTATTAAGCCGCTGAACTATTTATGAAATTAAAAATAATAACTTAATTAATAAGGTTTTCTTAGGTTAACGCGACTGTTACCTACTCTTTAAATGAAACGCGAATAAAAATCGCGATTTAGTTAAAACTTCACATTTACGAGTACAGGGAAACCCTGTAGTAAGTATGTTATGTCTGTCCGTTTGTGTTTTCACAGAGTGTAAGTTTTTATCATTTTAAAAGTAGTTTTATTTAATTACATGAAAATTATGCTTTCCAACGTACCTAATAAATAGCTTTACTCAAGATAGTCTTTATATTTTAAAGAAGGCTACGTAATAAAACTTACAAATACTGAGGAGCTCAACTAAAATAAGTACTCGGAACTGAAGCATAAGACTGAAACTTGATACTTGAGAGTCAGAACTTCGTCATGATACGGCATCTCGAATTAGTTAGACAAGTTTAAAGCAGTTTGTCGGCAGGTGGCTTTGTTCCACTGCGGTCGCACCTGATAATAATACAACTATGCTCGGATACTGCCTAAACTCAGTGTGAACTTACTGGAGAAACTTACCTTCCGCGTGTTCTGAACGTTGAATGTTAAACACTAACAAAGGCCATCTGAAGCTGCTTGGAGCCTCAGGCTTATCTTAAAAAATTGGCCAAGTGCGAGTCGGACTCCCGCACTGAGGGTTCCGTACAAATTCTATTTTTGAGGTATTAAAAAAACTACTGAATAGATTTCGTTCGAACTAATTTTCGTTGGTAGTTTTTATGGTAATGTACGTTATATATTTATTTCAGATTTATCATCCTCTTACTTTAGAAGTTAGAGGGGGGGGACACACTTTTTCCACTTTGAAAGAGTCTGTCACGCAAAGTATTCACTTTAGAAAAAAGTGATATTAGAAACCTTAATATAATTTTTCAAGACCTATCCATAGATACCCCACACGTATATGTTCAATGAAAAAAAATATTTTCAGTTTCAGTTCTAACTATGGGGACACCCCATTTTTTTATTTTTTTTTTCTATTTTTGTGTAAAAACCTTGTTGCGGTTCACATAATTCATCTACTCACCAAGTTTCAATAGTATAGTACTTATAGTTTCGGAAAAAAGTGGCTGTGACAGACTGGCGGACAGACAGACAGACAGACAGACAGACAGACAGACAGACAGACATGACGAATCTATAAGGGTTCCGTTTTTTTGCCATTTTGGCTACGGAACCCTAAAAACGCGAGCGTTCCCTACTTGCCTTTCCTTTCAGTATCAGCCTATAAATATCCCACTGCAGGGCAAAGGCCTCCGTTATTTGACATAGTGTTTTCGTAACAAAGATGGGTTTTGGCTTAATCACTACGCTTGCCTAACGCGGGTTGGTGATCACATACCCAGGCTGTGTTCAGAAAATACGACAAAAATTTTGCCCGACCCAGGAATCGAAACCAGGACCACGAGACCACGGCCCGGTACTTTAACCCACAGACTATCGAGGCGCCTTTTCTATACCTGTATTTAATTATAATACACCCGATACAGTCAGGTACTCCGTCCGTTATGTTATAACATTCGGGTCAGGTAAGTTAGACCTATTGTGTAAAGCGGACGACTAGAGACAAAAAGTATGTTTTACCAGAAGTTCTTATCGCGGGAGATCGTTAGTCTCTTTGTAAGATACAAATTCACAGAACAGTTAACAAACAAACAACTTCTTTATAACATGAGGGCAAACAATTATCACCTAAGCTGAGCAAGCGATGTGATAAATAACCTAATGGTAAATACTATTATATTAGAAATAATATATTATTACATAACATAGGAATTTTCTGCATCTAGATCTAATAATTATGTTTGGAAGCAGCTGTAGGAAATATTCATAAATAATTTTGATTAATGTGAGTTTATTTATCAGTTGCAAAAACTCGATGTGAGATCGGATGTTACCGAATTTTCTGATCAGACAAAAAAGTCAATAAATGGCGGAGTAAACGGCCGACAATAATGGGATTGAAATCTAATAAAAGCGACATGTGTTACGTTTTCCTTTCAGTGACAGTCCATTATTGCCTCTTTTTTATTTCATTACATACCTATATCTATCGTTCACCTGATATTAAGCTCTACTGACACGGTCATGAGAGTTGAAATGCCAAAGAGTAACAAAGAAATTACCTCTAGCACTTCAAGTTACGCAAGACTACATTTATTAGATTATATAGGTACAGGAAACAATGATTAACTAATACTAACTAAACACTTCACTATGATTTCCAAGATCTTATTTGCAGTATTTTTCGTTTCATCAAATGATTATGACCCTCAGCAATAAGGAATATGGTAAAAATCAGAAGCTCGCAACTTAATTCATGAACCACGGGCTAGTTGAAAAGTAAAGAAAAATGGTATAATGTCCCTTCGTATGTGCTACCTGCTTCCTATGACATTGGCTCCTTCAAACGAGGCGTGAAGAGGTACTTGTGGGCTGGCAGAGTGAGGGTAACTGCGGCTGTGTCTCTTACGTCACGTTGCACCAGTAGCCCTTACGTCTGGACTTCAATTCCACTTAACGTCAGGTAGAGTGGGGTCATTTGCCGGGCTAAATAAATAAAAAAAACTGCGTCACCAACATACAGGTGTAACACCTAAAAACTGCAGCAAAAACCTATATGAGCAAACATAAAAACTGGCTGAAAAATCTAAATCCCATTCTCGGCTCGCCTGGCTATGCTTTCCTTTGGGAATAAAGTTGAGGGTATACACAGTACGGCCGATACAGCATGGAGATATTCAAAGCGAGGGACAGGAGGCAGACGTCGCGGACGGCGGACGTGGATATAAATGGCTGAATACCAAAATATGGGTGGACGTGGTTACAGCGAATCAGATTTGAAGTTATGAACTTTATAAGATATTTATTTAGATTTCTGCAAGGGTTTGTTAAATGTTGTCATAACAGTTGAAATGAAATTAATGCATGGCACTGCTTGTAAAGCGTTTTCCTGACACAATAGGTATACACAGAATATAGGTATAATATTTGGCGAAATGTTGGCGGTCATTATGTATATTATATACCAAGTTTACCCGTTTGTATTTCATCAAATAGATATCACTAAATCGCAACAGAAAAGATTACAATTTAGCCCTCGCTATTAGGCAACATAACTTCTAAATCTAACCCCAGCTCATAATCCCGATTCCCTCGTGAATATCGCCACAGACGTGACTTTGATAGATTCGGACGATTCTCGACCTGAGATATAAGAACTTTGATAATCTCATCACGTATTAAAGGTAATGTTTACCGAGACTTATCTTTCTTTGCAAACATATTCACGATCCATACGGATTGGTCTTAGACATTCCGAAAGATCGATCTTTTTCATTCACGTTTACAGAGGACTAAAAGCGTTGTTAAATTTTTAAGTACTTTCTTACTTACTTGACTTTTGACGTTTCGGCTGCTATACTGCAGCCGTGATAACTTCAACTTTTTCATATCTCAGCCAGCTATAAAGTACATATAAATGATTTTCAATTCTCTGCAGGTCAGTCGTCATTTACCACGCTTGCCAAATGTCGTCCCTATCTTATCTGATATTTTAGAGCTCTCTTATCATTAAGCTATTTATTCAAATAAGAATCAAAGTTCTTACAGTAAATTATCGGAACACGCAACAGTATTATGAATATTGTCGCCAAAATTAGCTTACACCTTACCAAAAAGCTTTCTTGCTGAAAGGTAAGGCGCGTTATAGGAGGTACTTTAGATACGTAGATGATCCTGAAAGATAGAAAGGGATTAGAGAATGCCCATGGGAACAGGAAAATCTGATCAGCGACCGAGATTCCCAGTTGATCTACGAGCATATCAGGATTATTTAGGATTACGGTGAGATTAAAGATATATTTTTGGAGATGTTTCTGAGCTTTGTAAAGAGACTTTGTGAATATTTTTGAAATAAGAATGTGCTAACGTGTGAAAACAGTTTATATTCCTTATAGAAAAAGGTCGACTGAAGCAAAAGTTAATCTGATTTTAATACAGCTCTCTAAACTAAACTAAGATTGAACTTAATAAGACGAAGTCGGTATTGAGTTACTTAGTTTGTAATCATCTTAGACTTACGTAATTTATTTTTTCGTTCAGAAAACCATCACCGAAATACATACATAATTACTTTCATCTCATTCTTACAAAAAGTCTGCCGATTTTTCTGAACACAGCTCAGGTTTATAATCACCAACCCGCTTTTGGCAAGCGTGGAGATAAAGCCACAACCAAACTCTTTGTAACGAAAACATAATTTCAATAAATGATGGAGGCTTTTCCCCTGCAGTGGGACATTAATAGGCTGGTACTTTACTACAAAAAGTAGCAAACGAACGTAACTTGACTTTATCCAACTATCCGTCAAATATGTAATATGTAACTTTTACATATTATTTGTATCTATATCCAAGGTCACCACCCCCCACCGAGACTGGTCCCCTGTCAAGCGTCTTCATATCTTCGAGGACGTTATGCAAATACTCCACCTGCCCTATTTTCCTGCGCGGGATGTGTACCGAGCCCATATAAAAATTCTTGTGAATACAATTCTATTGGATTACCTAACACTTTACCCGAGTTTTCTAGGATTGTGAAAATATTATTGGCATCCCGACTTCATATCTGCTAAAAGCTAAGTCGAATGAAATGAAAACAAGACTTTCTCGGGACTCGATGAACGCTTTGAGTTTTTTATTTAACAGATTTACAGAACAGATTTAACAGATGTTTCCTTAGGTTGTGAATTGAATAAATTTTTTCGTCATTATAGTATTATTTTTGATTAATATGAAATTTGAATAACACCTATCAAGGGGCGGAAATGATTTGAAAGCAAATACGGTAGGCATATCCTATTCAATTTTTTTAAATAATAACGAGTATAATTTTTTTGATATTTCATTAAATAACGCTCACGCTTCTTTGGTGTATCCTAATATCATATTAGGAAACGAATCGCATCAAAACATTTCGTTAAAACGTTAGATTTTACAACTCAACTGAAATTAAATGAACGCTATCCGAACGAATTTGAAATCGGATCAAAAACCTCAACACGTTCCTCAGAATTTACCATTGAGATTCTCCCATCGGAACGTTAAAAGCATTTCCTTTAGTTCAGAACCACGAAAGAAATGTGAGCTCGATGAAGTTGTGTAGGAAATAAATAAAGCTAAGCAGCGAGCTGGGAAGCCATTTATTTCATCCACTACAAGCTCTAAGAAAGACTCTTTCAAAGGACGACGTTTGCCTTTTGATTGCCTCTCAATCAAAGAAAACTAACGGAGAGAAAATTCAATTATAAAATGCAGTAAGTGGAAATGGCGTGCGCGTTTGTTCCCTTCAAAATATTAATAAAATGTTCTAACAAAAGATTGTTCGATATAACTTTAAACTTTCGCGTTGCATTATAATTATTTAACATTACAACGGGACTAAACGCGATATCGGGATGACGTTTTCTGTGTTATTAGCGGAGGTCAGCAGGCGGTCGAACAATATATAGTACACCTGAACTCAATCCATCCTAAAGTGAAGTTTACGTATGAGATAGAAAACAATAGAACCTTAGCATTCCTTGATGTGCAAATTAGGGTAAAGGAGGATGGTACCTTGTCGCACACGGTATACCGAAAACCTACTCACACAGATCGGTACCTACACGCCTCTTCTCATCATCACCCTCGACATCTTCAATCGGTGATGAACTCCTTGACTAACAGAGCTCATAATCTTTGTGACCCTGAACATCTACATTCGGAGCTTGCTCATGTTCAGGAGGTACTTAAAAGAAATGGTTACAAGGTGTCACAGAAGAGTAAAAGGCAGAATAGAAAGGATAAATGTCCAGAGGTGAATCGTCAGGCAGCATTTTTACCTTATGTTAAAGGCGTAACGGACAAAATTGGAGCAGTGCTCAGAAAATTCTCCATCAAGACTGTATACACTCCGCTATGCCAAATATCAAGGAAACTGCGATCTCCAAAGGACATTATACCATTTCAGACTCCGGGCGTTTATAAAATTGATTGCAGTTGTGGTAGTTCGTATATTGGACAGACAAAGCGGACTATAGCAGAACGTGTCAAAGAACATATCGCAGCTGTAAAAAATCGACAGACTAGCAAATCGGCGGTTGCTGAACATCTCCTGCAATCCAATATCAATCACTGGATGGAGTTACATGACCCTCAAATCCTCTCCACTGATCGTCATTATTACTCCAGAGTAGTACGTGAAGCGATTGAAATCAAGAAGTATAAAAATTTCAATCGGGAGGATGGATTTAAATTGTCGTCAGCATGGAATCCGGTGATTGAGAAATGCAAACCGCGATATTTGTCAAAACAACAAAATATAAACCCCGATACTGTTAGTGTAGTGTGCCGGAGTGACTTTACTGACATTCGTTGCAGTACAAATATTAGTGCTAATTCGGGGGTAGTTTCCGATTCACCGCCTCAAGCCCGTTCAAGTAGACGACGCCGCGCACCGCCAGTTCGCTTGTGACCACGGCTGCAGCATCGCAGCCGAAACGTCAAGCAGTAAGTACTCACGTACTTATAAAAATAATATCGCGTTTAGTCCCGTTGTAATGTTAAATAAAAAGATTGTTCATTCATTAAAAGTACTTATGCATGTAGTCTAATAAATAAAAGAAGTGATTGGTATTTTTGGCTGGAGCAAAATTTTGTTGCGAGCGAGACACATCAACATAATTTAAACATCAAATTGCATCAACAATAAAATGGATAAAGTTTATCACGTTCATTCCTCATGATTTGCGGCTGAACCAATTACCTAGCTTAAAAAAATACCAACCTGGTAGTTACCTATTTTTTGGATGGGTGAAAATAACTCAATCGACTTCTATCTTTCCATTCATCACAACAAAGCACAATATTGTCACCGCTAACACACCGTTTCTCAATTCGAATTATAAAGTTAGCAGCAGATAGATTGATAAAGTTTGTTGCAAGCCAACCACTATGTGAAATTAACAAACTTGAAGCCCTCGTCCTTTGCCACTGAAGTTTAAACTACTGGCGCTAGTTGCATAGAAATTGCCACGTCCGTAGTCCTCTGCCCCGCCTGTATCGCACATAACATAACCAGTAAACAAACCTCCTATTCGATTAACTCTACAGCTCTTGCGAACTGCGAGCACAACATTTACATAGTTTATATTAAAGTGAACCGTAGTACTGATTAAAATAAGCTTCAATTTAGTTCAGCTCACCTTGCTTAGTTCAAGGTATGTGTATCGTAGAAGAACTTTAAAAGTACAGCTTTAGCAGAAGATTGTACATAAAAGGTGAGAATTTCACTACAATTAGATAATACACCTAGAAGAGTGCTTATAGTGCCTAAACCTAAAATATCTAAACTTAATAAAGATTCTCCAAGCTTATTTTTCGAACCCTTACTTTATCAGCATTTATTGAGTTCTCCAAAAATACCTCTATAACTCGACCTATGATATAAGGAGGCTCGATCGCTGGCCACCGTTCGGATATCTTTATTTAGATAAACCCGTTCGCCTCTAAGCGAAAATAGGACAGACCGAATCGAGTACTTCGGAAATAGGAACGATTCGGTCCAAATCCAATAGTCGGGATGAATGCAAGACGCGCCCGACAACTATCGTACACAGCTCTGGGCAACTAACTTCGTTTGAGCAAACACTTCAGCTAAGAACACTTTACCCACTTGCCGTTCACTTCCAGTTGGTTTGTTCACTACCTACGACTTCCTGATGAGGATATTTCCAGATATTCAAGGGTTTTGACTGAATAACTTAAATGTCTTGGTACTGTTGCAAGTAGTTTGCTCTTAAGGGCGTGCCGTCCGCACACTGGCGCCGCCATTAGTTTTTCTTGAATTGTAATAAATTTTTACACATGTTTGTTGTTATTTGCAATATAATTCAGATCAAATAGGCGCTCTGTAGAGCTCTCAAGAATAAAATTTATGTTTTTTTTTTAAATCTACATTGAAAACATTTCTAAATTAAAGCTAGCCATAATCTAAAGCAATGATCTGAAAGTGGCCACTTTTAGCAGTATTCTAGATTGCGGCTACCTAATGATGAACAATGTAATAAAAGTCACTTTCATAAAATCATAAATGTTATTCTTTAGTGCACTACAGAGATTTTTTTTATCGTTTTATCTTACAATTCAATAAAAACGATTTTCGTTACAATTAAATAAAAACGATTGGCGGCGCTAGAGTGCGGACTGCACTCTCTTAAAGCTGCTTCAGGGGTTCGAGAATTCGTGAATGGGTTTTCCTATTCAGCGAAACACTCAGGTACAACGCGGGGTTTCGTCGATTGTTACAACATGAGGGAATAGGAGTGTTTTGAAAAATATTGATGTAGCAAATTAATTCAGTTTTTAGGTGCTGTGTTGAAAAGGCGTTGCTTAGGTTTTATAATGGGTAATTGTGGCTAATGTTTTTGTCATTTAATCTCTACTAATTTGTAAAATAAAGCTGAAGAGTTTGTTTGCTTATTTGTTGGTTTGAACGCGCTAATCTTAGGAACGACTGGTTTGAACTGAAAAAGTATTTTGTGTTGGATAGTCCATTTATCGAGGAGAGCTAAAGCTATTATATAACACTATGTGTGCGGAAACCTAAATCCACGGGGAAAAGACGCGGGCGGCCGCTAGGGTATTTTAAAATTGATAAGAATTAAATAAAATTATTATAAGGTATATACCTCTTCGGTGTCACATTTAAAGGCTCTAAGCTCGAAACTAATGATACATATTACAACAATAATACTGAACTTTAAATCAACATTTACATCGTTTAATTAGTTACCAAAGCTTCATTAGTTATCTAGATCACAAAGGTTGAGAATACCAAATCGGTTCGAAGCAAACAAAAGAAGATAAATTGCCTAGATAGATAATTGACTAGATACCTTCTCGAATATAAACAAACGTGGTTAGGCAATCAAGTAATTTCGGCTTAACCACTTAGCTTACAACCTTTCTTACTTCCATTGGGTTTACATAACAGCTCTAATTCTGGGCCTTTAATTAAAAACTTTCTTAGGGGATTTTTTTGAGTATCCCATTTGTTTAAGAGGCTACGATAATCTGCCTTTTCAATTTGCAAGATCGCATAAACTGGCCTTTTGTTTTTCAATTTCCGAAGTCGTTAATGAGCTTCCAATTTTTTACCTGATCATAAAATATCCTACTGCAGATGCTATTACATTGTCTCAAAATTATTCAATATTTCGGATAAGCTTAAGAAAAAAATATCGTTAATGTTGATCCCATTAACTACTATGATGCTTTGAACAAAACAAATCAATGTCTCAGTGGCAAGAATATCACGAAACTTTCGAGTACATAATTAGTTTCCTGTATCTTAAAAAAATATTTTAAATCCTAAAATTAGTTAATGAAAAAGGCACTAAAAATAAGGGCCGCCCGAACAGGGACTTGAACCCTGGACCCTTGGATTAAAAGTCCAATGCTCTACCGACTGAGCTATCCGGGCCGTGCAGAACTCGTTGAATTAAGTGGACTGGAATCGGCTTCTTTGGTTATGACCAGAAAATAAATTGAATTAAAATAATTAACATAAAATATTTTTTATACTTGCTTCTTATCGAATTTTTGTTTTATTTTACTACTTATGTATTTACTTTGCAAATTACAAAAGTCATTTGAATTTTACTTCGCACTAATAGTATAGTTTAATTCTTATGTGCTTACGTTGGTACTCACACAGTCATTATATCTTTTAGGGAGGTTCTTATCATTTGAACTCTTCAAATTCCACACGGTGAGATCATTTACACAATAATAATCAATATGACACAATAGGTATCACAAAGAAGACACGATAGGTTCTCGGGGCTTCCCAATAGACATATTTTTAAACTGAAGGTTAACGTATTTATCTTTTGCCAGAGAAAAGGCAACCCTAACTTCTTTTGCGCACGGAGAAGTGTACAAAATTAAGTGTCACGTCAGACTTGGCCGTTACTCTCTTGCTCTTTGTACTGGCTTTTTTCAAGCTCCATTATTGCGTAAAAAAGGTAGCAACAACGTATCGCGGGGTTTTGCCGGTTAAATTTTGCACGTATGCAGTTTGGGATAAGGCTTCGGGAACAAAGGATTTTGGTTATTTTAGATGAATAAAAATATATTCTAGTTTTTATTCATTCACTGTTCTTGTAGTAAAACATTTTTTTACATAACATTTATTGCATAAACTTTTATTGTATAGTTCTTTACTTCTTATTCTGTTATACTTATGAAGATGACGCGCACGCAAAATGCTTGCAGTTTTTACCTATATTAATCTCCCATAAGCCACGCAATCTGCTTAGATCTTTGTTAAGACCCACAAAAGTTCCGTGAGGATTATCTGAGGTAGGATGAAGTTTCTTTTTGTTCATCTTTGCTTAAAAAACTTTGTTAACCTGCTGACGTTGAACCATTAAATAATAATGATTCTTTAGCATATTATTACACACGAAAAGACGATAGAGAGATCAACTGATTGCTGATATTGATAAATGTGAGTTATTTCAGTGATTATAAATAGTAAGTTTGCAATAAGGTGCGGTCTCGTGTGGTTATCTAAGCACTCCGTGTTCATATTATAAATGACTTGTGATCCTTAATAACAAAATTAATTACGAATTTTCGTGTTTATATATATGCATATACGGATTATTCCTCAGATTATGTATGATTTATTATTGATTTGTACTAAATTTATGTGTTCTGAAAACCTGTATCGCTATTAGATTGATTTTCGTTTCTATGCCTGTGAAATTATACCTTATGTATATTTGAGTCTATTGTTGTATCGATGCCTTTTACATTGCCATTCTATGAAACATTACTATGAATAAAGATCTAATTATGCCGAAAAAAGCTTATTTCTATTGCAACAGAATAAAGGGCTTGGGGTCGCACATATTGTACGACGACTTTCCTCATACCCGTAATTAGGTGTCTCCGCAAAAATCATAAATTGTTTCGATGGTAACAGATGCGAGCCGTAATGTGAGCAGAATCTCATATCCTATGCAATGCTTAATGAGAAAATGTATAACTCCATACAGTTACATAATTTTAATATGTATATGTATTTTTCATTTGCAGAACTTCGTGCAGACAACTTTTGAGAAATATGATGTTTAAGTAATATTATGGTTGTATAGACATGTAGATCTACATCTCAAAGTTAGGTCTGTTTCTATTCGCAAGCTTCAGAAGAACATTACGATTTTTAAAATAATATACTTTAACAAAACTCTTTTTCACTTCCGTAAAAATCTAATTTGGTAACATTTTAACGTTGACTAAATGCCGATTCCTTTTACCTAACAACGAAACATTATCAGAAATATACAACCAAGTATCAGACTGATAAAAATATGAAAGAACCGCGAAACCATTTTCATGGAAAGTTCAATCCGGCACGTATTGATGGATGACAAACATTCTCAGCCCACTGAAGCTCTATTGATGTCGATGGCAACACAAATTACTTCATCTATATTAATGGACTGTTCCGAGGAAACTTCGCGGCACTTTCTAATTCTTTTATCGCATACTTATAGTTTGATTAGTTTTTATCGTTTTTCTTGTTGAATTTCTTTCTATCGGTCGATTTGTGGTAAAACACCAGTGTAATTTGAGTGAAAGACTTCTCGTCTAGTCAAAAGCAATTCGATTTGAAAAACTTATAGTCTGCTTCTGAGATAATACTTACTTCTACTCAGTTCATTAGTGTGTTTTTTTCATGTCAGATAAGTATTTTTTCACGTAAAGGAATTCCGTAAGCATCTACAAGAAAACATCTTTATATTATTATATTATCATTTGACGTATCCTAATTCAAGGTCGGAAGCTGCATAAAACATTGAAGAGTTAATGTAGAAAAGAAGCGTTGGTTGAACTCAACGCAACCTCTTATCCCAAAACAAAAACACGAGAATTTTAAACCGTTATCAAAAAATGATGACATGTTACAAATCGGGTACCGACAGATTGGGGGCTTGTTTGAATAAAATTTAGCATACAGATTGGAGCTATACTCTCGGATTAGCATAGGTTGTTTTAGTCCGCACCCGGGGGAAACTAAAAGCGGATGCGAGGGGAGGATCGCGGGTTTTTCAAAGCGTTTTTGGCTTTGCATTTATATGCATATATTATTTTTAAACCTTTTTTTACTAATCAAAGGCTTTACTTTAACGAGAGGATAATGTTGTAGGATAAATCTGTAAAATACTGAATAGACGCTTGCGATGTACAGTTCGAAATAATATTTCCTGAACGTTATCCCGATTCTTTAGGAATTGTAAACGTTGGTAATACCATTAGTCTGATGCTGTAGTTACTTATATTATTACTATACTTTATTTGGATCATCAATGAACAAAAAAGAACGACAGCTGCGGCCTTGACTGATCAATTGAAATTGAATCTTTTTTGGTATCAAGAGAATCGTGACGCATATGATAACAGTTTACCTTTACTATTAGCGCCAAATCAATAAGCAGTTATCACGTATACCTCCGTCAGTAAATCTTCTACGCTGTGTTTAACATTGCTTTGTTGATCTAAGCCATAAAGATCTGATAAAGATGCAAATCATATAAAATATTCTAGTTTTTATTTTTCCAGCTAAAAGTAAGAATAACTGAGTAAATAACCACCAAGTTACCAACTGAGTAACCTGAATAACGAACGTTAACAAACCGGCACCGAAACTTATTCCCCACCCAAAAACAATTCTCGCAACGAAAATGTTCCGGCAAACCTACGAGGCTTGCAGCGCTGTTTTTGACCTATGATAATGATACAAAACGAGGTTGAGTTGCGGAAAGAAAATAAATTCTAATGTATCCCAAGCGTACACGGTCCCTTTGAGCTCCGGCCGACTGCTCGGCGCGAACGCTCGCATTGCAGGGCCTCCATGAAAACAAAGCCAATGTGGGATTGTTCCTTAATTAGACCATACAATAAAATCATATCAATATTATAAATGAGGAATTTCCTTGTTTGGATGTTTGTTCGGCAATCTCGCTGAAAGTACTGAACGGATTTAAACTACTGAAGGAGTCCTTTTTCGCAATTAAATGCTTCTATGGGATCAAACAGAAATTTAGATTATCGACAAGCAAGACGAAAGTTCACAACGGATTTGATGTCCCAATTGCATGCGGGCAAAGGCACGGGTAAAAGCTAGTTAAATAGATGGGAGTGAATGGAAGTTCCAAACCCACAAGTTGTGTTTAAGACCAATTTAAAACTCGCAAAAGAGTTGCAAATAGTCAAGTCGTTTAAAATAAAGTTAACTTAAAAAAACTTACCATCAGAACCGACCTATTAAAAAAAAAGCTAAGCTTAAATTATTCTACTTACTTACATTTCATCTAAAACTCAGTGTTCCCACATATTATACTACATTTTCATCATGCCTACCATGCCATAACAATTTATGGCTTGATTGTTCATGAATGTAATGTGATATAAATTCTAATGTTACCCAAGCGTATACGGTCCCTTTGAGCTCCGAGCTACTGTGCTATGCCTTGGCGTGAACTCTCACAGTGAACAGTGACCATGCGTTACTATCTTGAATATAACCCTGGGAAACTTTTCCAAGGAACTAACGAACATTTTCATCCTTATAATAATCAGAGGGTAGTTTTTTTGATAAGACACTGGCAACTCAAAGGAAAAGACTAGCTTGTAATATTAGCTACAGAAAAAAGTAGCAAACAAAAACGTATATTAATAAATCTTAAATGTCGATTAATATACGGTTTGTCCACTTTTTGCATTTTAAGGTAGCCGATAGATCACAGGCGAGATACACCCTGAGATTCAAACGCCTAGTTAAACAGATTTCTTGTTTTTAAACCTCTGTGTATCAATATTATTTCTAGACGAAAAATCTCATGACAGAACCCACATAAATGTAGCATAAAGAATATTACACTCCAAAGGACCTGCACTTCCTCAATAACCATAACGTATGGGCAACCTATCCGCGGGAAATATACTTTGCAGACATTACGCCCGCAAAACCTTTAAGTAAGCGCATGAAATACCTTTCCTGGAATTTCTACTGAGTAACAATTTCAAGAGATTTCTAGTTTGCATGAAATGAAAATATTCTACCAGATAAACGCGCTTGTGCTTTTTATAGCATGAAGCACGGTTGTGGTTTGAGCTGAACATTTACTTTATAAGATGCAGCGGGGAACAAGGACTTTTAACTCGTTGTTCCTTGTTGGAGCCAACATGATAAAAATATGACAAAAATTGCTCTGTCCAAACGCCAAACATATGGGGTAAAATATATTCCCACCAAATTCTCGAGAAATAGTTCCAAACAAAAGATTTTCATCTTATTCTCCAAAACATTTACTTCGCCTTTCGTGTAAGTACTATACATATTATTGTGATTCCAAAAAAAAAAATTCATAGAAACGTTAAAAATGTATAAGTACATAATTAAAATACTTACTAGCATTTAACGATTTCATGCAGAATGTTACTTTGCATTTAATACTGACAACATTGTTATTAATGTGGTAAACGTTATTACTCCTTTTATGAACTTGACTGAATTAGCACGAAAAGAATTAGAATTTTTATTTGCCCGGTAACAAAGTATTTTACACGCGTCTGCTGAACTATCTACATTGAAAAATCTGATATTGCGGTCAAGAAGGTGACAAGAAAAATAACATAAATTGAATTAAGATTATTATTTGCAATAAATTCCCAAAGCTTGAACTTGCGTCGTAAAAAATAAATGGATTTAGGCTTTGGGCAATTTTCAGACAGGGGTTCTGGCCTATAAAATAAATTGCGACCGAGCTTACACCAATTTGATTTTCTTGAACATTCTCGTTTCGACGGAATGAAAAGTAGGGTTCAGCTAGGTACACGAGGATCCCATTCAAAACAGACCTGTTCCTTGAATCTAGTCTTGAAGGTCCCAAGGGGATGCCGCTCGTCCTCTAGCCATTTCCAATTCTAAAACGTACACTCGCTCGTTCCGGCATCCGGTGGAAACACGACCCTTTAAGGATACGAGTGTTTTGTTATCGCAACCAAAATAGACTGAATTTACATTTAATTTACCATGAAAGCGTATTCCCTTTTTATTCATCATGTTTGGACATCCCTTACGAGTACATTGATATCATCTCAAAGTGAGGCTCAAGAATGGGATTCAGAATCAACTTAAATAAAAGCAAGAATACAGAAGAACTTCATTATATATTCTTCATCCCTCGAACAAGACTTATATGGGTGTAGTCTATATAAACAAATAACAATAACAACCGAAACATAAAAATAATAACAGCTGAAACATCAAGCAGTAAGTAGTATACATATACTACATAATTAATATCGCGTTTAGTCTCGTTAAATAATATTAGTAATATAATATACATTTTAAAGAAGGAACCTATAAAGCTACAGCTCTACTCCAGTCATGTAAATGTGATAACCATATTCATTCACTTGCTAACACTCTTATCAATTTTTATTTCCAAGTTTACAGTCGAGTAATTCTAAAAATATTTATATTTGCCATACAAATAGTATGCCTATTTAAATGTTTTCCGATCATCACTGAGCTTGCTGTACCCTGAGTATCGTTACACCTCACTTGTTCCTTTGAATTCACACACTCCAAGAAAGTATTCTTATTTCTTCCACACAACCAATACAAATTGCAAGGGAAATGTTTAAGTTAGAGTAAAACCTCCTTTCTTCGGGTCTTTCAGGGAAAATATGAAAAATACAAAATGTAAATAACGAATAGAAATGTCAGTGTCTGCGTTTAGGTATGGGTTCCAAGCGACCTTTCAAATATTAATACAATATGTTGAATTTTTGTAGAAAGAAGAAAAGAAGGTACCTATAATTTAAATTCGCGTGGATTCCGGTTTCCGCACTCATCGTGTGATACCATATAGCTTTCCTCGTCGAAAACACTATCCAACACAAAAATCCTTTTTTAATTTGAATCAGTAAACCCTGAGATCAGCGCATTCAAACAAACAAACTCTCCAGCTTTAGAATATAAAAGCAAAATATGCTAGCTGAGGTTACATAAAGAACTTGGATTTTCACACAATACTTGTGTTGTAGGTACTTGTATTGTTCTATCTGTTCCAATATACATTTTATGCGTTTTCGGTCTGCTGTACGCAGCTCCATAAAAAATCGAAATGTTATCGGATCTTTACGGATTTGGCGCTAGATATTACACGTCCAATAAAAACTATGAATGGCCAATTCCGACCTCCCTAAAATTTATGGGCCGATGGCAAAAGAAAGCAGTAATTTCGTCCTACGAATCGGTCGTAAACTTGAAAAATATTTTAGTTGTCAAATAGAAACATCTGTGATAAAGCTGGGAGAACGAGTGAAAATTGAACGAAGGTTTTGTTTATTTCCTTGTATCAATATTTTGTAACATTGTTGTAACATAAGTAACTCAATCGGAAAGGCGAGCTCTTGATACATTCGAAACATGAGGATACCATTTTGACCAGACTTACCCAGTCTGATCAAAATGTAATAAAGAATCCAACATGAAATAAATACGAACTTTCCACCCGTTCATTTAACCACCCCGTTTAATACCTAGAAGTTCAACAATTTTAATCATTTACGTAACCTGAATTGTGACTAAAAATGCTCTTCAGAACCAACGCAGCAGTTTCTGATAACCTCATTATAGACGTAATATACCAAAAAATGCAATGATTAACAAACCAGATTGAACACGTGCGAAAGACATATCTCGGCCTTGAATCCTGGAAACAGTATCCTAAATTACTACACCATATGCAATACTATGAAGTACATTAATAAATCGAGGTCAGTGAGATCAAGTATATTAACATTGAGAACGAATAACAACAGACTACTATTATTGGTTCTTAACAGAACAATTATTTCCTGCACAGGCATTGAGTACGTAGTATGATGTACGGTCAGGCAAAGAAAACGGTTTATCACCCCAGATGAAATATCTAAAATCATTAAAAAAATATTTTTGCGTTTCCTTTGCCCCTATTGCCATGTCAGGGTCATTTGCTAATTCAAACTTAATTCGTATATACTTGGGATTAAATATCCGCCTTCTTTCTGCTTAGTAGTAGAACCTTTTCAAGATACAAGTAGCTGGCTCAACTACCTCATTAATTTTGGCTGCCTAGTAGAACAAAGCATAATGTGTCCCTAGTAGTTAACATCAGGAAAGCATATATACTATACTACTTACTTAATTAGGTGAACAGTTGACTGATAATGATTTTCTTCGCCTAGTCTGGGAGAATTTAAAATGTGGCATAAAATTGAACGAAGTTTACCTGTCAGTGTTTTAATTCTCTGCGTAAAAAAATGCCATTGTGCCCTATTTAGGTCTGTTTAGTAATTAAGAAACGACTGCATAACCAAGCATTGTATTCTGAGGTCGACCTCAGCAATCATTTATTTCATTTCGAGATAATTGCTGCGCGGTTTCAAGCGAAGATAAGGCAGCTGCAGCAAACAGTAGCTTCTTTTAGCAAATACGCGCTAGAGAAAATTAAATCTTATAAATGCTTATGTGTATATGGAAGCCTGTTTATCTGTTTACTTTGTGAACCTGGCCGTTTCCTTCAATGTTTCATAAAAAGCACGAATTAGGATCTCCTACTGAGGGCAGTTATTAAAATTGATTACATTATATTAAAAATTTACTAAACCTTGACTAATAATTGAACTTAAATTAAATTAAAATTTAATTAATTGTGGTTACAGCAAATTTAAATGGATTAAAATTTTAACCCTAAACACAACTTCTTTCTTGATTTCTGTGATTAACATCATTTACAGTGCAAAAACTTTTTTATTGTATTTATATTGTATTCGTTTCAATTTGCTGATAATTTATATTGTGACTAAATTTTGCAACGAGCCAAAGGGCAAGTGGTTTAGGTCTCACTATCTATTTAGCGCCGACTTTGTGCATAAATTAAGAGGAGCGGTAGTTTTAATCTGTTTATAAACTCATTTAGATACATTTTAAGTAAATTATTTCGATACGAATTTTTCGTTACGTTTTATTATCGCAATAATTAGATACTTACACGTATTGTTACATTGGCTAAGTAGAGAACATTTCCAAAGTAACAAAATATGTATTGTACTCATTACTATTGATAACTTTGGTATGTATTTATTGTTCCTGTTATAACATATTGTATCAAAATCATTATGATAGTTTTATTCATTGGAATGGAAACCAATGGCCAAGGATGCAACCGGAATAGGCACTAGGATGATGATTTATTTGATGATTTGTGACAAGTTATGAATAAATATATCGTAAGGTATACCTTTCGCACTTACCCTAATGTTGACGATATCTATTAGCGGATGTAGATGTAGTTTAATTAATTTCCATGAATTTCTAACATTAAAACTGAATGGTCATCTGCTTTCAAGAAGGTTATTATTACCACGATAACCACCTAGTACAAACCTCAAACATTTCAGATTACCAGGAATTTCTATACATGTTTATCTCCAAGGTATCATGTAAATGAAGTTTGTTAGTTAATGGTTATGCGAAATTTCTAAGAAACGCGTACAATGCTCACGTATTGATTTAAAGTTAGCCTACCGAGTATGTTTTTATCCTCGTTATTTGATATTCAAACAACGTTATTTCCATCTTTTGACTACATTCGTTCACGGAAACTTCCTGATTCGATTCTTATCGGTGTATTTTTAAATCTTACTTACATGCAGTATAACAATCTTTGTGCCAAATCTGTTTGTAAGACATAAGAATTCCTACATACGTTACCTGACTATTTTTCAATTAATCTTAATAAGCTTGTTAATGAATTAATGACGGTTAAAAACAACAAGTCCACAGATCAAACGATCGCAAATGAGGGCAAGACCAAGATTTCTAATCAGAACAATAATAATGCCTCATTGAAAAAAAAAATTATAATTCTTTAACTCAACAACTTGCAGCGTTACATTACAATGGTAGGAATCTCCTTTTAAGCAAGGAATTGAAGCAAGAAATTGCTTGTGTTAGTGGTTTCCGCTCTTCTATACAGTTGTAATTTTAAACTATTTTTTTATTTAAATACAATTTATTTATTCCTATTTCAGTAATTACAAGATTATTTAATTATGTTATTACAAAAATATTATACAGGCAAAATTAAACACATGGTCTGAAATCACAATGCACCTCAGTGATTTACAGTCATTGACTTATTGATACCATTTGTTTGACTAAATCACAAAGAAACGACTTGTGATGAATCATCATCATCCGAGCGCCTCTCCTGGTTGCGTCCTCAGCCACTGCCTCGGCGCCCAGGGTGCGCTGCGCCTATGATCCTGAACTGACCTGAAGTATTGTGATGAATATAAAAACGGAAATAATTATTTTGCAATCAAGTTTCAAATTATAGATCAGCTGTCTCAGAATCGTGCACGTGAAGAATCTTGCAGCCGACATTAACATGTGCATTTTCCTTGTTAGTTACGTTCCTAGTTCCGATATTCCCTGCACTAAAAATAGACTGAAAAGAAACGTTTTCGTTTCACATGAAAACTACCAGATGTTTACTTGATCATGGAAGTAAGGAAAAAAATTACGTGTTTTCAATATATATTTTTTTTTACAAGAGACCGTGCGTATACTGGTATTCACTGGTACTACTGGTATTTTGTTAACAGGATTCTAAGTGTAACACACTAAGCCGAAATAACGCGACCGCATTTCGGCGGCATTACGCCCGCAATGTATGTTTTAAATCGAGGATCACACTGTGCCGAAATAACGTTGCGAAATATGTATTGAAAATTAACTTCAGCCGAACTTTTGTAGCGTTTTTTTTCCGCTTAGTGTGACTCTTCACTTCAAGTCCTGCAAACAAAAAACTTTGAGAAAACAAGTCTTCACAAGTCTATTGGAAAACAAAATAAACTAGTTCAAACAGGCTTAATCCAATTAATAACTGCCAATATCATCAGTTACTTCAACCCTGAAGGCAGACAGCCAGCACATGTCACCTCCGCAATCCAATTAACGTTGAACTGAGCTAGCTTTTATCACGAGTCAAAACACTACTAGTAAGTAGAAATACAGAGAGAAATTGCCTCAAATTCAGTTAATTAATGTTCTAAAACTCTAAGTTAAGCGATATTGTAGAATAACGGCCCGTCCTGGTTTCGCACGGGTAGACAATATCTTACCTAGGTATACTAATATAATAAAGCTGAAGAGCTTGTTTGTTTGTTTGCTGCTTTGTTTGATCGTGCTTTTGTACTAAATATAGCCTATGTCACTCACTCACTCAGTGACATAAAGCTTTATAAAGTAAAAAGTTTATAGGAAACTCGGCCTGCGGTTCCTTAAGTTAAGCAACGTTCGCAGATGCAAGTCATCGGATGGGTGACCGAAAATTTTCATCTCAAGCTCCTCCGTGATTCGGAAGGCACAAACCCAATGGACCACCTCATCAATCAATCAATCAATCAATAAGTTTACCAACACCCCCTATTATAACTGATGTTATGGTCTACTCGTACTCAAGAAGGAAAGTTGATAAAATAAGAACAAACATTTAATATCAAGAAATTTACTATACAATCATACTGCTTTCACGTTATACGCCATATCTCGACTCCGTACGTCTAAACAAAGAATTTTCCAATCCATTAATCAATACATCTGATCAGATCTGACAGTGTTAGGTTACATGATGTTATCGATGGGGCATGTAAATGATACGAATCCATATCCGACGTTTCAACTCCGCTGGCGAAACGGCGTAGAAAATTGCGGACCTTATACCACGGCAATAGGGTTCCCAATATTAATATTACAACAATACATATTTTCAATAATTTAATATTGTTCATATTCTGTGGGATTTTGGTATTGAAGCAGGTAAAACAAATTTTGTGAAATTGATTATTAATATCTTGATAATAATGTCGAATCGAAAGTTTTCAGGTACGGTTTTAAATAAGCAAAGGTCGCACAATCTCAAAACATTACTTAAATTATCCATTTAAAATCATTTTGACATTTGCATTATGTGTCCATATTATAAGAAAAACGTATTCAAAGAAAATATTCTTTGAATTCAAACTTTCTCTTATTCTCAATACGTCATAAGGATAAGAATCGCGTACAAGAACGAATATCGATAAGGATAAAAGAAAGCAGTGTGATAATGCCTACCTACTATAAATCAAAGATCTTTTCCTCTCCGAGATATGATAGTCAGTTTTTATAAAGGCAAATTCGAACGAGCCTCGATTTCTAGCAGGCTAGGTACTCGGTGACCGCATTACCACTTATGGCGGCGTTTTTACTTTCATGACATGTCCTTCATCTTACTCATTAATTACATAAACATCCTCCTTTAGCATCGTATACGTCGTCAGTTCACAGATAGCAAGCAATCCAACCGTTGACAACCGGACACAAGTCGGCCAATTCCATTGAGGGATGCTTGAAAGCCAAACATCTCTCAATCGGCAAACACAAACAAGCTCATCTGTCTGACTCGGTAACGTGTTTGGTAGTGAATAGTGACACTGTATTATACCCATACCAGACCACGGGTTCCCATCACACTGATGACCAAAAGTCATATGACGTGAACGTATACCGATTATACAGTCACACACACAGCACAGTCATCTTTCCAAGATGGATGTTATGCCCATAGTCATCACAAGACTAGACCACCTTTCCAGGGTGGACTAGCCAAGTATTTGTCGTTATCGCTATCTTCGCGACTAATATCTCCATCTCGCTAAGTCAGATACTTCGTGTGCGGCATGGCAAGAGTAGTCGAAGCGATGGCAATGGTGATAGTGGTCGAATTGGCTAGACCACCTGGTCAGTTGCTACAGCAGTACGAAGAATGATAAAACACAGGGGAATACTGCTCATCCCCTGGATTATACCGCGGCCCTTTCCGAGTGTTCTAGAATGCACTGACCGGCGGATACCCTTTTTTTTTTTTTTTTTTTTTTTTTTTTTTTTTTTTGCGGAGGGGAATGCATTGACGCACCATGTCGCCGCGGGCTAGCTGAGCCCGCGACCGTGTGTGGGGCTCGGGCGCACAAAATAAGCGCCCACTACCCACTAAACCCCTCCGGTTTCCCCTTTCGCTCGCATCAGGACGGATCGCTGCCAGCCGCCGAGTGGGCGGCTTATGTTCGATCCGTCCTCGAGCGCCCCGACCTGATGCGGTAGGCCGGGGCTGGCGCCTAGGGAGGACCACCCGGGAAACTGGGTGGTCCCCAGACATGGCTCGGGTGACCGTGTGCAATGCGCGGGTTGGGGAGCTACCCCCCCGCGCGGGCCACCCAACTCAGGCCTAGAGGGGACGCAGATGGGCGCGCCTCCTCCGGCCCGGCCGTCTACGCCGGAGCGGGGCGGAAGAAGGATCCTCCTCCCGCTCGCGCTCCTTTGCCTCCTTCTGCGAGATGACTTGTTCGCAGAAGGAGGCGGCCGCCTCCCACACTCGTCGGCTGGCGACCATGGCTTGCACCAAGGTCGGCAGCGAGAGGTGACCACCGCCGAGCGCCGCGATTAGTTCGCTGCGCTCGTGTCGCCAGGCCGGGCACTCCTCGAGGGTGTGCTCGGCCGTGTCGTCGGGAGCGCCGCAGTGATGACACAGCGGCAATTCCTCCCGACGGGCGACACGGTGCAGGTAGTGACCGAAGCACCCGTGTCCGGTCAGTACCTGCACCAGGCGGTAGGTGAGGCAGCCGTGCCGGCGCTCCACCCACTCCCTCAACACCGGACGAATCGCGTCGATCGTCCGGTGGCCGGCACTCGGGGCTCGGAGAGCCTCCGCCCAATTGGCTAGGGCCTCCTCCCTAGCCTGGGCACGACCCAGCGCCACCTCCTCCAAGCTGGGCCGCTCCCCCCGCAACCTCGCCGCGACCCGAACCCGATGCACGTGGGATAGAGCCAAGGCATCGAGTTCCCACGGAGTATGACCGGCGGATACCCTGCACCGTCTAGCTGGATGTATATAAAGCAGTTTATTGGCACTTCAGTTTTCTCTGGTACCCTTAATTAATCACAATTAAAGGTAGCAGAGATAAAGGCAAACGACCTTGTGCGATATTTACTTATATTACCGATTTCAATATTTCCCAACTCTTTACCGATTTTAAATGTATTATTTAACGAAACCAATCCACTTGAAATAAAAGGCTTAAACATGAAAGGGCGAGCTCGAGAGGGGTTTACCATTACATTGAGCTTATGAAGTGCCTCTGAGTTTGCTGTAGTGGCCCCTTAATCAAACCTATTCGATAACCGAAGCTTTTGATAAATTTTATAAGATGAGGGCTTGTAATTTTTCGTAGAAATATAGGCCCGCCCGGCATCTCGCAGGTGCAACTTAAATTTCGGATATATTAAAGTTTTGTTTCTCTACTACATTATGCATGTATTATAGGTACACATAAACCTTCCTCTTTAATCACTATCTGATGAAATCGGTTGCGTAGTTTTAAAGGGATAAGCATATGTCCATAATCCATATCAGCAATAAGAAGAAGACAACTTTGTTGTAAAAATTTAGTGATAGCATATAAAATATTCCGCTTGCAACGACAACGGACGATATGAATAAATTTCATTTTTGTTTTCACATTGCAGCAGCCCTTGATCGGACAAAGTGACAGGTACAATAATTGCTTATACCTAATGACCGTGACAGGAATCGACGGTTAACCACACGTGTAGTTTATATTATGTACAACTTGCTCTTTACAATATCACAACAGAAAAGACAGATACCTACAATTTTGCTTCAATCTCCTTACACCGATTTTGACAAATAGGTACCATAGTGGCATGTCTCAAGAAGGTGCATGCCCAATGAAACCTCTTCAGTAAAACCTATTAACGTCTCACTGCAGGGCAAAGGCCTCCATCACTTGGAAAAATGTTTTAATTTCATAAATGGGTTTTGGCTTAATTACCACGCTTGCCGAATGCAGGTTGGTGATCACAAACCCAGGCTGTGTTCGTAAATACTGACACAAATTGCCCGATCCGGGAATCGGACCCGGTACTTCGATCCACTGGTAGGTACCTACCGGACAGTAGCACGGGCATTGAGCCACTAGACCATCTAGGGGGCCACCACTTCAGTAAGGGCTTTTTTTATTAGATTTGTTTGTTAATAGCGTTATAATAATATGCCAACGTGCATAGGTTGTTTATATAAAGCATCATAAATCACTATTTGCGTTTTAAAATCCGTTATGTACTTATTAAGATCTTAGCATGCATACTGGTACATAACATAATTTGTACGAGATGAGAAGTAACTACATATTTAATACTATGAATGTGTCTTGTGACTGATGAAAAACCAAACAATCCAAACCCCAGCACTAGTCGTGGCTTGGGGTTGTAAACAATGACGATAAGATACTTTAAATTCCTGAATATAAATGTGGTTTGTAGAAAACTAAAATAAATTAGCAAGTTTAATTAATTTATTTTCAATAAACACCTACGTAAACTTTACAATTATGCAAAATATCCAATCCCCAATTTGTTACTCTGCATTAAATCAAAATTACCCCTGTTATTTCGCCGTAAAAGCGACAACAGTGTCTTAATTATAAAAAGTGGCTTAAAAAGGGTAAGTCTCTTGGCAATAAATTGTCCCGACTTTGGAAGACACAAAAAATTTATAACTTCCAAGAAGTTTGCTTTCAAACTTCTAATTTACCTACTTTTTTAATTAATCTTCTTGCTTTTCGGTAAAGTTTCTAATCTGAGGTGAAATATTTTTAACAGGATGTTTCACTTCAATTTATGTCAAATAAGGATATATCTTCAGATCAAAGATCACAATTTATGAATTTGAGGGTATATTATTCAATTTATTCAGCACTTAATAACTCCAAGAAACAGAAACGAAGACTTACTAACAATCATAATAACTTCGTAAATTGCGTAAGTCTAAATTACTAGACTAAATAGATAGATATAAGAAGGAGAATGGTAGGTATGTATTTGCCAAACTGTGATCTCATTTAAAATTGTAAGCAGTTTTCAGAGATTGCAGATAATGTCTTCATATTATAATATTATTTCATCATTGGTTTGAAATATCCATGACTCGTCTACTTATATTCCACAGATTACACGAACCACATGTACCTATCTATCTATGCTCCGTTCTTGCAGAAGTTACTCAAAAAGTCGTAAAGGTAAACGCAGCGCGTACGATGCCTCAGTTAAACATAACAATAGTGACGTTATCGGCGCGCCAACGCGTAACAAAGAATGATAAAGCAAATATAGTTTTATCAGAAACTCTCAGAAGCATGGTGAGGGCGCGCGTCGCGGTCGGCTCTCGCGTCACTTTGACAGCTGACACCGTCAACAAAACGGGAACAATATCGTCTGTAGTGCGTCCGAACCAACCATTCGCGCTTGCGACGATACGCGGACAGCACGTGGTTATTAAAATTAGACCGGCATGAAAATTGCGCGCTTCCAACGCACGATCAGAACAGTGCACCGAAAGTACAAATCATAAATGTTAATTCCAAGTGTGTGCAGCAGAAATGGGCACGGGTCGGAAATGGAGGGAATACTCAGCGGCACTCAGTGGTTAGTATTCATTTGTTTCATAATGATATCTGAGGGAATATGCCCGGCTTGAGCGAAGCCGGCATCAGCGAGCCGGCGTATCGTGTTCAGTCCACTGTCCTTATTAATAAAATAAACATAGTCTCGCCGCTTTTAAATGAAGTCAAATATTCAGCGTTTTGTATTCAAATAGATACACGGCGGTTTACGGAAACAATTTTCGTTGTGTAAAACGTACTTACTCATACAGCTATTTCATGTTGTAAACTGCCATGCTAATATTTCGTGTACAACACGCACGTGTTTGACATACTATTGCTATCAATGTATTTAGTTATTACTATCCATAATCTTTTCATTAATGTTATCGTGATGATTACGATATATAACGTCAAATTGATAAAATCTTCATATTAATGGAAGAATGTCCATACAAGGAAGGTAGGTGTGAAATGAGCACAAACTTGGAAGAACAACAGCAAGACTATTCAAATGTGAATAACATCCAGCCTCATGCAGACCTACACGATTAATATATAGTCATATCTTTGATTTGTTTTACTTATAGGTATGTTTTTTGTACTATAAGCTCATATAGGTACCTAGATACCTACCTAGTGAATATTTCTCGTGACGCCAATGGTCATAAGTTCGATCCCAACCGAGATAAAATCTGATTTGATGTATTTATTACTGTCTTATCGCAAGGCCTATTCAGAAACAATGTCATTCAATTTATCTGTTGATATATTATCTTTCGATATGTTATTTATCTGCATATTTCAATATTTCCGCAAACATTCATACCTATACGTGTTCTATCCATTAACTTATGTTCGTATAACTGGACTGCTAAATCAACTAAATATAACTAATATATTCCTCTATCTATACAGACGAAAAGATAGGAACGTACCTTTTATTTACTTACCTACCTGAATGCATAAATATCATCACGTTCATCAAAATTTTTTTTGGTATAAGTCAAAACGACTTATGTTTATTTTTCATAGTTACTTAAGAGTAATTAAGACTTCGTATGTGTACAAATAATTAATATATCTTTTCACGTGCAAGTCACATTGTTAAGAACTTAGTAATTACATAAATACCCACTTAATTATTTTATATAAATACTGCGTGGTATAAATTTAGCATAAATCACAAAACTCGTTTAATAAAATGTTTTTTGTAAAACTTTTACAGTGATTCTGTGCACTTCGAAAATATACAGTACGCATTAGTTGTGATTCATAGTCCTACAGTTTTGAAATGGGTGACAAAGATGTTGAACCGATTTGAATCTTTTACAAATTTATAAAAAAAAGTTCATTAATTCAAATACGATGAAAACTCATCGATTACCCTTGCCCCGTAAATACAAACAATACGCCAATCATAATATAATTACGACACCGATCATTACAAAGCCATTGAGCATTGTTCAAACAGCCGATTGAATTCCGAGCAGTACACCAAATGAAAACAACATAAACGTAAAAACAGTATAATGCGGATGGCAGTCTTCGGAATATCGCTAACCACTGTTGGTCATTTACGTAACGCGACTATGGTTTTCCGCCTCTAGCGTAAAAAAAAGTTCGATTTTTTTATTTTATCACCATATTAAATTTAAATTCTATTTTGCATTATTTTATTATTATTTTTATGACTTTTATTTCGAAATTGAATTGTTTGTTATTAGTTGTCATTGTGCTTATATTTAATTTTGTCCGGATTATTGTTGTGTCTTATTGAATGGTGATCTAAATATTTATGTTATAGCCTATAAGTGGTCCTGTAGTTGACTGAATAAATAAATAAATTATTATTATTATTATTATATTTATAAATACTATGGGTAGACACATCGCAGTATGTGCTCTCTCCCAAAGCCAAAGAACATCAACAAATCTGATTAAAGCCAAAATGGGCTGATAGTAGATGGAAATAAAAAGTAAAAAAAAACATAGTTATAAAAGAGATGCCTATATTACTATACACATCTAATACTCGGAGGAGTTTTTATAAGATGTTATGTAAAAAATCTTATAGAATTAGTTAAAACGATAAGTTACGATTATTTTTTGAAATAAAACGACCACTCTTTTTAATACTTACTCCATAGCAAGTTGGAGCTCAAACAAGTCTTAAAAATTGCCCAAGTGCGAGTCGGACTCCCGCACTGAGGGTTCCGTACAAATTCTATTTTTGACGTATTAAAAAAACTACTGAATAGATTTCGTTCGAACCAATTTTCGTTGGCAGTTTTTATGGTAATGTACATTATATAATTATTTCAGTTTTATCATCCTTTACACACTTTTTTCCACTTTGGAAGGGTCTGTCACGCAAAGTATTCACTTTAGAAAAAAGTGATGTTAGAAACCTTAGTATAATTTTTACAGACCTATCTATAGATACCCCACACGTATTTGTTCAATGAAAAAAAATATTTCAGGTTTCAGTTCTGACTATGGGGACCCCCCACTTTTTTTATTTTATTTCTATTATCTTGTAAAAACCTTGTTGCGGTTCACAGAATACATCCTCTCACTAAGTTTCAACAGTATAGTACTTATAGTTTCGGAAAAAAGTGGCTGTGACAGACTGGCGGACAGACAGACAGACAGACAGACAGACAGACATGACGAATCTATAGGGGTTCCATTTTTTTGCCATTTTGGCTACGGAACCCTAAAAAGGGCCTAAACATAAAACTTTACTAATAGATAAGCTACTTAGAGGGTTGCAAAAACATTAAAATTATGAAGAGGTAACATTCTCGAGACATTATAAATAATGTTGTAAAAATATTTGCCTAGGCTATTTTACAAATTACCAAATCACCATAATATGCAAACACCAACCTGCCCTCAATGATTGATGGGCTGGGATCAATTTCTCATAATACCATTACAGCTTTATGCAAATACTTGTGATAATAGGAACATCTCGTTTAAAAGTGTTCACTGTTGTAGGTGCTTTATTTCCATTTTGTGAGAGCCGCCGTAATTACTTAGGTATTGTTATTTTTTATCCATCTTCTATAGACAGCCAGGCACGTAGGCTTTGTTCAATTTCACCTCGGGCATAAAAAGTATAATAACGTCGAATACATTCAAATACAGGGAGAAAGTTTGTTATAACAAATTGTACTGAAATTGGTTCTGTTAACAATTCTCGTCGTTTTCTTCGATTGAAGCGTGGTATTACAGTTACTTGCGGGCTAACAGTATCTAGCCATCTAACAGAAACTTCGGACATGACTAGTGCCTACATCAGCGCCTCTCGCGCAAACAATTCACTTAAAAAAAAGAATGCTTTTAGAAACCTCAATATCAGTTTTGAAGACCTATCCATATCCCACAAAAAGTTTGTGATTTTTAAGTCCAACTAGGTCCAACCAAAAAATAATTACTTTTTCTGTTTGCGCTGAAAATCTTGATGCGTTTTACAGAACACATTTTCTTACCATGTTTAACACTGGTTACTAGGTACTGACCTATAGTTATAATAGTTTCGGAAAAAAGTGGTTGTTACATACTAGCAGACATACAGACAGACAGGATGAATCTATAAGGGTTTCGTTTTTTGCCATTTGACTACGGAACCTTAAAAAAGTCTACTTGAAATTGTATGACGTACAATCGTCATACAATGTGACAGCGTACTGGGCGCTGTTTTCTAGTTACGTCACATTAGCCATAAGATAAACGGTATGTTTACATGCAAACTGTTAGCAAAATACCGCAAAAAACCTAGGTACCACTTCTAACCATGTGACATGTCCATTATTTTCCATGTTTTCCTGTTTTTCTTGCCATAATGTTTGCTTTGAACAATTATAAGAAAAAATCTTCTGAAGATTCATATCATGGTCATTATACTCAACAGCATAGTTACAGATAAGACTAAAGTGGGTGAAGGATAAGAAATAAAAATTCCATCGTATCCCGCATCAGACACAGATTGCCGGGCGATTGATAACGATTGACAGGAAGACATTGTTGATAGAGATTGTATACCTTTACCTTTTTGTATATAAAAAATATTTTTGCTATGTGCTTAGAAAAAAATATAATTTTATTCAATATAATGTCATGTTATTTAAATACTAATTTGTTTAAAGTCTACAGGTGAAAACAATATTTTTAAACAATTTATCACTTTTAAGGTTCTCAAATCCTTAGCCTGTCAAACCATTACACCAAAGCGTATCGTCAAAATGTTTGAACATTTTCTACCAATAAGTACAAAAGAGAGCACCTATGTTTGCTCTATTTCTACAATATTTAAAATTCAATCAACCGATGATAACTACTTGTAGGTACTTACCGTTTCATCATCGGCTTATCTACGAAGCAATCAATTGGGTCGCAACAATGGGTCGTATCAATGATCATGCACGTTTCACTTCAATGGACTTTATACCTTAAAATACCTATCTAATTTATCAGATATATCCGCACTTATTTTCACACATCCAATTAAAAAATCAGCAAAACGTACCTACAAAAGTACAAGCCCATAATGCAGACTTGCTTGACTAATTTTGCGCTAAATTGGAACTTAAAGATTGGAACAGAAGGTTCAAATTGTGATGATAATATTGGACAGTCAAAGCTTTGAAAATATGTACAAACGGCAGGCTGGTACATCGCTTGAAAGCGAAAAAGCCAGAACACTTATGTAAAATAACAAAACATAACCCAGAGATTGGATGATCTCTAATTCAAATTTTACAAAATTTCGTAAATATTGTTTTTCCCAATTCCTACCAATAAAAAACATCTTATTCACACACTTTACCCTGTTGGGTACGTGAAACAATCTTGTGATAATTATGTGTACCTATGCAATGTAATAAGTTACCTTTTTTATCCAATGCGACAAAAATAATAACTCTCAACAAAAACCTTGTTGACATTTCATTTAACATATCATTATCTTTGCCTAATATGAGACTTAGTTAACACGCAACATTGCCCAAGCGTGACAAAAATATGTCACCACAAAGCAAAAAGTGACAAGCCCAGTTTTTTAGATGGCCTAATACCTACATATTGTTTTGCTACCGCAATATATCTTAGGTGTCAAATACAATAAGACGATTGTATCATGACCATGAATTAATAGTCTTATAGTACAATGAACCTCTTTTGTATGTTTATTCATTGTGTCTGATTTCTAGGTCATTTTGATAGAGATTTGTCTTTTAGTTTCTATATCCTCATCTGTAAATCAAATGTAATAAACGATGATTTTGTAAAAGGCCTATCGCGGTAAAAATAAAATGTAATAGGTAGGTACACATTTTTAAAATGTGTATGGCTAACGTTTTGTCTTCTTTATTGTACTGAAGCCATTGTTTTAAAAGTATTTCTATTTTTTTTCACAACGAATGTGTTATCATAAAAAAGATATCGACATTTCTCTAGAAATAGTCCAGTAATTTTAGCAATTTTTATCCACGATCTGCGGAATAATTCCTAGTGAGCTGAATTTTTGTATACACCTTTATTATGATATTGTAATGATGATGTGAAAAATCGACATTGATATCGTGCCGGCTAAAAAAGTTATAGGGGTTCAAACGTCACGAAAATCAGTTTTTCGCAAATATCTTGCGATCTATTGCTCAGAGGTCAATAATGGTTTCATAAACGTTGTTCGTCGTAAAATTGTCTACAAAAAAGGTCTCTTGCAATTTTTTGTAGAATTAACCGTTTTTGTAATAGAGACTAGAATGCACTCACATATGGTATTGTAATACCGTACGCCGCATACCAAGGCATAAACCCTATTGTTTGTTTTTTCCCTTTTTTGTTTGTGTGTTTTATGTTAGTATGATGTTCTACATATAGAAATATATAGGACTTGTAATACTAGTACAGTAAGGAAAATTGGAATATCAGCTATAAAAAACTAAGTGGCAATTTTTTTTGTCACTTTATAACTCGAGAACGGGCTCACCGATCCAAACCAAATTTTCAGGGTTTGTACAGACTATTTAGTAAATGTTTTATGTGAAGTTTGAACAAAATCGGTGGTTTTTTTTATACGTAGCGAAGCACGTACCTGGCTGCTAGTAATGATATAGATATGCTATGTCCAGTGACGTTTGGACCCCTATAACTTTTTTAGCCGGCACGATATCAATGTCGATTTTTCACATCTTCATTACAATATCATAATAAAGGCGTATCCAAAAATTCAGCTCACTAGGATTTTTTCCGCAGATCGTGGATCAAAATTGCTAAAATTCACATTGCATATCTATATCATTACTAGCGGCCCAGTTCGTGCTTCGCTACGTATAAAGTGAAGCGACCTATTTTGTTCAAACTCCACATAACACATATACTGAATAGTCTGTACAAACCCTGAAAATTTGTTTTGGATCGATGAGCCCGTTCTTGAGTTATAAAGTGACAAAAAAAATTGCCACTTAGTTTTTTGTAGTTGATATTTCTATTTTTCTGACTGTACTAGTATTTCAAGTCCTTTATATTTCTATATATAGAACATCATACTAACAAAAAACACACAAGCAAAAAAAGAGAAAAAAAAAACAATAGGGTTTATGCCTTGGTATGCGCCGTACGGTATACAATACCATATGTGAGTGCATTCTAGTCCCTATTTCAAAAACGGTTAATTCTACAGAAAAATGCAAGAGATCTTATTTGTAGACAATTTTACGACGAACAACTTTTATGAAACCATTATTGACCTCTGAGCAATAGATCGCGAGATATTTGCGAAAAACTGATTTTCGTGACGTTTGGACCCCTATAACTTTTTTAGCCGGCACGATATCAATGTCGATTTTTCACATCATCATTACAATATCATAATAAAGGTGTATACAAAAATTCAGCTCACTAGGAATTATTCCGCAGATAAAATCTAAAATTCCTGGACTAAAATAGACAATTTAAAATATTAATTGACATCATATTTTGGAGAAAAAATACAAGAGCATCAACTTATAAAGCAGAAAATAAGGGACATAATAAAAATATGCAAGTAATTCTAGTATTCGAGTTTCATGGTGGAAGTTTTCTCGGACATAACCTTCATCATTTGTCAAACTTTATTATATTTTCATAATTTTAAAAATATATTTTTTCTGGAGAAATAAAACTTAAGTTAATTTCATTTTATAAGAACAGAAGTGTGCAATTTCCGAGTAGAAGATACACAAACTTAATTGTTATCATTATAATTCTACATATTGTGATTCATTTAAAAACACTAATGTTATTTTAACTGATAACAGCTAAGCGTTCATGCAAATATTTCTTTAAAGTATCACAATATAAACCCTCTCTCACTCTGGGTCCCATGTACATATTATTATGTATAGGTATAAGTGATGTGCTGATCGTTAAAAATTGAGGTCCGCGGATACGGATACGGATCTTGATTTTCTTATGCAAAAGGGAGCTTACAACAACTGTTGTCATTTTTCTCTCCGTAACGACGCAGGACATTTTTCGACTTGTGTCGCTCAGGTATACTATAAATATTATAAATAGATTTTAAGGTTTTTTTTCTATAGCATTCACATAAACAAAATTTTATGCTAAAAAACTAAATGAGTAAAAACTTCGCGTGAAAATTTACGGATATGGATACGAATTATTCGTATCCATATTACGAATATCCGGAACATCACTAGTATGTATATCTAAGCACACTGGCAAACAAAGGTCGTGGATTTTATTGCGACTTCATACGTGCCCCGGATATTATTGTTAACAGGTCTCAATGTAAGTCTAGAAATTTCTTGGTGGCTGCGGGTCGAACCTTTGTATTATTTATTGCCTGCTCGACCTTAGATTCAGTGATCTACAATTACTTTAACTAATAGCTTATAGTTCATACATATGATTCACTTGTATAATTATGATTCAATTGTATAGGGTTCATTATTAATATTACGTTACAATTTTTCAAGTTTACGTCAAAAATTATATCAAAAATCCTTAGTTGCAAAGATTAAATAAACATATTATGCAATCTTCGTCGTCAAAGCAACAGGCCGTTTATGTTTACAATTTATTTTAAGCATAACAGTAGTTCAAAGTAATTTATAACATCAGAAGTCTGGACGGATTCGGCATAAAAATACTAGCTGTTGCCTGCGCCTTTGTCTGCGTCAATTTTCTTCATATTTTACTGATTCTGCGATCCTATTGGTCTCAACGTTATGTTATAAGTCCTAAAGAAAACATAAAAAACATTGTAAAGATTCGAACCAGTAGTTTCTGTGGTTAGCGCGTTCACAAATATATACTCTGCAATTGTTATGTGGGGTTCCTCTGGCCTCCTAGTCTTTAATTTTAAGTCTGTTACTAAATAAAATGAGGCAACCCAGATGTTAAAGCAATTAAGAGAAACTTTCTAGACCCTTGTCTATTTCAGGTAAAATATCTGATCCCTAAAAGTAATAATGGCTTTAATGTAGGTAGGTGTACTGGGTGAAATGATTTTAAATTAAACTACTAATTGAAAAGTAGGTATTTTCTACGCAGCATAATGACTGAGTAATGTTTTTGAATTTATTAACAAAATCAGAAGAATGAAAATAATACAATACTTTGTCCTTAAGGGAAACAATGATTCATTCATAGTAATGTAGTCAATCAACAGACGACCTTCGCCTGCGAAGACAATGTTCTAGTTCTAAAGCATAAATTATCTATTCATAAAACCTAAATCATTTTTAATTTCAATTTGTACTATATTTCTTTTAAGTTCCTCATATTTCCTCTGGTTAACAACATGCTACGCTGAACGCAAATGAAGAAAAATATGGTTGTCAGTTTATGGTTTTAGAAAATAACTTGAAGGTTATTTTAAAACTATTATTAAAAGCTAAAGAGTTTGTTTGTTTGAACGCGGAAATTGCAGGAACTACTGGTCCGATTTGAAAAATATTTTTGTGTTGGATAGTCCATTTGACGAGGAAGGCTTTATGCTATTGGAAATCGAAATCCACGCGGACGGAGTCGCGGGCGGCCGCTAGTAAAATCATATGAGTCCAGTTCAACATGTTTCTTACGTATAAGTTAGAAGAATGCTGTCTTCAATATAATCATGTCTAACGCGCGGAACACCAAAGTGGCATGTTCCTGATAAAAAGATTCGGGTTTGGGGGCTCATAAGGGCCAGACAAAAATTTAATGTTTTTATCAGCTGGACGAGTTGACGATCGAATCAAATGTCTTTAACTATATAAAAAAACTAGCGGCCGCCCGCGACTCCGCTCGCGTGGATTTCGATTTCCAATAGCCTAAAGCCTTCCTCGTCAAATGGACTATCCAACACAAAAATAATTTTTCAAATCGGACCAGTAGTTCCTGAGATTAGCGCGTTCAAACAAACAAACATACAAACAAACAAACAAACATACAAACAAATTCTTCAGCTTTATATATTAGTATAGATATTCAAAGGAACAAAATATTTAAAGCGTGTGTGAAACAATAACAACGAGTTCAAAACATCTTAAGCCTCAATGTCACAGGCATGATTTAATCCAGTTTCGTTGTACTGCCTGACTTTGACCTACAATGCTTTTTACTTCCTTAACAGAAAGTTACTCTATATTTTTAAGTGATAATTAACACTGATCTTTTTAACTGTCTTTTGTCCCATGTCACGTCGTCAGTAACCGCAAAAATATTACCTACATATTGACAGTAAAAATAAAACCAGGTAACTATAAACGTACACGCACATAATTTCAGTAAGTACTGCGAATTCGATTGCGGAAAACCACCATTTTGAATGTTAAATAATTTGCATACAATGTTATGTGGTCACCAGTTAACCGCATATGGATTTCTACGTAATATGTTGCTATTTTTTGTAATTTATTGAACATTCATTGCACATTTGCTTCAGCCGATTTGAAATATGTATTATACTAAAATACGATGCTTTAGATATAACGAGTTACTTTTAAATACAGCTAGGAATTGAATCTATACTTCTATACTGGTATAAGAAAGATGAAGTGTTTGTTGCTAAACTAAGGAACTATTAGTAGGTTGGTTCGAATTGAAAAAATACGTGTTGGATAAGGAACCTGGTAAAGCCTTCAACGACAGACCGGCACCACGAACCCCTGTTAAAATGTCCAGGTGGCAGCGTACCCCTGACTAATTAAATAGCGTGGGCGGGGGCGGTGATGAGTGTGACTGTCATTTTCCATTATGAAACCGTGAAAAATAGATTTGGTGCGTTAAATGTATTCCTACATTTCTAATTGGTTCCAATCATATCGTAAACTAATCAATATTCATCAATGACGTGACGAATCAGCATATACTTGCGTATGCATAGTAGGAGCACTTTCATGTACCATGGTAGTAAGTAGGAATAGTAAGAACAAGTTAATAAGTTGGTTTGATTGTAACTTGGTCATACACATTAAGTCTCTTTAGTAATTAATATTAATTTAACCTTAAATGAGATATGCAGCTATACATATATTATGTTCTTAAGCTGAACTTTGTGGCATTGAATTAGGTTCGAAACATACCTATGTATTTAAACATTTATACATGTTATGGCCGTTTAAGGGTTAAAGGATTCCTGGGATGTATGTTCATATGACACCGTGTATCGGATCAAACTTCAGGCCCATCCCAATTACTTTAAGCGTCCTGAGTGTACAAGTAATTAAAATAATGTGTCAAGTAATTTAACTCGCAAAACCAATCATCAACTCATAAAACAAAGTTCATTATAAATTAAATGTTCCTGAAGTTAAAGACTTCTCTTCTTCATTTTTCCATTCTGACGTAATGACAACAATAATTACAAACATTATGTCTTTCTGGTAGTACGATACTACAGTGAACCCAAACCCTGAAATAGATCAAGTAACCAGCCCCATATAAAATGTCTTCTATCAGGTAATCGAAGATTAATAGCACACCTTGAGTATAGTTGGTATTTCGAGTAAATTTATTGAACGATTGTTATTTAGCTTATTATAATTAACAATCTCAATATTGCCATTTCAATTGCATAACTTATCCGTGACCGTAGAATTATAACAGCAATATTTGTACATTGAATTTTCATTATAACTACATAAATAACCATTTATGTCGCCCAGCGTATCTGTATCTAATTTATTATTAGAAAAGTTTTTTATACACTGTTAAATAGTAAAGACTAACATAGAATTGTGGGACTGTCAATTGTAATAAGTACATCAAAAACACGTTATAAGACCCCTTATCAAAAAAATCTTAATCTAGAATCTAGAAACATGTTGACATTCAAGAAATTGCCAGATGTCCAAAAAATTTCAACAATATTACGTGTCTTCTTTAATTGGCATTTAAAGACACAAAGAAATTACTGACAAGCCTTCGCAGTTGTAAAAACCTCTTTTCATTCACGAGTAACTAGATTTTAAAATCAGTCAGAAATAAGGTTTTGGTTCAGAGCCAATACCTGTACAAACGATCAAATCTTTTTTATTTTTTAAATTTGTATGCAAAACTTCTTACAGATTTTTGTGAATCGTGTCATCTCGTATGTGTATCGATTTCTTCATTCATAAAAACATTACGAAATACACATAGTCTGTTTGCGTGATACATTTCGGTTTTTTCTAAATGTCGACTGGTTTTGATGACCTATTAAATTTGGAGATTAATGGTGTCCCGTCTAAATATATCTACTTCGTGCAGGTGGGCAGGCATCTAATAACGATTTTAAACTCTTGACAGCAGATCATTAATTTCCAGATGGATTAAGTACTCCATTTACATTTTAATATGAACCCTCGGAGCTCTAAATTAGAATATTTAAAATCTTTAATCATAAAAGGAGGAAGAAAATTTATTAATGTTTAAGTGTCAAAAATATACATTCATGAAAGATTTTTTTTCTATGTGTGTCAGTTTTGCAAGTCTGAATTTGCGCTTGTGCACTTAATTGTACTCATGAATGAATATTCTACGTAATTGTTTTTCATACATGTATAAAGATCACAATCTATCAGCTAGGAATGCATTATTATAATAGTAATAGTAGCTTCGAATACTGATGGTATCTGGCCCACAGGGACCCTTTGAAGCAATGTGACTGTGACACAGAGGAATTTATAATAATTTGATACAAGGTATTTAAAACTTATCAATAACTAAAAATAAATTTAATTTAGCGCTTAAATATCCCGTCATTTATTTTGAAATTTCATCAGTAAAGCCTTGCATAATTTGATTTATTTATCTCTATTGCACACGAGTGCGGTCAATTCCCTTTGACAGTGATTCACGGTATATGACCTCATTCGTATGATTAGTATGTCTATAGCCGTATCAGTTCATTTATAGTTCTGAGCAAGATATTTAAATTATAGGAAAAATGCGTAAACTTTTTCCAAATACAAACTTCAAAATGTAACATATACGTATTAGCACCAAATAAGAATATTACTTACAAAAACAATACTATGTAATTAAACAAGTAAACGTAATGGAATGAAGGTTATGTGGAAATCAATAAATTTGTTATGACTGACCTGCGCTTATCAATTAGAACCAACTGCAACATTGTTTAATGCACAATATGTATACACGTATACGAGCTCGATGGCGCAGTGGTTAGCGCACTTGGCCTGCGGTTGCTAAAGTTAAGCAACGTTCGCAGATGCCAGTCATCGGATGGGTGACCGAAAAATTTCATCTCGAGCTCCTCCGTGCTTCGGAAGGCACGTTAAGCCGTTGGTCCTGCGCCTGATCTCTCTACGGTCGTGTCAGATTGCTGTCCCACCGAATTATGAGAGTGAAGGAATAGGGAGTGCACCTGTGCTTGCGCACTCACTTGTGCACTATAATATATCCTGCGTACCTGGCCGATCGTAAGATCGGCCGCCATGGCCGAATACGGCCGGAGGGTATTATTATTTATTATTATACACGCAGTTCCATTAATAGATTTCCAATGGAACGAGCACATGAGAGTTTAAATAAACAATAATAATTGTTACTCTAATAATTCTAGCGCATCAGAATAAATAACATTGATTTTTTATGGCAAATTAGTTCACAGACACTGTCGAAAAGTAAAAATTGCGCGGACTGGCCGCTTTAAAAAAAATGTGCAGAGCGCGGCGCGGCGCGGGCGCGTTCTAATTTCAAATTATATTAGGCGCGGCAATCGTTTTATATTCTGTTAATTGTTCCACAACAAATACAAAGCACATAAGACTGACAGCTCATTTCAAACTAGGTACAGGCACTTAGAAAATAAAAATACTTTCTCAAGATTATCTACGGTCAAGTCTTTTCAAAGTAGCTACAACTACCTACATTATAACTGTGTTTTGTAGCTGTTGGACAGGGTGTCTTGATAAGGAATAATTTACTGTTACATTGACAAAGCACAATCTCAAAAGAAATCAAAAACACCAGATTAATTGTGAAGACATTTACAAAACATTTGAACACATTTTTAATTAAACCTTAATTAACTGCTACAAAATGTTCCATTAAAAAGTGTGTCGTCAAGCGGTCAGTACCAGCCATTGCGCGTACTATTAAGCTTATTAGATGAAAAAGTAATAAAATGGACGCGTCATCGCAAGTTGTCCCCAACAGACGCTATTAGGGATGTCAGAGAGTGAAAAGATAATGGTTTTGCCGCGAAAAAGCTGACGCCTCTGTCACCCAGGCTGGTTCATTACGCATTCGGGTGCATTCCACTTTGAGCACCGACTCATGTTTTTGGCAGGCCTTTTTGTAATTTTTTGCGAGTCAATTTAGTTGTGGGTGCTGTACCTATTCGGCAATAAAATAATATGAAGACGTGCCCAGAGCAGGTGCTGTAATTGCAGGTTTTCTTTATATGTGGTAGAGAGGCAAACGCACAAGCGTGTCACCTGATGGTAAGTGATGGTGTCACTGGTGCCCATGGACTTTTGCTGCTTTTAAAAACCTCATACCCTCTTCAACTGATCTCTGGCGAACTTACTTACCAGCAGAAACTTAGCACAACAGTTACGAGGTGCTACTTCACTGTGGTCTTCTGGAGGAAGTTCTTCCCCAGACGAGCGGCTCATTCGAGTGGAATTCCCACAAAGCTCTACCTCTCTTAGTTACTCAAAAATTGGGTGCTTAAAGTTGACTACCGCACTATCGGGGTGACCCTCACGCCATTCGCCGATGCTTATCACTGCTCTTCTTTTGTTATAATTTTTTATTCATTAATGAACCCGTTCCGTAACTACGCAGAAAGTGCCAGTCACTTTGACAGATATCTTTTAGACTATTAAAAATGCTAAGCTGAGTACATTTCTATAGGAGTATAGGAGTGACTCATTTTATTAATCTAAAAAGTAAAATTAATCAAGTTATGAAATCTCGCGTCCTTGACATCTTTACTCGTAATTAATACAATAATTACCTAATTATAAACTAAGTAGCGCTCCGGATTCGCAAGGGGTATGAAATGCTGTTTTCACAATAATAACAACAAAATCCTATTGCATGTTTTTCACTAGGGATATTGTTAGATTCTTATAGTTTTGCATAGAGTATAAATAATAACGTACAAGTACCTAACTAAGCACGTATGCACATAGTGAAAATGGCATCAACATCCATTATGTACGCCTAGTTTGTTTACGTAGGTAGGTACATAGAGATCGGAAATGATGTACGGGTGTTTATTTCCTATTATGTATTATAATGAGTAGAACTTAAAGGAAATTCTATAATATTAAGTATTAATGCAGTACAATTAACACAGAAGAGTAAAGACTTCTATTCATCACTTGGTGTTTTCTACGTTAGACAAAGTTGATATTTACCATTAGGGCATTCAAATAGCTTTGTTAGTGTTATGTTAACTAAGGCTTGTTCAACTTCATAAGACTTAATTCAGATCTAAGTCCCATTTGATAAACAGATAATTTGTCACGGTGCAAGTTACAATTCAGTACTACAAACAATATGACTATGGAAGGATCAGATAATATTTATTTTGTATATTCCCATCCTTTGGACCAGAATGAAAATGATCTCAATAAAAAAACCAAAAGTGGCCAAACGCATTGACCGTTTTTTTTTTAATTCAATGAATTTAGCATTTTGACTTATTTAGGTATTTGCTTATTTTTTCAAGATGGAAAAAAAATTTATGAAATTGAAATGAAAGTTTTTTTAAATACAAGTAATTTAAGATATATATATACCTAAATTAATAATTAGTAGGTATTTTAAGAACGATCGACAAGAATTATCTACCACACCGAATCCATGGTTTTGAGTTCGTTACCAAAGAAAAACATAACTAGCAAACGTTTAAAACTAGAGATATAATGACAAAACATTCGTTTCAGTTTTTAGGGTTCCGTAGCCAAATGGCAAAAAACGGAACCCTTATAGTTTCGTCATGTCTGTCTGTCTGTCTGTCTGTCTGTCCTGGCTCGTTCTCCGCCGTTTCTGAACCGATTGCCACGAAAATTGGTATATATAATAATAAGACGACCCCATCGCCCGTTGGTGGAAGTTGGAGCTCCTCCTTGAGGAATTACAACTTCCATCAATGCAATCAGTCTCCGCAGGGCAGCTTGTGGCGAGCTGTTGGTGTGTGGCGACACCACGGACCCGAGACCTCCCGGGGGAACTTTACCATCTTCTCCCCCACCTCTGGCTTGCCTTAATTGGCCGTCCAGAGTGGAGCGCAAGAGCTACATGCTTGATGGGTGGAAGTGCTCAATCTGCATAATAGCGGGGAACGGCTGACCGACATATCGCGATCCAGAAACCGGTGCACACCTCTCGGCACCCTTAGCCAACCACGCCGGTGTTGCTCCCTTGCTGCCCGCGACCCTAGTGGCCGCTTGGAGTGGTAGCTGTTTTGGGGGGCCCATCTAGTGGGAGGCGAGTCACCGTCTGCCAGGAGAAAACTTGAGGCAATTTGCATGGCAGACGTCCGTTGTCTCAACCAATAGCCCAGTTGACCAAACCATCCAACTACACACAATAGACCTGGAATTAGTTTTTCTTTTAATTTTGCAATAGTTCTTACATTTGCCAGGTGCTGTCTTTGACTAGATCTGTATTTAGTCAGAGATAGAACCTGGCAGATGTACACATTTCATTTAGATCAAATGGTACAAAAAAGCCTCTGCGCTGTTGGCTTTGGCCCCACGCATGCTTCAAAGGACCGGGTCCCTTTGGACCCGTGATCTCGAAAGAGTACCTACATAATAATAATAAAATCTTTATTTCGTTCACAAAAATTTTAACTTAAGTACTAAGTGGATGGAGTCTCCATTTAAGCTGAAAAGCCTGTGTTTGGAGACGCCGCTCTTCCTTATTCTATTTACATGGTTATGTCAATTAAAACAGGTTAGTAAATAGCGTGTGGAAACAAAACTTAGAGACAAAGTACATTTGGTGGAGAGATGTATAGTGATAATTCAAGAATTGGTTTTTAAAATAATCGAAAAATAATTATTTTTTCCCCCCCTCCCATACAGCGAAAAGTAAATTCGAAAAAAAAAATCGTCTTACCCCATCGTGTTGGGTATCGTTAAAAAGGTATTTTTAAATACAATAAAACTTGCCTTGAAACCATGTGGATCAAACACCCCAGTCTCGAGATATATTAATACAAAGTTAAAATTAGAGCGTCCCCCCCCCCTTAACTTTTGAAATACTATTACAATAATTCTGAAAAAAATGTCATGTATACCTCCAAGTAAGTACTTTCAACGAAAACTATAGCGAACTCTGTATCATACATAGTTATTTTTATACAACTCCACCAACTTATGACGTGCAGTTGCCCTTACTAAATGGTGTCTTAAGCGGTCGGGCCATCTTTTAGCTACGGAACCCTTTCATGGGCGTGTCCGACACGCTCTTGGCCGGTTTTTTCATTGTAGTGGTCGGTGTTGAGCAAGCAACATGATAAAGCCACTACTTACTCACCATGTTTATTTACTTTAACAATGAACGTATGTACATTGTTCATGTTCATACTTAAAAAAATATCATTTGACTTAAAACAACAAAAGTAGGCATCAAAAGTTGTTCAAGTCATCTTAGGATGACATCATTCATTGATTCAAGATTTTACGTTGACAACGAAACAACACGCTTTATTGAAGAACTAGCGGGCGCCCGCGACTTCGTCCGCTTGTATTTCGGTTTCTTCATCACCTATTTTTCCCGTTAGGGGTGGATTTTTCAAATAATCTTTAAAAGGCGATGCCTACGTCATAGTAGCTTTATGCATGCAAAGTCTCAGCCCGATCGGTTTAAAAATGACAAAGTTTCATACTAACGTTCATCCCCTGTTTTACCCCCTTGGGGGTTGAATTAATCAAAATCCTTTCTTAGCGGATACCTACGTCATAACATCTACCTGCATGCCAATTTTCAGCCCGATCCGTCCAGTGGTTTGGGCTGTGCGTTGATAGATCACTATGTCAGTCAGTCAGTCACCTTTGAGTTTTATAGATATAGATTGCAACAAAGTCATCAAATTATATGGTTACACCGCTGGTATTGCTATTATGCTTCAGTTAGAAACAAATATCTTTATTAAAGTCATCAAATTATATGGTTACACTGCTGGTATTATGCTTCAGTTAGAAACAAAATAAATTCTTGCCTTGTTTAATTCTAGTGCAAGCCGAACTTTAGGCATAATATTTTTAACCCTTTCACTGTAACTTCTTACTTTAACTTGTCTTCTCATATAACAATGACATTCTAAATAGGTGGTTACTACGAGGAATATTTGCACTTAAATGTTATTCTAATGAAAAGATAAGAATGATTTAACGGCATTATTTATAGTGGCACAGTCACCTACTTCCTAGGGAATAGCTATTCTGTAATTAAACAACATGTATTTGAACTATCTTAGATAAAAAGTGTGTGTTGTGAAAATAAAAATTAACTAAAATTCTGCCAAAAATTAAGATTTCTAAATAAAATAACCGGTCTTATATTTTCTAGAAATTCGATCGATCCTTATTTTATTACAAACTATTAACAGTCAGGTATGTACTTACAAAAAATTATCCCACTAGATAGGCAAATTATTTTACATTATAAGTTATTGAAGACAGTTGGCGCCAAGAAACAATTTACCAGTTGCGTGCAGTGTTTTTGCGATTGCGATGCTTCATGCCGTAATTATTATTGTTATCTATCATTATTAAATCTATAGTGATGCATAAATATATTGTTAATAATTTCCATTTTATTCCAAAGACTTACATAAGTTTTATTGGGCAAACTACATACGTAACTGCAGTAGCATGAATGAGAGTCAAATTTAATTTTTGTTGTGTAATGTATGTATTAATGATTACACCAAATAAACGTATTTAATTTCTTTCTTTCTAATTTTGCACAGAGGTGACGTGCAGGTAAACTGTTACTTGGGGAGGTATAATCCCAGCATCATTTCTTGGTATATAAAAGTTAATCTTAAGGGCAAGCAACACAGTATCTTTTTAGATAACATTAGAAGGTTGAAATCGTAGAAACTAATTTATTAATGTGGCTTTGTAAACTAAAAGAAGAATCACTTGTTCCTACAAAATTCGATATTTGTAAAACAATACGAACAATGTAGTGGAATAATTTATCGTCATCACAAAGGAGTATTTCAATAAATGCTTCGGACCCCGAATATTTAATGGGCCTTCATGGAAATTTACAAAACACTTGTATAATGATCGTTAACAGTGTACCTAATATCATATTATGCCCAATATTATTAGGTACTATGAACTTGTTATACACACACATTATTTTAACTGACAAAAAAAAGAATAGTTAGATATGATAGTCATGAACGTCATGATACTTTTCATACATAGTTAGGCTTCGAAAATACTCTTCAAAATCTTTTTTTATCAAAAGGCGTCAAACGATCTCGCGAGTCTCCTGATGGTAAGTAATCATCACCACCGATAGATGCCGGCGACTACCGGGTCACTTTTAACATCCGATATTTTTCAACAATCTGGTCCGTTCTTGAAGAGTTCAAACATACGACTATAATAGGTTAATGATGATAATGATGACTGTATTCGTTGCCATAACAACGTCTGTTTGTTATTTCCAGCTACCTTGATCACGGCGGCGGCGGGTACGACCGTCGGGTGGACTTCTCCAACCCTGGTGATGCTGCTGGGGTCAGGCTCGCCGATAGAGACCACACCAGACCAGAGCTCATGGATCGTCTCACTTATGATCCTTGCTTCAGGTAATATTAATAAAAAAGTGTAGTACTTATTGCACATTATAACATACGCATCGACATCGACATCGACAGGCCCGTTGGTCGAGTGGCTAGAGACCCTGGCTACAAAACCAAGGGTCGCGGGTTCGAATCCCGCTAGGGGCAAATGTTTGTGTGATGAACATCGGCATTTGTACTTGCGTCATGGATGTTTATAAAAAGTATTTAAGTATGTCTATCCGTTCCTTAGCTTCCATAGTACAAGCTTCGAGCTTAGTTTGGGGCTAGGCAATTGGTGTGTTAGTCCAAGGCATTTATTTATTATTATTTATTTATTTATTTTGCATTGGTCTTCACCTACACACGTAGCCTAGTCTTATTTTCATTTATCTTACTCGGCTCGTATACTGTACGTGTACAGTAATCGAATAGTTTAGTTTAAGCCCTGGATAAATGCTTATTTTGGCCCCAAAATTAACAGAAATGAAACATAATATGTTTCATTTCTTTCAGTATATTATACTGAAATGCTAATACCTACTGACATAAAAAGCAATGTTTTTATCTCCTGTATAGCACTGCACTAAGCATCGGTCAGTAACTCACTAGCAAACGCGTCATCGGGGAGTTCAATGACTTACCCTCTAATTTAACTATTACATTTTTCGTTTCCAGCTCTCAGCCCTCTACCTGCCTCGTACCTCGCAGACAGGATAGGCACAAAGAAGACGCTTCTCCTAGCAGCAGTCCCCTACATCATCGGCTGGATCCTTGTGATGATGGCGGACAACGTGCCCACCATCTACGTGTCGCGTCTGGTCTCCGGCCTCGGCTACGGCATCGCGTACACGGCCGCGCCCATGTACTTGGGGGAGATCGCCTCTGACCAAGTCAGGGGGGCTATGGCCACACTCATCACAGTTATGTCTAAGGTAATTTGATAAGAAGTTGTTGGATAAGCGAGATATGACATGTCTCGATAGGCACGAAATAGACGTTTCTCCTCGCAACAGTTCCCTACTCGTACGTCATCGGATTGATCCTAGTTATGATAAAGGGGATGGGGAGAACCCATCCGACCAAGTTAGGAAGGCGATGGCCACACTTGTTCGAGTTTTGTCTAAGGTAATTTGATAAAGCAGTTACTCACCTCGTACCTCGCAGACAGGAAAGACAAGGAGAATACGCTGCTCCTTGACGCAATTCCCTACATCATTGGCTGGATCCTGGTGATGATAGAGGTGGGGAGATCCCATCTGACTAAGTATGGGAGGCGATGACCACGTTAACCACAGTTATGTCTAAGATAATTTGATTAGCAGTTACTGGTTAGCAGGGGTGGGCTAGTACAAACAGTAGGCACAGTTTCACGCCATACAAATCATTGTGTAAATAAACATGACTCATTGTCAGTATCTAGCCTAGGTGTTTTCTAGACAGACAATTCTTTTATCAGTTTTATAAAAGGAAGGTAAGTTCATGAAAGTTCTGTTAAATGTCTAAAGCTTTTCTTAGTTTGATAATAAATAGCACTCGGAGCTGGTTAGACGTTATAAGTAATGCTTTGCTCGGTGTTTTGTTTGTGTAATAAATTAAAACCCAGCCTTTACACATCCTCATATTTAGGAAACGACACAAATAGAATCTAATAATACATACAGGGAATGACGACATTTCGTTTTACCAAAGTACAGGGTAACCTTATATTTTGCTCCAAGCTAAGAAATGTAAGTACCATAATGGGTATGAGCTACGTTTACGGCAATGGAAAAGTTATAAAGAAGCAACATGATAAAGTTTAAAAGTTATGAAGAAGTAAATTCTAACTGCTGAACTGCATTCACAAGTACTTGCACCGGGAAGTTATTCTCTTGTATAAATTACGAAAGTCACTTATAATATACAGGAACGGAGTAGAACACTTTAAACATTATTTAGAGTATTTAAATTAACATGTGAAAACTGAAAAATAATGTCATAGAAAATAACTGTCTTAAAATTAAAACGAATAATCCTTAGGGGAAAGTGGTCAGGCTTCGTACAGTGGGAGCATTCGTACAGTAGTCGTATCTCCACAATTATAAATTTTGATGCTTTTGTATTTTTGTGTAAGTAAGGCCCCTCATGCCCATAGACTCACAACTAAACGAAATAGCACTGCTTCAATAAGCTTCGCCTGGACAAGTCGATATGAGTTTATGGCCTGCATAAGAAATTTTTCGATCCATCTTTGAAAACATTTATTCCTAATAAGTTTTGCTCGTATTGCTAAAGTAATTGATAAAATCTATTGGATATGAGCTATATATTACTATGTTAATTTGAATTAGGTTGTTATTTTAATAGTTTTTCTATTTTGAAATATTTTTATGAAAAATTTTGGTTGGGGTACTTTCGTACACTTTCTAATGGGGTAGATTCGTACATAATAAAGTATGAGAAAAAAAATGCTATATGTTCTACTAACAAAAATGAAGATACGTTTTAAGCTACAGCAAGAAAAACAATTATTTATGTTTTTAAAATTGATCAAACTATGATGAATGTGCAAAAATAAACTCGTTATGTGTGTTTTAAACTCGCACCCAAATGGTCAAATTCAAATGTTGATTTTATAATGTGCATTTGTAAAAGTTGTTTGTTTTACATTGTATTTTTAGTTAAAATGACATTTGAGGTGATTTAATTAGTGGTTTGGATATAAATAATTGTTTACGAAGCTCTGCCCCTCTGTACGAAGCTACCCCACGTGTGGGGAGCTTTCGTACTATTTCCATTTTTTGGAAAATAGGCCGTATCTTTTCCACTTCTCATTAAATCAATACTAAGCTACATTATTATTGAAGCCAAATAACTAGGTAATGCAAAAGCAGAAGTATTTTTGGGAAATAGCAATAAGTTATTTTTTTTAAAATCCTTGAGTAAAAAGTGTACGTAGGGTGACCACTCTCCCCTACCATAAACCATAAATGTGGGTTGTGTCGACAAATACAGAGAGTTAATCATATAAATAATAAGTTAATCAAATCCTTTGTCTGGTATTTAGTAGATTGTAATGAAGTGTTGTCTTTCTCGTTTCAGTTTGGAATCCTCTCTCAGTATTGCATCGGGCCGTACGTGTCAATGCTGACACTAGCCAGTTTCAACATCGCTATCCCGATTCTCTTCGTGATCACATTCAGCGCAATGCCCGAATCCCCGTACTACTTCATCAAGTCAGGCGATGTAAACCAAGCAGAAAGATCCTTGAAGAAATTGCGAGGCAAAGATTTCTTCAGAGAAGAATTAGACGGCATGACTAATTTAGTCAATGAAAACATGAAAGAGAAAAGTCGATGGAAAGACTTAGTAACAGTAGGAGGTAACAGAAGAGGATTAATTATTCTATTGGGTATATATTTTACTCAGCAATTTTGTGGTAGTACTGCAATTATATCATACGCTCAGCAAATTTTTGGTGCCGCAGAAGGAAGATTGGGTGCAGAAGAATCCTGCATCCTATTTGGATCTGTTCAGCTGTTGACATCGGCCATATCATCACAACTGGTCGACAGATTGGGAAGAAAACCACTTCTTCTAGTGTCTTCATGTGGCGTCGGTTTGGCAAACATAATAATCGGTGCTTACTTCTTCATGAAAGATTTAGACAGTCAGTATATTGTTGGAGTTAAAATCATTCCAATTATTGTGATACCTATTTTTATATTCTCTTACACCATAGGTCTAGCGACTGTGCCTTTTGCTATTACGTCGGAAATATTCCCGACTAATATTAAATCAAAAGCGACGTGTGTGATACAGATATGTGTAGCGTTAATGACTTTTGCTGTAACAAAATTGTTTCAAATAGTTAAGGATGGTTTAGGAGAATACGTTGCGTTCTGGGGTTTCGGAGTGTTGTCGGTCGCTGGTGTTATTTTTATATTACTTTTACTTCCGGAGACAAAGGGACAATCATTTGCAGCTATACAAGAAAAACTTTATAGTACCAGTGAAAAAGTGGTGTACGAAAAGGGTTTAGATAGCGGTGGTCGTGTCAGAATTGATACTTAAAAACTTACATTTTACTATAAATGATCTCTAGACTGCTTGAATACGTATATTAATAGGCAAACACCATACAAACACACATTCATTTTTATAATCTACTTATTCATCCAATATTTTAAATATTTTAATATAAATACTTACTTACTAAAGTAGGATAAAATTAATTTAAGTACCTACTTATATACTTATAAAAAAATGTTCATCAGAGCTTGCGATACTTCCTGGAATATTTTTAATATACATGGGTAGGTATGTGGAAACAATTTTGTACTTACAGTATATCTATTTTGATACATAAAAATGTGATGAGTATTTTTATAACCAGTGCCTTTGGAGTTGGCATTTTAATTAATTAAGTACAAATACTACTTTATAAGTGAACACTAATATAATATTTAGATTTTAGTTTAAGTTATTTTGAAAAACTAATGTTAGATTATAGAATATTATATCTACATTTTTGTTACTTTTAATGCAATGCATGACCATAAAAGGATTTTATCTAGTGCCTTTCAATAAACACCAACTAACAAATGTGATATGTAAGAAAGGGGTTCACTTACGATTTGGCCCCCTTCTTCTCCAAACAAATATAATATATTGGAATAGTTACCACGGCTCGGATTGGAAGTGCCTGCAACAGTTCCTGAAGTTTCACAATAATCTCAACTCTTATTAATGTCAGAAGTACCCTCAGATTTTTTTTTGTATGAGCTACCCATTACATAACTTATAAGTGTTACATTCAAGTGATTTAATAACATTCCGGAAGCATCTGTAATTTGATGTTTACTGCATATAAATAAAAGCTTCGACTAATCTTGCCATGCCGCATACGAAGTATCTGACTTAGCGGTATGGTATGCCAGATATAAGTAGCGAAGATAGCTTGACGACCCGCTTGGTGTAATGGTCAAGATGTTGCCTATTACGCAAGGGGTCGCGGGTTCGATCCCCGCACAGGACAAACATTTGTGTGCATGAACATGTCTGTTTGTCCTGGTCTGGGTGTAATATGTATCTATTTAAGTATATTTGTAATACCACTGTTGATTCTGATGTCTGTAACACAAGTGCTTAAGCTACTTAACACGGGGTCAGATCAATGTATGTGATGTTGTGAAATATTTATTTATTTATTTATATTTATAAAAGTACGATGTGGATTTTATACAACGAAAAGGGTCCAATTCGCGTTGTGACTTTTTGACATGCATATGACGTTTTATACATTCTATCAAAAGTATGCGCCCAATTACCACCAATAAAGTGGAAAATTGACGAAGCTAATTTCTATGTCGGTAAATATAGATACTGTGTGGATTGGATCCATTTCCATAACAACGTTCATATCAATTTCATGCCACACGTGCCTATTAGTACTTATGAATTTAACATAAACAACAATGTAAGAATGCTTAATTCTGATACAACTATCATCACTTTTATATACTTATTTAATTTGCAATGTGAAAAAACTTCATAAATAATAAAAATGTAACTACGACAAATTTCTTTAATAAACAACAAACGAATTATTTTTTTATAAGATTAAGTTATTTGTTTCTTATAAAATGTATATTTACATCGCAAAATACATTGTTCGTGATTTTATTACCAGAGTCCGTGCCATTAACTAAGTATTGATACCATGTATTTTTAATTATTCAAGAAAAGATGTTATTAAATAAATGCAAACTTTAACTTCAGTGACTGTGCTATTATTTTCCGAATTCAACATCCCTAGTTTCTTTTATGATGTTTCAAACACATAGCGAACCCTCATCACCCTTCATCAATAACTCTTTTTTTATTCAGACAAAATATGCTTGACCTATGGCGTACCTACATTTTTCACCTCGTCAAAACTGCTTGATCAATTTCCCAATAGAAATTTGTAGAACATCTGTTTGCAATGAAATGGTACACATAATATTTAAGAATAGTTGTAATAATAATGCATAAGCTCTGTAACTTGGAGTTAAAATAATTAATATAGTTAAAGTAATAATTTTAGTTAAAATAATTATTTTGTTGTAATTGGTTAATTATTTCTTAAATCGTCTAGATTTAACTTTTCTGCACAATGGTTTTTAAACTTTATAAGGCAATTACTCTTTAATAAATATTTGCTGGATGTGTAAGCTGAATCTGTTTCAGTATTATTTGTCAGTTGTATTGTCGCTTTTTCACGGTGAAACCATCAAACACCAAATTTTACCATGCCGTGGAGTAGGTACCTATATCGTAATACAAATAATAAACATCTTTATTTTGATATAATTGGGTCACATTTTCCTACAAGAAACACGAAGGACAACAGACTTATCGGTGTTGTTGTTTAAAACAAAAGATAAGTATGTCAGTCGTCTATGTCAAATCCGTCTCTCAGAAAAACATATGACTGTGACAGTAAACAATGGCGACATTATGTGGCGGGATATTCCGAATTTCAGTGACACCGTAAAGATGTAAAGTAAAGTAAAGTAAAGTATCAGCCTATTAGTGTCCCACTGCAGGGCAAAGGCCTCCATCATTTGAAATCATGTTTTCGTTACAAAGATGGGTTTTGGCTTAATCACCACGCTTGCCAAATGCGGGTTGGTGATCACAAACCCGGGCTGTGTTCAGAAAAATCAACACAAAATTTGCCCGACCTGGGAATCGAACCCAGGACCTCGAGACCACGGCCCGGTACTTAAACCACTAGGCCACCGAGGCGTCGCCGACGTAAAGATGTAAGATGCATAAACCTATATGTTTATGCATATAAAGTAGAATAGCCAGCAAGTACAAATTATACTCCTAATTCTCGCACGAAGCGATTTGCTTCTTCTTTCATAATGTGAACTGCTACGGACTGGAACTCACTGCCGTGTTCTGTGTTTCCCCAACGTTTAATCTGGATGTCTCCAAGACTAGAGTAAACAGTTATCTACTAGGCAAGCGTGCTTCATCTCAGGCCTCATCTACACTTTCCATTAGGTGTGATCGAGGTTTAATGCTTATCTCAATTTAAAAAAAAACTAAGATCCATAAAACTTAACCAGTGAAGGCACTTTTTGCATCCTTTAAAGGAGCGGGGTGAAGCGTAGGCGGAATGCGTCAAGATGGAGCTCAACTGCACACCTAAATTACTGACAAAAAATTATAATATAACGTTAGTCATTCTACATGAGTAAACATACGCACACCGCCACTATATTTGGTCATCTTAAGTGAATCGTACAATATCTTCGGAAATGATCGTTTAGGCTAACATAGTGGTTGTGGCCGCTCTCTAACCTGACCCCAGCGGCAACAGTAAGGCATTAACCGTAGTTTTCCATAACTTATAATTATATTTGTTAATTATGCCAGCAGCAGTCGAGATGATGAAACTTGCCTCATCCTTTTCAAGCCGCACTTGCACATACAACCATTATTTTTATCCATACAACTGTGAAATTCGTAACGCGCCGCGCCCGTCGTCTCTGTTTCAGTTAAATTCAGCATTTCATACTGCGGCGGACAGATAAGACCAGTACTTATTGTTCTATGAAAAACGTTGTTAATAAACTACTAAAAGTAGTAATACTTAACTAAACTTTATCATTGAACCTGTTTAACAAATGTCCCTAAAACATCCGCAACATACCCAGTGACGGATTAACCCTTAATCAAATTAAGCAATTGCCTAGGGCACCACGTCTGGGGGGGCACCAGAAGAAGCACAAAAAAAGTCCGTCCCTAGGGCATCCCGAGTCACATCTCACTCATCACCAAAAACCACACCAAAAAAAATATTCAACGACAAATATTCAACGGTATCAGACACGCTGCAATGCCATACATTTACTCTACATACACTACACACCACACTCACAAACACACAAGCACATTTACATCATAAATAAGTACACTTTATTATTCCCTTATTATTTACACCTCCTTCCCTATATTTTTTTTTTCCTCAATGGTCGACCTACCGTAAGGGCCAGTCTGAAAACCAGCGCTGGGCATTTATGCCAAGCACATGCTGAGACTGGTACCTTCTGTCAAATAATAACATTATAATTATTGTTCCTTTTGTTTTTCCACAAAGTTTCATTTCAGTGTTTTGCATGCATGATCGATGTATTTTTTTTTTATATGGCAATAAATATTTTTATTATTTTTTAAATTTGAAAATTCGCGCGTATCTAGTTGACATATGGTCCAACCTATACGAAATAGTTTTTTCTAAATATGAGTAAATTAGTTTGAGAGGTCAATGACACGCGCGTCAAATGATACCTACGACTGCCGAAAGACGAATATTTCATTGTCTGGTTCAGTCTGTATCTGTCTGTCTACTCGCCTCCCGACCCCAGTCCTAAAGGTAGCAGGCGTGTATGGCGGTACAAAGCGGCGGACTGGGACAGTATGAGGCATTTCTTTGCTGCGTATCCCTTTACTGCAGTATGTTTTTCTTCGAAGGACCCCAGTGCCTGTGCTGATGCCGTCAGGGAGGTGATATATCAGGGAATGGAGTATTTTATTCCGTTCTCTAATCTACCATCCCCTTGCGTGGCTCGCCCGTGGTTCGATGGAGAGTGCGCGAGTGCTGAGGTGCTCAAGCAATATTCTTATCGCGCTTGGGCTGAAGCTCGCAGCTACAAAGCACCTGGGGTGCATACTTTGAAGAGAGCATTCAACAAAGCTGCCAAGTCCTGCAAAAGGATATTACGACGTGCTCGCTTCAATCATATTGGCCGGATTGGGGTCAGGTTGGCTTCGTACCCTTCGGGTAGTAAGTTGTTTTGGTCACTAGCCAAATCGGTTGAAGCAAATGTCTGTAGGTCATCACTTTCGCCTTTACTTCGTCTCGATGGTTCGCTCGCCCACACTGCCGTAGAAAAGGCAAATATTATTTGCCCATCTTTTTGCCAGCAATTTACATTTGCATGCTGCTAACCATGTACCACCAAATCTTCCTCGTTGCGAATCGACTTTTAAGTTCGCTAACATTCGTCAACGAGAGGTGCTTAAGGTTCTGTGCAGTCTTGATGTGAACAAGGCGAGTGGTCCTGATGGGATATCAGCGAGAGTGTTGCGGAGTTGTGCACCCGAGCTGTCTCCAATTTTGACACGCCTGTACCGTCTCTCTCTCTGAGGGAGGGATCAGTTCCGAAGTCCTGGAAGCTTGCTAACGTGCAGCCTGTGCCCAAAAAGGGTAGCCGTGCGGACCCCTCAAATTACCGACCAATAGCCATAACCTCCATTCTATGTAAGGTAATGGAGCTTACAATTAAAAACCGCTTGCTTGCGTATTTAGAAGGGAACGATCTCCTCAGTGATTCGCAATTCGGGTTAACTTGATGTCGCACCTACTCCACTTCTAAGGTACGTTACATATCATCATCTCATTTTGCAAAAACTTATGTTTTTAGGCCCTCAGGGTTTAAAGACCGATTCTAGTTGACATACGGATAGGGGGGCACCACAGGCGTGGATTGCTTAGGGCATCAAGTAGTCTTAATCCGTCACTGAACATACCTACTCATAAATATGGCTTTTCTAATTTGGAGACATTCGCTGATAACTTTTAGACTGTCTAATTAATAAAAAGAAGTACGTATAAAACAATGAAGAACAGATATCTAGGTACTTATCACTGCGGGATCTGTAAAAATCGTACAAGGATAAGGCTTATCACATGTATTGTTTATGTTTGTGTACTTATTTAAGAAGAACTGCATTTTATCATACGATAGATATTCAAACAGTCAACCGTAAAAAAACAATAAGGTTATATGTAGTAAAAGTAAAAGTAAACAAAAAAATTACATTTGCTTTTTCCTTTTAAATCTGCGAAACGATTATGTGTTTTCTTTAGAAACCCAAAGGTAATTTTAAAACCTTTTCAGTTAACAATATTATTTTACAGTAAACATTCATTCTAAGCGAACAAATTATGTAGAGGCGTACAAAAATACCTTAGTCATAAAGTGTTACCATACAATACAAAATTATGATCAATAATTCACAAAATCCAGCTGTCTAAATACATATAGTGTTCGTCTGACTATATTATCATACAACACTCTTGTTGTAATAATTTATCTGAAACGCGTTTTAATTTGCCTGCATCTGAAATAACGATCAAAAGATAAGTAATATATGGCTAAGGTGATCTTCTTGAAATAGCTTTCACATATGTTACTTTCTTAATTATGTACAATAGTGCTCGAGTAACATGGTTAAAATCACTATAAAATATCTGAAATTGAAGTTTTTTCGAGCACTAATACATACTTTTACGACCTTCACGGTTATTAATCCATGACGAAAAATAAAGTCTTTTATTTTCATTTTAATACCTAGTTTAAATAGTAGTTCAATACTTCTTTAGCCTGATTTAAACCATAAATAATCTCTCTAAAAATATTTGATAATCGTTACGTTCGTCGGGACTAAGTAAGTTTTTTTACCTTATAATCTCAGACTTTTTAAATCTTTGTGCTATAAAGGGGCCCCTTAAACCTACACGCTGGGTCGAAAGTCCCAGGCGCCGACTGACATTCCTCTCTGTTCCACGCGATGGATCCGCCACCCTCACGGAGAATCCATGGATAGCTAAGAAGTTCGTCTCATAACCTTTTGTTTAAAGAACGTTAAAACCGGTTGGGCTAAGTGGAGAGCCCTATTGGAGACCTATGCCCAGCAGTGGACTGCGTTATGCTGATGATGATGATGGTGATGATGACGTTTTAACCCCTAATATCCTCCACCAGTCTGTGATAATAGCTCAGACGATTAACGACGCGTTTTTGGTTACACTCAATACTTAATAAATAAGATAAGTAAAAGGCATACCAAGGTGACTAATGTTTTTTTAGAATAATGTAATATTTTTGTTTATTTTTCACAGTTCATCCTGTCGGTAGCTACATGATTCTGTACACGTTACATGGTTGATGTTTCCTTTCTTAATCCCTTTACCAATATAATATTAGCACACTTGACAGATTATCACTTCAATACAAATAAAATAGGAATATTTGTATCTTACTTGTTAACACAGAAATATTATAAACTCTCTCTTTTATTGATATGACTTCGTAGTGCGACTCTATGAATTTTTCTGGTAAATGTTTCTGGACCGAAAACAATAGTAAATAACTACACCAAAAATATAAACCGTCATAATTTACCCAGTACTTCTACATGATGCGCAATATTCAGCATAAGTGTACCTACAAACATCGAAATTGATATTACTGGAAAATAGCTCGACTAATATTGTGGAAAATCCAATTTTATGCTTTTTCATTTGGCAGACAAGCACACGATAAGTTGCGGCGGCTTATTCAGAAAACATTGTTCAAAGTGTCAGATAGAAAAACTTATAAAATGTTAATGTTTTAACAGATATGCAGATACATACATTAAAATAATATAGAGCAATAAAAAACACAAACACTGATCCATCTATAAAAATTCAAACCAATAAAGTCGCAGCAATTCAAAAAGGGCTGCTATAAGATAAGGAGTAGTATTCAATATGTATTAATTTCCACCAGATTAATATTGAATAGTAAACCTTATACCTACTGCATATCAAAAAGCGGCATCAAGGAATTGATCATTGCACAACTTTAACAATAATTTCTATATCTGAAGTATCATTTAATCAGGCTGCATAAATGTAGCTATCTTAACACGCGCAAAAATGACGCGATACTGTAAATTTCATGAGCCTTACATTGTAATGTTGAAGGAACAACTACCACCAGAATTATGTGATAACGCTAAAACATCAGTGAATGACGTTAATTTATCATTAATACCGCTGTGGGTGTGTTCCACTCACGTCATTCGTTTGTGTGATTACTTGAGCTACATTATGCGATACCTATCGACTGTGCACTACTGTTATACTCCGCCTCACGTTGACGTCGCATTCTTAAACCATTAGACATTCTTATCTATACTTATAATAAATCTGTAGAGAGGTCAATTCTGTACATTAAATATTTTTCCAAAATAACTATCAGGGGGTGTTTAGTGATCGATACTGATACCAAAAATGCAATCAGTAAAATTTTTGTCTGTCTGTCTGTCTGTCTGTCTGTCTGTCTGTCTGTATGTTCCTTATAGAAACAAAAACTACTGGACGGATTTTGACGAAACTTGGTACCATTATTCTTCATACTCCTGGGCATATTATAGGATACTTTTCATCACGCTACAATCAACAGGAGTAGCGTAGTGCAGGGAAATGTGGGGAAAACGGGAGAATTTACTCCATTTCTTAAGCTTCAGTCGCGTGTGCAGCCTTAATGGTTAACCCTTACCACGCCAACGTCTGATATATCAGACATTTAACTTTCGTGCCCTCGCCGCCAACGTCTTATATATCAGACATAAATATCTAACCAATTTAACTCTATTTTTTCTTATCGTTATAGTACGTGACGACATATGCATACAATTTTCAGACTGTTTATACTTTAGTTAATCAAAAATATCAATTTCATAAAGTATTATAATGTTATTTTAATGATAAATTATTAAAAACAAAACCGTGTTGAATCGACTCATACTATTTTTTTTTTACTTGGACCCTCTGCGCCAACGTCTGATATATCAGACATTGGCGTTCCATTAGTGATGTTCCATTTCAATGTTCCTACCAAAACCAGAAATCTGGTACCTCAAAATAGAAACATTCAAAAATGTAAAAATTATACAGGTTTTTGTTTTGGGCATATTTTTTGTGTGTTACGAAATCTTGCCAAGTTTTACATTGGTTAAACTTGGTAAGATTTCGTAACACACAAAAAATATGCCCAAAACATAAACCTGTATAATCCACTCGATAATAATGCAATCGAAAATAAAGCGTTTACATTGATAAACGCTTTATTTTCGATTCATGTTTTGCATCAAAATTTGATTTGGTGGATTTGATTGATACTGGGTTTCATGATCAAATCCAGTAAATTGCATAGTATGTCACAACACTATAGCGACACGATCATGCATGAGTCTCGTACGCCAACGTCTGATATATCAGACACGGAAGTGACGTCAGAGGCGATAGATGTTTCTAGAACTACTTATTTAGTGTTGTACAATGAGGGTTGGAGATATCGATAAATTATGGAAGTACCCTGCAAAATTATGTTATTTACTGTGTTATGCTTTGCGTTGCTGTGTAGATTTATTACGTTAATAAATTAATGTTTATTGAAATATGACCACTGCAGAGGAGTTGATTAGGATTTTAGAAGGAACTGATGATGTTGAATTTGAAGTGTTCTTACATAATCAACAGGAAAGTTATAAAAAAATATAATATGTACTATAAAGCGTCCCAATCTAATGGTGCAACCATGGTTTGACACAATAAAGTGTTTGTAATTTTCTTTTTTTTTAGAGGATTATTGGAATACGTAGATGTATTTACATTAGAAAAACTTACCGGTCATTATTGATATTTTTATTTCATGTAACTAAAATCATAACTACTATTATAAAGGCCAAAGTTTGTATGTATGGATGTTTGTTACTCTTTCACGTAAAAACTACTGAATGGATTTATGGATGTTTGTTACTCTTTTACGTAAAAACTACGGACGGAGTCGCGGGCGGCCGCTAGTAATAAAATAAAACCCAAGAAACTTAAAAAATAACTATAAGTATTTTTTTCAAATGATTTATTTGTTACAAATTAATAATATCGATACTCAACATTGTCAGCACTAGTTAATCAACCAGTTATATTGCGGTGGCGTGTGGTGAACGTTTTTGACGAAAACTCGTGGCGTGGAAAGGGTTAAAGTCACATAGAAATCATGTATGACGGAAATATTCTACATAAAATTGCCTAAAAAATATCCCCCAACAGCATATGTCTATATTTTGTGGTTGACTCACAATAACACGTGCAACTCAAGATCCAAATTGGTTTGAACGCGCTAAGCTCAGGAACTACTGGTTCGAATTGACAAAACATTTTCTGTTGGATAGTCCACTTACCACTTACCATTTGTCGAGGTAGGCTTTAAGCTATTGTATATTCCTTTATTTCATCATTGTAAATTGTGCTAGCGAACTATTTAGTTCTAAAATTTGCCGATAGATGACGCACCTCGCTAGAGGCGCGGCCGCGGATCTGAATCGCGGTGAACAGATGATTTCTCAAATGTATAAGGTCTCCAGATTATAGTGGATAATGAAAAGCGTTTGCCGTCACTTAATTTGACTATTTTTTCTATCCTGAGTAATTAGTCCCATATAAGTGTGCAAGTTGACTGCATGCATGCATATAGACCATTGTTTTATTGTTTTATTCAGCTAGCTAGCAATTTTTTTTAGTAAGACTGTGTGCGGAAATCGTAAGATCGTAACCCACGCGGACGGAGTCGCTGGCGGCCGCTAGTCTTAAATAATGTCCTTAACATTATTTACTTGTTTCATAGGAAATTGTTTGAACGGAAATGTTTAAGAGACTTTTTAGAAAAAACTTAAGTGTTGGATATCAGTAATGATGAGATAAATTAATATTTTGATCTATTGGCGTTAGACATTCCCTTTTACGTTGGTACTGCAACAATGAAGGCACTCTAAATTATTTATTTTTAGGATTTTTGTTAGAAAACTCTTATAACAGTATTTTAAATATTGTAATGCGCTATTGTAAAGATTATGGTGTGAAATAAACGTTTATTTATTATTATTATTATTATTATGTAGGTACTCTTTCGAGATCACGGGTCCAAAGGGACCCGGTCCTTTGAAGCATGCGTGGGGCCAAAGCCAACAGCGCAGAGGCTTTTTTTGTACCATTTGATCTAAATGAAATGTGTACATCTGCCAGGTTCTATCTCTGACTAAATACAGATCTAGTCAATTTATTTATTAATTATATCCTAATTTAAAAAGACAGAGTATGCTTCCCTTTTTCGATATAACAAAAGCTGTAGAAAATCATCAATAAGTATTTTATACAATGACACACTGGTATTGGTTAAAGAAAACTTTTGCTGTATTTTCTTCCATTAAATACAGAACTCAAAAGTAAAGATACCTACCAAAGAAAAGACGGAAGAAATCCTTTAAAAACCTAGTAGAGAATCGGCACGTTCAGCCGACGACGACATGGAAATAACCGCCCATCGCTGCAGTAGTGTGCTCACACAGACGGCTGCCAACAATGTCACTGGCTTGGCGCGCGTGTGTGGGGTTCACGCGACGCTCGCGTGATCGCCGGCCACATTCCGACGCCGACGACGCGCAATCGCCACGATCGCGCCGCGTCGCGGTTTACACCCGCAGAAAGAAGATTGCAACTGGGTGCGTTAAATTATGTATTTAGTTTGGAAAGGTTGTGTTTAATTCGGGGTTGGGGGGTATGTTTACCTAGGTACTCAATTTTTCTGATAAATAAAGACTAACCGCCGAGATATTGCGGCACTTTCATAGAATAAAAAAGGGGATGGGAAAAAATGCACAAGTATTATTTTGATCTAACAGATAAATATTCTGTTAAATTAAATTGTTTGTATATATATAAGGTTGGTAAGAAATCCTTTAGAAAGCAGGGAAGAATAGACATGTTCACCCGACGAGGACAGTAACCACCTATCGCTGCAGTAGTGTGCTCACACAGACGGCTGCCAACAATGTCACTGGCTTGGCGCGCGTGTGTGGGGTTCACGCGACGCTCGCGTGATCGCCGGCCACATTCCGACGCCGACGACGCGCAATCGCCACGATCGCGCCGCGTCGCGGTTTACACCCGCAGAAAGAAGATTGCAACTGGGTGCGTTAAATTATGTATTTAGTTTGGAAAGGTTGTGTTTAATTCGGGGTTGGGGGGTATGTTTACCTAGGTACTCAATTTTTCTGATAAATAAAGACTAACCGCCGAGATATTGCGGCACTTTCATAGAATAAAAAAGGGGGAGGGAAAATATGCACAACTATTATTTTGATCTAACAGATAAATATTCTGTTAAATTAAATTGTTTGTATATCTAAAATTTTGGTAAGAAATCCTTTAGAAAACAGGGAAGAATAGATCATGTTCACCCGACAAGGACAGTAACCACCTATCGCTGCAGTAGTGTGGCTCACACAGACGGCTGCCAACAATGTCACTGGCTTGGCGAAGTGTGTGGGGTTCACGCGACGTTCGCGTGATCGCCGGCCACATTCCGACGTCGACGCCGCGATATCGCCACGATCCCGCCGCGTCGCGGTTTATACCCGCAGAAAGAGAGACGATCGAACATGGGTGCGTTATAAGTAATTAGCTGGGAAAGGTTTTGTTTAGCTTTTTTTTCTGATGACAAAAGGCTCACAGCAGAGTTATTTCAGCACCTTCATAAACTAAAAGTAAAAAGTATTATTTTGGTCTAACAAATAAACATTCTGTTAAATTAACTTGTTTGTAAATCTATAAGTTTTTTGGAAAGAAGAGAGATCGCACATACCTGCGTTATGTAGATCTATTAATTTTCGAAAAGTTTTGTTTAGCAAAGGGGGGTTGTGTTTACCATCTCAATTTAGGTATCTGATGAAAAAAGACTAACCGAAAAAAGTAAATGCGGCACTTTCATAAAATAAACAACTGCACGTCATAAGTTGGTCGAGTTGTATAAAAATAACTATGTATGATACAGAGTTCGCTATAGTTTTCGTTGAAAGTACTTACTTGGAGGTATACAGGACATTTTTTTCAGAATTATTGTAATAGTATTTCAAAAGTTAAGGGGGGGGGGGACGCTCTTATTTTAACTTTGTATTAATATATCTCGAGACTGGGGTGTTTGATCCACATGGTTTCAAGGTAAGTTTTATTGTATTTAAAAATACCTTTTTAACGATACCCCACACGATGGGGTAAGTCGATTTTTTTTTTCGAATTTACTTTTCGATGTATGGGAGGGGGTTAAAAAATAATTATTTTAAAAACCAATTCTTGAATTATCACTATGCATCTCTCCACCAATTTTCGTGGCAATCGGTTGAGAAACGGCGGAGAACGAGCCAGGACAGACAGACAGACAGACAGACAGACAGACAGACAGACAGACAGACAGACAGACAGACAGACAGACATGACGAAACTGTAAGGGTTCCGTTTTTTGCCATTTGGCTACGGAACCCTAAAAAGAAAAGGGAGAAAAATATGACGTGCAAGAGAATTATTTTGATGTTACAAATAAATATTTCGTTAAATTAAATTGTTTGTATAGTTTGTTATAATTAATGAATATTAACGCCAAAAAAAAATTGCCGAGAAATCCTTTAGGTAGCAGTGTAAACTTGCACCAGATTACCTGTGTTTGCTTCCTGCTGAGGTTGTGTATGTTTAATGAATATTAATGGGGGTCTACAAGTAGTAAATATCTTATAAGTGATGTTATTTAATATATTAGTCTCGGATCTTTAAAAGCAACTTTATTAAAACCAAAACAAACATAACTGAAAAGAAATTACTTTTTGCTTATCTATTAAAAAACTATAGGAACTTATTTGTCGTCCGCGTTTACACCTAACGCTATCCTTCCAAAAGCAACTTACTCGTATGATACACTTCCTTTGTAAATACTTGGTACATATTATTTCATCAGACTAATGTAATAAAACCACTGCCACATCAGGCAAATAGGTAATGAGATAAACTTAATCTTAAATTAAGAGAACATTATATTGTTACATAATTAATCATGCGTTTGACAAAGATATAAGTCATTATTATTTGTATAATAATTCGTATTTTTTTCAGTACAACGAATTGGTATCATTATTAATCACAGACGATTTTTCTAATATTATTCCAATATTATTTAACATTACAACGGGACTAAACGCGATATTATTTTTATAACACACAAGTCACAAGCGAACTAGTTCGCTTGTGACCACGGCTGTAGCATCACAGCCGAAACGTCAAGCAGTAAGTACTCAGGTACTTTACTTATAAAAATAATATCGCGTTTAGTCCCGTTGTAATGTTAAATAATTATAATGCAACGCGAAAGTTTAAAGTTATATTATTCCAATATGATTGAAAATAAGTTTGAATGCCTTTTTTGTGTAATAGGGAGGCAAACGATGGTCTATCAAGAACAAAAATATTTTTACAATTCGAACCAATAGTTTCTAAGACCAGCGCGTTCAAACAAACAAACACGTTAACTCTTCAGCTTTATAAAGATTAACCAATATAGGAATTAAGAGGCTTGAGTTTGAGGATTTATGATTTTACTAATTGCCAACTTTTGTAAGTCATCATGATCTAATTTAGGCGATGACGTGGGCTACATCGCGGCGCTATAATGATTCATCTTTTTTTATTGCCACTGGACTGAGTATGAGAGTGTTACTTAAAAGCCTCTTCATTCTCCAAGCGCTTATCCGTTTCTATGCGAGGACCCCGCAACGGGATAAAACCATTTGACCATGATCCAGGATTGGCGAGTCTGGGTATTACAGTAAAGCGACTGCCATCGGAACCAGACAGATTGGATCATGGATATGGATACAGACAGATCTAACTGAACTAAAGTCAGAAACTATCTGAATGTGTAGGTTTCCTCACGGTATTTCCCTCATCGCCGAGCTAATGGCACAAATCCATTCCATTTTCTAAAAAAATCTCTAGTTTTGTTCCCTGATTCAAACCACGGACCTCACATATGTGAGGCGCGGTCCTTACCACTAGGCCGCCATCGCTCCATTAAAAGCCTCTTGTCTTCTTTAAATATGGAAAACAGCTTGTGATTTCACCTCTTCCAAGTAAAGTTGTACATAATAAGCCAATAACGTGATTAACGACCAGGCCACATGCTATTGAGAGTATAAATGTCACTTAGTGCATGACAAATTGCATTTCACTTATACAAGGCGATTGAAAATTGCTTGTAACAGAATTAATTCCTATCAGGTGGTTTTCTTATTACTTTGTAATTCATAAAATTCATCTATACTGATATAATAGAGCTGAAGAGTTTGTTTGTGTGTTTGTTTATTTGAACGCGCTACTCTCAGGAACTACTTGTTTGAATCAAAACATTTTTTTTGTGTGTGTCCATTGTCGAGGAAGGCTTTAAGCTATAACATTACACTATGTGTGTGGAAATCGAAATTCATGGGGACGAATTTGCGGGCGGCCACTAGTTTCTGAATAATGGAGTTAATTCATGCTATGCATATCATCACATATCACTTCCATTTCTCTCTAAATAATGAATGTTAGATTATATCTTACGAGATTTCTAGGCCATAAAAGACATTTTAATAAATAAGTTAATTAATAGGTGTGTAATAGGATGCTATGATGGAAAATAATCCGTTACGAGGGTAATTATTGATTTTCCTCAACTTTGTGATATTCTGCTTCCTACTCGTCAATTACTGTCTTTGCTTATTACTCTTATTACACAATACTTTGATTGTTTTAGCTAAACAGTTACAATAAATATCAAATATCGCCTACTTTCGTTAGTAGTCTGAAAGTTTAGCTTGTAAACCACTTAATAATTATGGCCTTTTCTTCACATTTGAACCCATATTTCAAGCAAGCCACCAGTAAACATCAGTGAGACTTTATTTATGAGTGTAAACAAAACCCCGCCTTTTCAGCATTACCGTTCCTTAGACCAACGCCATCGATTCGCTCGCTTCATTGACCCTCTGACTCGTTATGTGCTCATAATAGTGACGATCAGTACAACTAATTTACTTATTTCTATTAGCCGCCTTCCAGGTCAGTTTCTGTTCTACATAGTTTAAAACGTAACGTCGTTTAAGACTTAGCGCTGTCTTCGCCTTAGGTATACTCGGATCTTAAAAGTACTGAACGGATATGCGGTATTTTTATATAGAATGATTTATGAGAAGTATTATAAGTACCTGTAATACATGCACAGCACAATGTATTAGAGGAAAAAAGATTAGACGAAGCTGGGGAGGTCGCTGGAGGTAGGTTATATGGCAGATAATCTACACAAGTTAGTATGATATATGTATCAAAACTTATCTAGCAGTAACAAAATGGGCCCAAACATTTCTGACGTTCTTGTAGCATATTAATAAAATGGACAAGATCTTCACAAATGTCTTATTGCTCATACGAATGAAGTTATTTTATGTCGACCTTGCTCCGCCGTAAACAGCTGCTAATAATCTTCATTACATCATGATTGACGGCTACAAGTGTCGGTATTTACAAGCTCCCTTAGGGCAAGAATCCGCAATTTGGCCTTCCGCCACTTTAAGACATCTACGCTACTTGCATTTAGCTAGATGGAAAATTATATTTTCTTCACTTGAACGATTTGTTAATTCTCATTCTTTAAACTTCGAAGACAAAGGAGACAATTATTTTTGGGCCCACCAACAATCGGTAACGTTTAAGAGAAAGAGAACTATGCTAAAAATTAATATTTTATTTATGAATTTTGCAATTGAAGTGAATTTCAAACGAAACCGGAGTCATAAAACCAAAATAAAAAGCCTTATTTTGATTATATCCGTAAAATATCTGTCCACAGATTGGTAAACAATGGCTGACATACAGATAACTGAAGGAAAAAAAGTTTTTATCAATAGAATTAAAATAAAACACTTGAAATCGAGCATAAAGGAGACGCAATTTACTTTTGGAACTGTTTTCATGCCAATTTTTATCGAAGGCGGTAATTGGTAGTGACTTTTAATCATTTATTTAATGAAATAAAATAATTCTAATAAACAATACAAAAAAATCCGTATAACGGAACGCAAGTGCTAGCTATAGCCGGATTTTGATTTTATTTAAAAACTGAATACAAATGTCAGAAACCTTCCGTCTGTCAACTGTCATTAATGGTTTTACTATATAATTTAAAAAAGCTGTAGTTTGTTTGTTTGTTTGAACACGCTACTATCAGGAACAGCTGGTTTGAATTGAAAAAATATTTTTGCGTTGGATTATCCATTAGTCGAACCAGGCTTAAACTAAAAAATGTTAAGCTTAAGTAAAGACTATTTGTGCAAAAACCTTATTCCACGCGGACAGAGCCACAGGCGGCCACTAGTCACAATAAATTGCTTTTACTTCAGATACATAGGGAAAACATAATGGAAAATCGCCCTTATGTGTAAGTGTTTACGGTTCAGGCGTTGAACGTCAGGAAAGCAAATAGACAGATTAGTTTATGAGGTTAATATATATTTTCACATCTTATTTCTAACGATTCCGGTTAAAATATGAAAAAGTAATGTTACCACTATAATCTGAAGATTATAAGGAATAAATTGATACCCATTTCGTAAATAAACGCAAAAATTTTATGTGGGCCTAACTCTCCATACAAAAACGATTGACTCCTTTTGAAATACAATGTGACTTGAAACAATGTCCATTAAAAAAAAATAATTTTCTTTCTTTCGTTAACAAGATTTTATAATATATATTTTTTTCGTTTTTCTATTGTGTTATTTAAAATTACATACAGAACAATGTAAAAGTTATTAATAACTTTTGTATTAGGTATGGCCGTCGACTTCAAATGCCCCCTCGGTCAACAGAAATGCATCAAGGCAATTTCCTGAAAATAAAAACTGGACATACCTACTCTATAAGAAATTATTGACCCAACACAACATCCAATTTTTCCATGAATACTAATGAAACCAAACTTATTTGTCAGTAAAATCATTATTTCTGCATGCTGTGGAACAGTAAACAAGAGCGTGTCGGACACGCCCATGAAAGGGTTCCGTAGCTAAAAGATGGCCCGACTGCTTAAGACACCATTTAGTAAGAGGGCAACTGCACGTCATAAGTTTGTCGAGTTGTATAAAAATAACTATGTATGATACAGAGTTCGCTATAGTTTTCGTTGAAAGTACTTACTTGGAGGTATACAGGACATTTTTTTCAGAATTATTGTAATAGTATTTCAAAAGTTAAGGGGGGGGGGACGCTCTAATTTTAACTTTGTATTAATATATCTCGAGACTGGGGTGTTTGATCCACATGGTTTCAAGGCAAGTTTTATTGTATTTAAAATACCTTTTTAACGATACCTCACACGATGGGGTAAGTCGATTTTTTTTTCGAATTTTCTTTTCGATGTATGGGAGGGGGGGTAAAAAATTATTATTTTTCGATCATTTTAAAAAACAATTCTTGAATTATCACTGTGCATCTCTCCACCAATTTTCGTGGCAATCGGTTCAGAAACGGCGGAGAACGAGCCAGGACAGACAGACAGACAGACAGACAGACAGACAGACAGACAGACAGACAGACAGACAGACAGACAGACAGACAGACAGACAGACAGACAGACATGACGAAACTATAAGGGTTCCGTTTTTTGCCATTTGGCTACGGAACCCTAAAAAGAGTAGTAATACGTTGAGAATTCATATCTTTCGTCATCGCATCCATTGTCGCGACTTTAAAGAAAAAACATTAGCTCGAGAGCGTCGAAAGTATTTTGCAACAACCTTTGTCCTAACTTCGTATATAAATTAATGGAAAGAAGCCAACTCTCGCACCTTGAAGAAGAGTTCAATGAAAATAAAGATTTAAATCAGTCGGAAGTGAGCACGTTATTGTCTTGTAGCCGTCGCATGAACCGCAACAAGCAAAAGTTTATTTTTAAGTGAAAACTAAAATAACCGAGTGACGAAGACCGTCTAATATATTAAGTTATGAAAATCTCAATTACAAATTCAAATACCATGCACTTAATTATTTGAGTTTCAGACAAGTTTTGGAATAAACGAATGATTTGCTCTGATAGACTACTGGACAAAAAATTGATTTGTTTAATTTGACACTAGTGTAATTCCGAACGAATGACATAATTATTGCCACGGTTCGGCATCAATACAATATTTTATACCAAAGACAGTTTACATGGCATGGTCCCATCAGACGTAGATCAAATAATAATGCCAATGACCCACTACAGTACAAGTTGGTGGGTGGTTTAGGCTTGAAGCCAACCTAAATTTAACTTTACTTTTAAAAACATCTAGTGCATATATCATAAAAAATCGCACGTATTTATTTAATGATATATTTACATTATGAAAGGTTAATTCCCATGACATTACTGTGCTAATGGTTGTTTACATTATGTACTGATACTTGCCAACAACATGAAGCAAACTGGTATGAGGATGCCACATCCCAAAATATAATTTTAATTGACAGATGTTTATAAATAAAATGTTGATGATCTAATCTACTTACTTATATTGGTGTTACAAATGAACATTTCTTTCAAGTCAGCAATCACGAAGACATCGTATTTAATTTTTTATTATAACTTCTTGTTTCTCGATTTTTATCAAATAGGTATACTCTTTATGGATAATCCCGCGTTCGTATACTGCAGTGATTCTGCGCAAGTCTTGATTTGCGTTTTGATTATTTTTAATGAAAGTACAGACCGAAAACACGGCCTGACTATCTCTGCTGTTCATCCTCAGCAACGAATGTTTTTGGTATCACTATAATAACGTTATTTTCTCGCATATTTCTTAAAAATATACAAAGTGTCAACCCACGTGTAAACTCTATATTTTTACATGATAAAGATGTGACTCTATCGTGTTCACCAACACTAACGTACGCAATCATAACATCCGAATTTGCGTTCTAAAATTATAGGAATAAGTACCAAATGTAAAGATATTGGCCCATTTTCTCTTTCCGTAAATCGAGCGCGCACACGCCGTTCGGTTTGCAGCTCTATGTTTTGGAGCAGGTGACACAAATCAACGCCAGCAAGGTATTCGGGCTATGAGTCTCGTCTCGTGATATGTCAGATAAACGATTGTCAGTAGTATTTTTGGAGTAATGTCTAAAAATAATTATCTCGGCAGATAGAGGCAGGGCTGATGCAGCGGGGCGCTAGGTCGTCGGCGACGGGGCGGCGGCGAGGGAGTCGGGAGACGGGCCGCCTGCGCGGGCGCCGGGCAGCGTCGGCCGCGCCGTGTGCTCCCGGCGTTATCGACCTTCTCCTTATCTCAACAAGAGCTACCCGCGCCCGATAAACAAGCAGCAAAAGCGTGCGCCCGCGCCGATTTGCCTCATTCCGTCCCACTTGGTGCGTTGCGACTAGTTCGTTCGCCTCCGTCGTTCGCGCATCGTTCAGTTGCTCACCCGTCGCCGTCGCGCTACCACGACTGGAGTCTTCTCGCACTATGAACCAGCAAGCCAACAACACATAAACCTTCCAAAATGAAGCCTAATCGGTTATAACGTTTCGTAAAAAACCAACTTAATATTTAGATCGAATACAGTATATTGTGATATTTAGCTAGTTTTAGTATATATCGTTACTATTTATACCATTTATGATGGATTTGAATTTTATATAGTTTTTTTTTTCAATATTAATTCAGTGCTCAAGATAATCTCATTCCAAAAACCCAGTTAGAGAAAATTAGTCCAAAAATTAAAAATACAACATTTGCAATGACTGCCAAAACTCGTTCACATTGGAAGGAATATGGAACCGCACTATGTGGTAAGTCAAATTATAACCTATCTTTACTGCATGTTACCGACCATGTGTTGACGTGTCGCTTATACATATATGTTTTCACTTTTTTTCACAAAGTAATAATAATATATTTTTCTATTTCCAAATGCTAAGAATGTATCATAATTTTTATTCCCAAATATAAATAATTTACAAATAGCTAGTACCTAATACGTTTTATTGAAAGTTACTTTTTCATGATTCGTCTGTCATAAATGTAGAGCCTTGTAATTTAACGTCAACATAATATACTTACCACTCAAAAGCATTCCTAAGCCATTAAAGTACACGTTTTTTCCGAAGTGTTTTTTTAAACACATGTATTAATTGTTGTTTTCACATATACCTATGTAACACAAGGAATGTGTGAAAGCGACATTTATTTTGAAAAGTGCAAACTTCATTAAAATTCGCCGAGCTCTCGATACGGTTTGCAAAGCATGTGTTTCAGAATTTTACTTTGGCAATTGTTTACTGTAAGCTAAGATATTAATTGCGCCATAAACTGCCATGTACAAAACGTGACACTGGGGTTATCGTAATCATTATCTTTAGATTTCCCGCGTATTTTTACGTGGGGGGGGAATAAACACACATCACATTCCAGAAACAAATGAATGATGAGCATTTGTGCTAATCGTGACAATATCGCTTTCTTAAATATCTAGATTCAAGACGTGATATTGCGTAAAGCAATCTCGGATGTTTTACAAAATAGTCACGTTAAGATGCTCTCCGATGAGTTCCGAGAACGAAACGCGGGAAATACGTATTACGTTACTTAAGTAGAGCAAATCAAAGAAATCATTGTACTGAACGGGCATGAATTTGTTACGTTAATTAAAGTGAAGGTTAAAATGGGTTATCAAATGTTGTGTCTTAAGTAAACAGAACAACTGTGGAACAAATTTTAAATGTTTTAATTGTATCAATTAGACTTATTGTATCGCTTCTGCACGAAACTAAAGTGAACAAAATTTCTATTGTTGATGTTTGATTAGAAGTTAATTGCAATCTCATACCTAGTTAAATCGAATAAGAAAGTGATTATAATTCAAATAATTTCACAATATGTGTCACGCATGACCGGAATGAAGTAACTCGTATGTTTGTGAACCGTCTAGATTTCGTTTTATCTCACTGATAATCGGACAATTTTCACCCGATTATTTTCAGTCATTCATACCTTATCAACCAGCACTTTAAGCGGAATATTTCCTTTTGCCCATAGTCTGCCGGCCAACCATTTGCTCTACCTATACCGTAAGACGTTTATTCATCTTCACTTATAACTATGTCAGAGCCAATTGCGCAGAAGGATAAATATATTTCAAGGAATTAAGCATAGTACGATAACCGTACCAAAGTTCATGTTCATTCTTAATTTTTTATCAATTGACTTGGCATAAAATATTCCATAAAAACGCGTTAGTTGAAATAACATCGACTTTGCGTGAAAACGTGAAAGTGTTGTCAAACAAGTCGTACCTAGTTGTATGTATGTTTAATGTGTCTGAGACATTCCATTAGACGTACCTATATATCACATTTAAGCACTTACTCACTGATAGACGACGTTAACGTACAGTACAAGCATGAAAAAGGATGGCATTATAAATATTCTAGCAACTAAAGTCGAATAGAAATTATACATTGTGTGTGTATGTACCTACCTACAACAAAAAATGTTGAAAAATCAGTTTTGAAATCAGATTTTGTTTACCAATTTTATAATATATCTCTGAATCCCTCGGAAGGCAGTCACGACGTACCTACCGTTTAGAAAAACAAAGCGCAACAGTAGCGTTAATTATTCAATCAATAAATTCATAATAAAATTAGCTACCTTCATAATCACCTGTTCATTTCGATATTGATAAAACTAAAAAATAAAATTGTGTACAATCTCTACGTATTAGGATTTTAGTATGTCATAAATACAATCTGCCATAAATTCCTGGTTTGCGGTTTTACTCGTAGTTGCGCACATGTTTCATTTAATACTTTGTATAAAACGATGCTGTTAACCGAATACAATGTTTGCTTCCTGCCTCTTTGTCTCGTTTTTGTGGCAAAGCATGCTTTGAATGCTATTTGAATGTTAGCTAGTATGGTAAAATAATGTTTTTTTAGGCTCGACAGACTGATTGTTGAAACTGTTTACTGGCGGCAAGTTCAACTTATCGCAATATAGGTAGTTGTAGCATGTTTTTTTCATTCTAGAATGTAAATGCAAAAATGCACTTTTTGCATCAGTGTGGCCAGTTGATTTCCATGGGTGATGCAATTTTGGGCAAAATATTGATTGAAAACTAAACAGTATTTGAAATAGCAGTTTCCTCATAATATTTTCCTTTTACCTCTACATAATTTATACTCGAAACAGGACACTACGTAAAACACACAACACGTTATTATTCCAATAATGTTACTTTTAATTAAATTCGACCTCAAAATTAAGGAAAATTTTATGTTTTGAGTATTAATATAACAATGGATACATAATCGCATTATTTAACTCATGATTAAACCGAATCCGATTACAGCTTAATTTCCCCAAAGATCTTTTATCACAAGGACATAATAAGAGTAAAATACGTGTAATTTATCATAGCAACTATTAATACACGAGTTAGTATTGTTTATTAATCACCATACCAAATCATCAAAAACAACTTCAGTAATAGCTGATGTTAACTTGATTAAGATTAGTTTAATTAACAACTTCACTTTTTATGTGTATTATAGTTAGACATACATGATCAAAATCTAATAATAACAATCAGTTTTTATTGATAGAGGGTTAATTCAATGACACCCTTATAATCCTACATAAAAATGAATCTTTTTAAATATTCTTCTCGCTTTATACAGTCTTCTTAAAGATGATTTCAATACCTAGTGTCTTTTAAGACGCATTATTCTATAATAATTATTATTTTAAATACTCGTAGTTAGGTTACAACTACCGCTCCAAAAAAATTAACAATGAACAAAATTTTGCCGTTACAACATTCCAAATACGTAAAAATGTAGAGTAGAGCATTCCTTCCTAACCGATATTCTAAGAAGAACTCAGGTACAAGTGAAATAAAAAACCGATCCCCAGTCCATTCACAGATGGTCTCGGTTGGCAACACAATTAACATTTTTAAGGCCACTAATAGCGTGATAATGAATAGATAATTTTGCTTATACACATTATAATTTGATACTCTACATGAATAATAAGGAGCTAATCAGTTCGAGTTTAAAACATCGGTGATGCAAAAATGAACGGGCCAAATTGTATACGAATACTGATATCCGTACCATGATATCAACACGTGACGCTTATCCGACTAATAGAGTACCATAAAATGGGATTTTAGTACATATGCATGATATTATATTGTTTATATGATTGCACTTATTGCATTTCAATTGAATCAAATACACTATAAAACACTTAAACTTACCAATGGAAGATTCCAAAGCTACAATTTATTAATTTATTTCATTATTTGAGTACCTACTTGAAATTATTTTACATAAGTATTCGAACAGTAGTGTAAAATATTTTATTATTTCTTTAACAAAAATTGAAAGGCGCTTAACAAATAACATTTAGATTCCTCAAACAATGTTCACCTAAGTCTGCAAAATTACTGATATTAATTATTTACTCAACCGAAAATACAATCGCAAATAAAGAACATAAAAGAGAGCATGATGTGATTTAATTCGCAAAAATGTAAAGTCTTACACATAAGTCGAATTCATTAAGCGATATGTAGAGATAGCAAATAGGCACTGACGAGAAGGAGCCGAAAAACAAAGTATAGATTAGGTAACAGTAAAGCAACAGCTACATATTATGCATTGCATAAATATGATTATAGTAGAAAATAAAAATATTTATATACAATTTTTATGAAAAATATAAAATTCATAAACGCCTTACACATCTTTTCGGATATGTTATAACATGTTAAAACTCCTTGTTTTCTTAGCAATAAGAACACATATGTTTTTTATACTGACAAGTGTCTATAAACATTGTTTTACTGTCTCATAGTTGTCACCTTTCGGAATAAACGTATTTAGCCACTACGCCCTAGTTTTCTCTCCAAAAATAACTGGTTATGGGCCCAGGTGTTTAAAACAACAGTGAAATACGTTGTTAATATCAAGTGCTATGGAAAATCCATCGGGAGATCAAATGTCGAAGACGATGTCGACGTCGACGGCCCCGGCACAATTGATAAGCAAGCTGAAAGGGAGTAACAACTTTAGTAACTGGCTCTTTGCTGTACAGTGTTACCTTACTGACCTCGACCTATGGGATATCACCATAGAGCCGCAAAACCTCGTTGACCCTTCAAAAAAACGAAAGGATGAAAAGGCACGAGCTAAGATATGTCTACTCTGTGACGAGTGCGTGTACCCAGTTATACGACCGGCCACGTCAGCCTATGATCTAATGAACCGGCTGAAAAAGGCATATGCGGACAGCGGATTATCGAGGCGGCTATCACTAATGCAACGTTTATTAGATAACAAGTATAACGGTAGCATCCAACAATATACAAATGCTGCAATAAGCATTCAGCAAGAGCTACAAGCTATTGGAAAAGCAGTCGAAGATGAGTTTCTCGCTATAATTATACTAGCAGGTCTTCCAGAGGAATACCGACCACTGGTTATGGCTTTAGAACACACGAACACAGATCTTACGTCAGAAAATGTCATATCGGCTCTAAAGAAGGAAAGCGCCAGAAAATGTGTACCTATTCGACCTGAACCTAGCACTTCGGCATTGCAATCGAGTGAGCATAACAAGAAGAAGCCCTTCTGCATTTACTGCAAGAAGTCCGGGCATATCGTGTCACAGTGTAGGAAGATGAAGGACAAGAAAAATAAGACTTCAGTTTCGGCAAAGAAAATTTCAAATTATACGTCCGATCTAACATTTTCATCTTGTTTTTCTAACATCCCTCTTTCAGGATCACAGGATTGGATCCTAGACTCTGGTGCTACCACACATATGAGCAATAATAGGGAGTGGTTCGAGACAATGTCACCTCATATCACCCCTGTAACGGTGGCAAACAAAGCCAAGCTCTATAGCAAAGGTAGAGGTAATGTACATATTAATATTTCTGACAATGTAAATAAAATCACTGAAGTTCTTTATATTCCAAATCTCGCAACAAACTTATTGTCTGTTAGCCAATTAGTAAATAAGGGGTATGATGTTCTGTTTACATCTAAAGGCGCAACAATATCTCTGAGTGGCAGTTGTCAAGTGACAGGTAATGTCATTGCCTCGGGCTCATACCATAAAGGCATGTTCAAACTTGACGTAAAAAGTTCTCAAGCTTTTTGTACTACCACAAAAGATTCTTCTATGTTATGGCATAGACGCCTTGGTCACCTCAATGCAAGAAGTATGCATATCCTTAAAAATAAAGGAATTGGCGTGAATTTTAGCGGTAATTGTAAAGAAACTTGTGTTCCATGCCTACAAGGCAAACTTTCAAAGAGAAAGTTTATTAAATCGCAAAGTAAATCGAGTAAAGTCCTAGAATTAGTCCACTCGGACTTATGCGGACCGATGAGTACGCATTCTTGGGGCGGAGCATTATATCTCCTCACATTTACAGACGACTACAGTCGTAAAACTTACGGATATCTTTTGAAATCAAAAGCCGAGGTTTTTTCAAAATTTGTGGAGTATAAATTCTTGGTTGAAAACCAAACTGGTGAAAAAATTAAGATTCTACGTTCGGATAATGGCCGCGAGTACGTAAATAGGGATTTGATTAATTTTCTCAAAGAAAATGGTATCATCCATCAGACTACTGTACCATACACACCGCAGCAAAACGGTGTTAGTGAACGTGCCAACCGGACTATAATCGAAAAAGCCAGATGCATGCTCAAAGACTCAAATTTACCTTTAGCACATTGGGGTGAAGCGGTAAATACGGCAATCTATATTAAGAACCGTGTACCCACCCAAGCCCTTAATAATAAAATTCCAGAGGAATTATGGACCGGGAAGAGAGTCGACCTCTCTTACCTGCGAGTCTTCGGATGTGAAGCTCATGTCCTTATCCCGAAAGAAAAACGGAAGAAATTGGATTCCAAAACGGAAAGTTGTATATTTGTTGGCTATACAACTGAAAGCAAAGGCTATCGCCTTATCAACCCTGATAATCCTCGTGCGATCATAATCGCAAGAGATGTTGTCTTCATAGAGGACAAAACAAAAGCCAACGTTAAAACTCCGGAACCAGATGAATCAAATGATCATCCAAATCAAATGGAAGTCTTTGTACCCCTCGACCCTGCAGTAAACGAAGAAGAACCTGTTCATCAGCCCGTGTTTCAGCAGCAACGAGACGTACAGTCCGAGGTTATACCCTCATTGGAAGAATTGGAGCCTGCTGTGGATGAACCTACAACCTCTTCTAGCTCCCCTACAAACGAAGCTATGGTAAGGGAACAAACAGAGCGCAGATACCCTCAACGCGACAGACGTCAACCTGATAGACTCCAAGCTGGTTGTTATCTTTACCTAACTTCTGATATGGAACCCGAGACGTACAGAGAAGTTATACAGCATCCACAGAAGGACAAATGGCTAGAAGCAATGAATGCTGAATACACATCTCCTATGAATCACGGAACATGGATTCTAGTAGATCGGCCGTCAGATCGGAAGACTACCAAATGCAAATGGGTCTTTAAAATCAAAAAAGACACTAGTGGGCAAACAACAAAATACAAAGCCAGATTAGTTGCCAAAGGTTTTACTCAAGTCGCAGGAGTGGACTATGGTGAAACTTTTTCACCAGTGGCTCGTCTATCATCAGTGAGGCTTCTATTGGCATACGCAGTTCATAATAATCTGCAATTACATCATCTTGATGTAGAAACTGCATTTCTAAATGGAGATCTTGATGAAGAAATATACATGGAACAACCGGAAGGGTTTTCTGAAGATCCAAAGAAAGTCTGCTTACTGAAAAAGGCATTGTATGGCTTGAAGCAAGCTCCTCGACAATGGAACAAAAAGGTGTGCGAAGCACTAGCCACCTTATCGCTTACTCAAGTTCCAACTGAACACTGCCTCTATATCAAAAGAGATGGTAATGACATTTTGGTTGTTGCCGTGTTCGTTGATGACTTCTTTGTATTAAGTAGCAGCGATCTCATGAGAGAAACCTTTAAAAATGATCTCAAAAAGATGTTCAAAATCAAAGATTTTGGTCCCCTTCGAGATTGCCTGGGTATGCGTGTCATACAGAGCGAAGGTTGTACTACCCTCGATCAGACCAAGTACATCGAGAAACTTATTACCAAGTTTGGGATGAAAGACGCAATACATGTGTCAACCCCATTAGAACCGGGCCTGAAACTAACTCTACCAACAAAAGACGAAGAAACTGAAGTCCCTTATCAGGAACTTATCGGCTCTCTAATGTACATTGCGATATGTACAAGACCCGACATCTCGCATGCAGTGTCGTACCTTTCGCAGTTCAATGTACATTACGGGGGGGTACACTGGAGGGCCGCTAAGAGAGTCCTAAGGTACTTAAAGGGTACTAAAGACCTAAAGCTTCAGTTTACGTCCAAAGGCCAGCCATACCCAACTGGCTACGTCGATGCCGATTTCGGTAATAACCTCGTAGGTCGACGATCATTCACTGGTTTTACTTTCATTATGTGTGGTGCACCAATATCATGGGAAGCACGCAAGCAGCGAACAGTCGCGCTTTCTACAACAGAGGCTGAGTACATGGCCTTAGCAGAAGCTTGCAAAGAGGCGATTTACCTCAAAACTCTCATTCATGAAGTTTTCGCCACATTGCATCCCATCACCATACATACAGACAATCAAAGTTCATTGAAACTGGCACACAACAATACATATCACGCACGAACCAAACACATAGACATCAAACACCACTTCATTCGAGACGCACTTTCACAACATTGCATTGCACTGCATTACATACCCACAGCAGACATGACAGCCGATATTTTGACCAAACCTTTGCCGAGACTGAAGCACTGTAAATGTGTTCAGTTGTTAGGTTTAGTCTAAGTTTATATCGATCTAGTCTGTAGGTGTAGGTGTAGTAGATGTGTATAGATAGTGAATAAGTCGGTGTATATACAGGGTGTCTAATTTTGTTGTTCAGTGTTTTTTATACAGGATGTGTAATTTTATTGTTTAGTGTTTAATGTACAGTTTCCTTTGATATGTCATTATACCTTGTGTATATTTGTTTGTATATAGGGTGTTCATATTGCGGGGGGGTGTTAAAACTCCTTGTTTTCTTAGCAATAAGAACACATATGTTTTTTATACTGACAAGTGTCTATAAACATTGTTTTACTGTCTCATAGTTGTCACCTTTCGGAATAAACGTATTTAGCCACTACGCCCTAGTTTTCTCTCCAAAAATAACTTAACAAACAATTCGATTGTACATGGTGAATAATCTTTGAGTTCAGAGGACCTACTTTGAAGGTGGCATACCTATGTAGTATGCTACTATCCTACCTTCAGAGTAGTTAGCATGTAGGAGTACAATAGGCTTAGTGAATGGTACGGACCTCCCTCACTGCAATACAATGCATTGTGATGCAGATGTCAATGACATCAGTTTACAGTTGGACTGTGTCGCGATTTCTGCCACCCGCCCGTTGCAGGAGAGAGTTGTGTTTCATGTGGGAATTACTCGATAAAAAGAAATAACTATATTATATAAATAAACTAATTAAGAGTACTGAAACTTTTCCTGAAAATTTAACTATGCCAAACTTAAGATTCTTTAAAAAAAAATTGCCTTGTACTTTCCTTTTTAGTAGGTACTTTAAGTTAGGAAATAAAGACGCAAACATTCTTTTCATTTCCCAGTTGTGGGAAAACAGTTCACATTTTTCACAAGCTTTATATTAACTTGCTTAAGATTATTAATATTAAGTTTCAGACATTCATAAATACGTTCATATTCACGGTCACAATTCAGTGAAGCCTATTTTATAGCAACAGATATAACAAAATTTAATGAATGTAAACATTGTTTCTTTGAACTGTGTAATTAGCAATGTGTGTCAAACAAACTGAGGAAAGCAACTAAAACCCATTCGACATCTTTAAAACTGATTCCTAGTAAGATTAATCATAAAAAAAAAACATAAAACCTTCTTCTAAGTATTCGACAGCGTTGTGATAATGGCCGCCCACTGTCAGCGCAGTGGCGATCGCTGTTTATAAACAATAGATCCGCAGTCGTTCCACTTCAGATCGTTCGAGGAAAGGACAGGCTAAAAACACCCGATACGCTGAATATCTAGGAAATGAGAAAGCTGGCTTAAGTATATAAAAACAAGATAAAAATTATTGTTTGACTTGTAGTTGTACTTTACTCTTGGTTAATTCATCACATTTGTTAATCTTTTGAATACATAGATATACAGCTATATTTGTATTGCTGTTACTTGCTTTTATACATTTTTACATCTAAGTAGACATTGTTCTCAAGCAACGTTGTGAACTTTGATATACACATAATGTTTGTATAAACAATCTGTATGACACGTCAAACAATTATTTCAACATGCACTATTCGTCACTTGTCGAGTGCACACATGTATTTGAAATCTTCATCTTATGCTACATGTTACGCAAGCATTTCGCTCCTGTCAACCTGACATGTGAGCATCAGCATTCAAACAAAACTATGCTTCTGCCGTCATTTAACTGCCAGCAATGTGTACCCTACAGTGACTAAGAAGTACATGCAATACTGCAAATAAGTGCATTCACAGATAAGGCAAATTGCGCCATATCACACCTTGATATTCAATGCTTACCCTTATAAAGGTTGATATTTAATACTTAAACCATTAATAGACCCTTCGCGTATCTTTATTGCTTACACATGTAATTTCCTTACGTGATCAATGCTCTATATAATAAATGCAGTAATGCATTTATTGTACCTACTATCAGTAATATGTTATTGCACTTATAAACCCATAAATAAACATGTAAATATATGTAGGTACATTTAAAACCGATACAGTTTCCATCTTGCTACCGGTTAAACACAAATCTAAGTTTGATTTATAATTATTAATTAACTTTCTTAAAATTTTATTTTTTTACTCGTTGGCTACGAAGTTTTATCTACCTTGTGATCTTCCAAAAGATTCCATTTTATAAATAAATTAATAAAATAATGGTGGAAGTAGTAAATAACTTGCGTATACTTTGTCTGTACTGCATGCGCCATAAATAATTTGACCAAATAAACGAGAAATGTCTATCTGGCGGTATCATTGTTACACGAGCCATAGGCTAAAGGTCGACTTAAATTGGATCTATCTAATGCTCATTGACGTAATTGTTTAACGATGCATTGATATTTTGCCATTGAACGTGGAAATAAACATAAGGTGACAAATAATCAGCTGAACTGTGTAATTCGAATACGGAAAATGTTTAATCATTTAAGACCAAAAATAATAAATGTCATCATTAGACGTACATAAATTAAATCAACCTTGATGAAGAAAGGTTATTATAAAATAGATAATTACTTAAATGACAAATATGCATGGACATGTTAATTTGATCAGCCGCACTTAATTTTTGATCATATTTCACATAATTGTTGTAATGTAATTTATAAAAAAAAGGCATACCTAACTGCTGAGTTTCTTGCCAACAGGCAATTCACGCGAAAAAAGTTATAACGTGCAAAATAATTTACCATGCGAATTAAATTTCTGATTAAATTATGAGTATATTAAAGAGTGTTTATCTAGGATTACTTATTAAAATCCCAGATTTAATCACTTATTAGCATTATTTTAAAAATACAAATGGTTGAAAATTTATTTATACACCAAATAACATAATATGAGTAGAGAATATAACATTTAACTCCCTAATCTTTTGTTTTTAGTTTTAGTTCTTTTCGTAAGAAGTTGCATTGCTCAGAAATAACGTTAATATTTATTTTTAACGCAGTGTATGACTCAAATACAGCGTCTCTTGTTTATCAGGTACCTAGTACATAAGAAATTATCTTTTTAGTTCACAAAATAAAGCGAAAATCATTTTCGATAAGATATTAAACATATTAAGGCGCCAATAAATCGCATAAGCATTTTACTTACATTCAACATCAGAATTTAGACGGTTCAGTAATTAAATCATAAGTAGATGATTATGAAGACGACACTCATAAACTTGTTCAAAATCTAAAACTTATTACGACGTCTCTGACAATTTTGCTGCAGTTCTTACCATTATTACAATTACATATTTTAATTCCAACTACATAATTTACATTTTTTTTTAAGGACAAGCATTTTTTTTTTGCAAACTCAGCTCAATCACAAACTCTTTCTTTGACAATGAAACGTATTAAACTGATTACTTCTTATTATAAATGATTGTTTCCTTTTTATAGTCAACTAGCGGCCGCCCGCGACTCCGTCCGCGTGGTTTTCGGTTTCCGCTATTTCAACCCCTTCATCCCTTCTTTTCGAAATAAAAAGTACCTAGCCTATGTTCTGTCTCAGGGTCTAAAGATTGTCTGTACCAAATTTCATCAAAATCGGTTGCGAGGTTTAACCGGGAAAGCGTAACAGACAGACAGAGTTACTTTCGCATTTATAATATTAGTTGGGATTAGTTGGGATAACTCAACGAACTGAACGTTGAGGTATTCTGACCGGTTTAACACTGCAACCTACATATCCGTTTTTTATCGCCTCTCTCAAACACCGGCGAAATAACACGCATTCCACTAAAGTCCTTGACTAGGATTATCAACTACTCTTTCGTCTTGTAAGAACGTTAATCCTTTGTTTTTTCTGGGGTGATGGCCTTTGTTTAGTTTTAATGGGGGAGGTGCACATTGCACGTTAACATGTGGGCGTTTTAATAAAAATAGTATTTATACAAAAAAATTTAAGCTAAAATCAGTTTCTGAATGAAAACACTCATAAGTTACTTTAAAACAGAGCTCTTAAGGTTTTATAAATGCAACGTTAACGGATTTAGTATTTAATTATTATTTTTTGACCTTTCATTTTAATTGAGAATTACTAGATTTGTGTTATTAATTGTACAAGATACCTGTAAGGAGGTTAGATGATATCTTTTCTTTACCATGAAAGGTGTATTTTTTTACCTCTAAGTTAAAACAAACAAACAATTATTAATCATACGCAAACCGAAGACTCAGACGGGAAACAAGTAATTCATGTATAATTAGACAAGGATCTAATAATCAAAACACATGTAATTAACGTGTAATTTAATCGTACACAGATAATCATTACCCTCGTATCAATTGTACTAGGAGATACCACCACGTGTTCTTAAAGTCACGTGACGCTATTATCTATCTCTATCGGTATTTTCGCAATGTTACATTAGTAAAACGTATGTATTATTTATATACGTTCCGGCTAACATACCAATACATTATACTGGTAACGATGCACATTTATATCGTTACTACTAAGAATAGATTAACCGTTATTTCAATGGAGTTCCCATTTCCTACCGCTCGTCCTGACGCAATTTTCTTTATCGATTTCTGTTTTTTTTCTCTCAATTGTCAATTAATGAGTTTTGGTTTTGGTTAAATAGTTAATCTATTGAGGTTATTTATAAAGTTTAAAGTAATTTTACATAATTATACCGGTTAAATTTTAGAATCTTCAGTTACAGTATACAGTTTTTAAGGTTGGTGATATTAAGTAACTTTGTCAATTATGTATTTACTTTATATTTCCAGATCGACCATTTATTTCTGCTGTAGGTATATTATCTCGCTTTTTTGACGGATTAATTGATTTGGCAAAATTTAAGATTATAAGGATGATGCCAGAGTTTGTATGAAATTTGGTCCCACTTCCAATAGCCATGTGTGCTATATAGCTGGATAGGTATTTTTTAGCTGAATAAAAGTTACTATGGCGCCAAGTTCCAAATGTTAGTCCGTTCAGAGTCATTGTTATTTTAAACAATGTGGTTTCATTCACATGATTCAAAGACAATGTGAAATGTTTGATTTTTCAAAAATTACAATTTCAAACAGACCTTATCGTTACCACATGCTTTTTATAAATAAAAGATAACATATTTTAATCATCAACATTTATTTATTATTAGAAATGATCTACAATGAAGTCATTAAGAAATAAGGCTGGGCCTACAAACGCCTCGTGTCTGGCGTATCCTAGATACCAAACTATTGAAATAATATGCGCACAGATTCCTACTGTGCCTACGTCTTCCCGTCATGCAGGTACAATATCTTTGCAGAATATTAATATTGTGAACCAATAAGTAGCAGTAGAACATTCTAGCTCTCACGTGCCGCGTAAGAACTAAGCATCACCATTAATGCCAAAATCAGGTAAATCATCTACATAGTGCAGCTTCTCGGTACTAATGAGTGCGAGTGAGACGGATAAAAATGATTAGGAGTGTGATTCAATGAAAACTATATGTCAGTGGTTACACAACGTGTATGGAGTACAGAAATGCAAGTAAATATAATGACGTGGCTCCTGCTAGAACCACAATGTTGAATAAAAAATTAAGACATTATTAAAGAATAACTCGGAACGGACTAACATTTGGAACTTGGCGCCATAGTAACTCTTAATCAGCTAAAAAATACCTATCCAGCCATATAAAACACATAGCTATTGAGGGGGTGGACCAGGATTTGCATCCTCCTTTTATTAAAGATGAAATAATATATTATACACGTAATATAGTAATTATCATAAAGTATGGATAAATATAAAAATACACAATGAATCAAAATACTCCATTGAATATAGACGTGGGTAAACGTACGCCTCACTATTAAGGGCAGATCAAAGTCAAATACTTAAGTGTTATGGAAAATTTTTGTTTACTCTCATTAATTTTCAACGATGGAATTCATTTTGCAGAACGCTACCAAGTGACCGATTGAAATTAAATAAGTATACTCGCACTGATTGTTTCAATTGCCAGTCCAATTGATTCAGAAGAACTTTAAAATAGCTGCCAACCGTTCCAATTTTCTACACCGCGTTTTATTTATTCAGACAGATCTGTCGCACCGCAAAGTGGAGTATGTAATACAATCGAAATAATTACAGACGTTGTTTACGGTAAAGATAAGTATACACTCATATAAAATATATGGACATACAATATTGAATTTAAAAAATCTGAGCAACTGCAGCATAAACGGGGATGAGAGAAAATATTAAATAATCCTGCGTTTCACTGCAAATTGAGGCTACTAGTGTAACGGTGCCCTTTCCTTCCAGCCTTCATGGATGTTCAGGCCTCCATGATGGCTGGAAAAACCTAACCTGCGCGCCCACTGGCCGCTAATTAACTTCCATTCAAAATTCAAAATTCAAAATTTGTCTATTATGTTATATTTTCGCATTTTTTTTGATCAGGGATTCAGACCTAGACCGACTGCGGAGCCAGACAGAGCTCTATAAATTAATTACCTTTAAATATAAATCTTTAAATATAAATAAATAACATAATTTAATATCAGTGAACCAGTGCAATAGTTATAAAAGTTGTGTATTAGTGTTATGAAATAAAACCAGTTCATACAGACCAGCATATAATTCATTTAAAACTTCACACTACTGACGACGGGAGTCGCATCGAGAACCTAATAAGAGCCCTGAGATCGCACCCCGTCGCACTAGGCGCATTATAAACTTACTCAGACTCTAAATCTCTACGTTTATGGTTATTGGTGCAAAAAGCAAGTCCCTCTTTCCGTCTCTAATGAAAGTAAAAAAGTGTTTTATCAACTGTCTTAAGTAGTTTAAAGATATTTTAGATGCGAATTAAATTAAATTATAAAAACGAGAAGATCACCAACCTTCTTATCTAATTACCTACTTTGAAGCCTGAGCAAAGGATTGAAGTTTCTAAAAATATAATCTTATTAATTAGGTACCTATAAGGAATATTTTACATTATGAATTAAACAAAATCATGATTGACAGGAATCAGAAATCCTTTTCTTGACTTTAATTGGCACGCGGCTTACATTTAATAAGTAAAATAAAAACCCAACTTTATGTCCCCTTTACAAAGTCATAATTTAAAATGTTGAACTCATTACATCAACTACCGAAATATTAAAAAAACTCATTAGTTACACATTTATGGATAAAAAGCGTCGAACGATAACCGCGAGTTTGTTGTCGGAAACCGTTCGTAGAAGTCCGTTCAACGAAAGAAGTCCAGCGGCAATCCGAGGAACTACCTATGAGACAAAAAAAACTCCGTCTCTAATGGGTTACTCCTCAGATAACTGAATATCAATAATTGCAACGAATAATTTGACAGTCATAATTAGGAGACATAATTAGGAGAAAAAGGATAGTATACCTTTTTCTCCTAATTATGAATCACTTGTGATAGAGCAAAGTAGCAGACACACGTACTCCTACCGCCTGAACTGTCAAGTGGAATGACGTCATTATCGCATGGTCCTCGTCTTCTGTTGGGAGAGACTGAAAAAGAAGCAGACTTAAGTGAAAGTGAATGTTTGACGTTTTGGTGGAGACACTCAAACGTGACAGAAGGAGCAACTAAGGAATTTATTAATCTGAGGATGACTCCATCTCTTAAGGATTCGTCTGTTCTGTGTGGTTCTGTGACAGTAGCGCATCTACTTAACCTCTTTCGTTGAACAGACTCTATGCATTGTGTCCGCCGCCTTACCACACAAGGCGCTTGCGTCACCGGCCGGCCGGCGCGGCACACGCGACCTCGTGTGCGGGTCACACACACGCACGCACACACCCACACCGACGCCGCATGTAAATAAACCAGCAGTCACGTGGCGACGGTTTTCAAAGTCTTTGCAATCTATCGTCGTTTTGAAGCAATTCGGTATCTGAACATCTCGTGAAATAAATGAATGAGGTTTTTCTTCGAAGATAAACACACAGCGCCTTCTAACCTCAAAACCAGTAAATACACACATGCAAACTTTTGGACATAGACGGAAATTAACTCAGTGACCATTTTACTACGTGGATGAATGACTATTAAATACAGAAACGGTCAATATTGTTCATTTTGTGAATTGAGAAAAGGAGAGAGAAAGATCTGCTATGAAACAGATCTTTCTTTACACGATTGCCGAAAATGATGGTGATGCTTAAGTCGCACAAGGTATTAGTGACCAAATATAATAAAGACAACTTTGAAAATGCGTCACAGCACTAAAACATGTTGTTAGTCATACGACCGAAGCACACTGATCGCAATGGGCTTTGAAAAGACAATCTTTAACAAATTATGAGCACAGTCTTTAAAAGATACTCAACCATGAGACATATAGATGACTTATCATGATAACATACTAGTACAATTCGGATAAATTATCTTAATTAGTTAAATCTCAGACTTATTGCCTAAATGGTACAACCTCAAAATTATGCAGGTGTATTGTAAGGTACCTACTGTAACAGCATACAGTTTTTATTCAAACGATAAAGGTATACATATGTCTCATTATGTAGTAAATGTTCACGTATACTCAATAAACAAAACTGGATAGAAAATTCAAAGATTTCCCGGTGAAAAGAAGAATATCATTTTAACTTCAAGTTCTCCGTAGTTTTATAGTCAGGTCAATGAGCAGCTAACTCTACAGTAATTTTGCATATACCGACTATGCTGAATAATGAAACAAAAATAATTGTGTAATTATATTTGTATAGAAGTACTAAAGATAGATGTAGGGGAGGTAGGGGAGGGAAGGGCAGTTGGGAGACATGGGCACCCCCTTTTTATTCTGATTTGATCATAGATTTTATTTTTTTCTTGATTTTGTAGTTTACTTTACCGACTGGTTACACTGTTCATCCATAGGCTATCTGTCTTTTCTGTAAATTGTCGAGCACAAACACGTTTGAAGTTTTACGATCGTAAAATTAAATATTTTGCTGCGATTTCGGATTGTTATAAAGAGAAAACTAATTAAAGGTATGTGTATTTTCTATTATTTATCTATGGTTTATTTACTAATCTATGAATTAAACTGAAATTCAAGCCTAAATATGTAGATTCAAAAAAATACCGGTTACCTATGTCGAAAATGTATACGGAGGGAGCAATGGGCATTTGGCGCGCGGGTGGTTTGGGCATGCTCAATGCTCCCTCCTACTATGTTCAGTATAGGAGGAGTCGAGCTAATATTTAAGGTTTACTTTAAATTACAGAAAGATGCTGTTTACATTCAAAAAGAAAGAATTGCGACGGGAAATTCCTAAAGATTTAATATTACGAGCCATAGAAGAAGTATCATATTATGGTGCAAAAATAAAAACTACTGCTGATAAATATGAAATCCCTAGATCTAGTTTTAAAATACTGTTTAAGATGTTTTTTATTTGTTAACTTTTATTATAGGTTTCGATTATTAATATAGTTTAATAAATAGTTAATTTGATAACTAATTTTTTAATTCCGTTATGGATATAAAGTGATTTATATGCCGGGCCCAAGCCTCCCTCAGGGTATGCCCAAGCCTCCCTACCTAAGGGAGCATTGGGCACTTTTGACTTAGTTTATAAAATGTCTCGTTATGTTGAAACTGATTGTGATTTAAAGAAATCTCTTTAGTTATATCTAGCCAAATATGTGGTGCAATAACAATTGGCAATAAAAGTTGATTATATCAATAAATCTGTTTTTTATGTAATAAATAGTGAAAAAGTGCCCATCCCTCCCCTACCTCCCTACTATTACATAATTATGATTATAATCCATTTTAGAATCCAATATCACCACCTTAGCGGATTTACAGAAAACGTTAGCATTCATCGAGACATATTTAATGCGCATTACATATTAATACTTATTACGTCTAATATTACAAGGACAAATATTTAGTTTGTGCGCGTTTTGTATTCATGATTTCAGTACCCAATTTAGGTTGGATGATAAGTTAGATAGATCTTCAACAACTTAACCTTAGACAAAAAGACCTTAGACCTTAGAAAAAAAAAACAAATACCTAGGTATTTTATTACAATCTCGTAAATCAAATGTAAGCACATAACCCTCCTCATAGAACTTTCCTCTAGGTTTGTGCCGAATAGTTTTTCAACTCTTTGTATCTACACCTCATGTGAAAGAGAAATTCTGCTCATCCTAGAAGCCTGCAACGACATTATTCAAACAGATGCTTGAACGAATATGAAGGTGATCAGTTCAGAAACAAAGCTGATGTGGTGGAATCGCGCGGGCCATTATAACATGACCAATTGACCAGGTATTATAACGCACAAACAATCGCGCTCGCGTTCGACAATAGATACAATAACTTGCACTAGCTAACATTTTTTCCAACATTTCACACATCCGCTTAGGATACGGAACAGCGGCTGTAAAGGTCAAATACGAACTAAAGTACTCAGTACAATCGCAAACATAAAATACTGCGATAAACCAACCAGTAATACAAACCGTGGTACGCCATATTTTTAAAAGTACAACATGATTCATAATCTAACTGAATCGCACATGCTGTGCCACGGCTGAACATTGATCCAACTGCTGAGTCATGAGGATGCAATCATAATTTTATATCAACAGCAATGATGACTTTGCATCAAAATCATGCCAATTTCAAAAACAAATAAATAACGTATAACTTTGTTATAAGGGGTCATAAACTGGAAAAAATTTGGTATCAATATTGTTATTATTGAAAACGAAAAGTAACCACTTTCCCATTTCAGTGATCCCAATTTACGAAACAAAAACGCATCCGCAATCAGATGAATAAGACAATAATTTAAACTGATGCACATCTAATCAGATAATAAATTAGTCACATAAACCGTTCGTAAAGACGTTTTAGCCGGTTTTATATTTAGGTATAAGCGACTTATAAGCCCGAATGTGTCTCCGTAATAGTCCATAACGATGCATCGGCAGCGTACATGGTGCCAACTGGCAATGTGCGGCGATCGCAAACCTGACTCCAAGCCCTCATTAAACTGCTGATTTTACTGGACACACCATCCGGACCAGTGTAAATTACAGTATACGTACGACTTACGCAACAAATGAACAAGTAGAATTACTTTTAAACTCACATAGTTATGAAATACTATGAATGTAAATGATTGTTTACAGCGAATTAAAAATCATAAAAATAAGCAAGTTAAACCGTTCATACTCATAATTTCACAGCGAAAGCAAAAATATAATTACAATCTGGGGAAGGATTTTCCTTCTGCCTAAAATTATCCTTTGCCCCCGGTCCTATTCTCATTTATCTTTCTAGTATGATACTCTCGGTGCTTCACGCAAATACATTTGGGATTATACACCCATAAAGGCTATTTCAGCCTGCTATCTCCGTAATACATAATGCATTAATATAATCCTCTCCTTAATGGTTAGGTAATGTCATAAATCTTAACGGGGGGTTCCAGAAAGCAAGTAAGATATTAAACACTTGCTAGAAACAGCATAGCTATGAAATGTGTATTTATGTTGTTGATAACCTGCTGGTCTTGGAAAAAAACCGAGTTATATTTTAGGAAGCCTTACAGTACGAATGTCAATAAACTCTGAAACAGATCATGTTTATATTAGGTTAAGGAAACTACTAATCTAACTCTCTTCCGCCCTCAAGTGAGAAATTGGACATAAATGCAATTGTTGCAATAGATAAGTTAAGTGGCATTTGTGATGAATATACCATTTTCAACCCTAAATAATAACATAACATTTACTGGAAATAAGATAAGTATAAATTCTCCTTAATATTAAAACGAAACATTTAAATTCCAGCCACTTTCTTATCTCGTCGTATGCCACAAGTCACTATACGGAATATCTCCTGTAAAAATAAAGTTAGTTATTATAAACACGCGTTGGTACGAATACATCTGATCTGGTATGAATAGTATTAATACTGTGATGATTTATTAATACATAATAAAAATATTTTCATAATGGATAGAAAAACTGTCTCTACAATAAAAACTAAAAACTTTTTCAATTAAATGAAATGACGACATTAAAAGACACTAATTGAATTATCAGTCAGATCAGTTTGTTCATGGCACATAACTTGAGTGGTCCGAAGTTTCCATGAGTGTGAAACAGATAAGAAGTACGATAAAGCCGCTCCCATACTTGTTTTTGTTTGTTCCTTGCACGTCGACAGGAAGACTGTACCATTGTAAACAGCTCGTTACCAGTCGATACCAGTATCGTTAAATAACCACTAAATCTTAAGCCTCGAAGCGTATCTGATCAATTTATCTTTTGTGTACAATTAGTAAATCCGTGTTCCAATATCGACTGTAAATAAATATTTGTAAGTGTACTTTTCCATCACTCCTTGGAAATTTTATACTCCAGCTTCAGTCTGACATACTTATAATATATCAATCTAAAGACTTAGTATGTTTATAATAACAGTGATGGTAATTAGTTTTCTATCAGTACATCGGAAGTACTTCTAAAAACGGGTTTAATTTGTAAACTCTACGCAAATAAAGTTAATCTCCTTCCTGTTCCTATAATACCTGAAGGTGCATATAGGGCCTCCCCAAATCAGACGCTTGGCAACAACTCCGATGATCTTCGGCCAACTTTTCCGGACGGACTTCGGCCATCATCCTACGCCATTTTCTTTAATTGGATAGACGAAATGTCCTTCAGTAAATTTCAAATAGCCGACGGATGAAGATATCGTTCCATAATGACAGCATTCATAGGTAATGGTCGCTAATTCGCTGATAATCCACTAATTATCATCCATAACTCAAACTGTCGTAGTTATTGGAGCACAATTACGAACAGGATTAACCAATAACAGCCAAATGCGTCATCCTCTTTATCTAGCCGTCTAAGTAAACATTTTCACGTTTACTCGGCTTCGTACGCAGTTACTCAGATAAAATTTTAATCATAACAATGTAAAGAACGATGCACCTCGGCTAATTATAACTTTATAGTATAGTAAGTAAGTATGTAATCAATTCACTTTTTGTCTTATACAACTTCCTGTTTCGGCTGTCGACCTCGAGGCATTCGATAGAAAGTAAACGTTAGATCGTTTAAGGACTTCAATCTCAATAGTAACACGCTCCAAATTATTTATTTTACTTATGCGTCGAAGCATATAATAGAATTAGCACGGATCAAATTCAAATAAACACATATTTATATTATGTACATCTTTTAGCGGCGCGGAGAATATACAATATACATATTTATATGCAATATGTTTTGCATTTGCCTGAGCCTTTTCTAATTACACTAGCGGCCGCCCGCGACTCCGTCTGCGTTTATTTCGATTTCCAATAGCCTAAAGCCTTCCTCGTCAAATAGACTATCCAACACAAAAAAAAAATTTCATTTCTGACATTAGCGCTTTCATACAAACAAACAAACTCTTCAGCTTTATGTATTAGTATAGATTACTTTCTGTAATTGTCTGGTTTCTACATTTATAATACAATATTGCAAAATGTGAAGGAAAACCAGAAAGTACTTTTTCAAAGATGATGGGTGCAGTTGACCTGTTTGCGATACCTTAAGTGTGTTGTAATTGTCGTAAAAAGCATATTTTATTTGTTTAATAACACTTCATGTCTTGTATATAAAGGCTTAAATTCTCAATTGGAAATTTTCTCGTTTCCAGCGACACTCATCACCGCGACAGCGGGTACCTGCTACGGCTGGCCGTCTCCAACGCTGCCGTACCTTCAGTCCCCCGAGAGCTCGATACCCACCTCGGCCGACCAGGGATCATGGATAGTCTCCATCATGATCCTCTGCTCGGCGATCACGCCAGTCCCCTCCGCCTACGCCGCAGACAGATTCGGGAGGAAAACGACGTTACTCCTCGGAGCGATACCCTTCATCCTCGGCTGGGTGATGATCATCGTGGCCCATTCCGTCGCGCTCCTGTACGTCGGCAGAATGTTTTCCGGACTCGGCTACGGCATCGTGTACACCGTCGCTCCAATGTACACGGGGGAGATCGCCACAAACGAAGTCCGAGGCGCTCTCTCTACTCTTATCACGTTAATGAATAAAGTGAGTATCTTGATGTTAAATCATTGATTATCATATTATACTTTCAAATAATTAAATTTTAACAGTATTTTCCCACGAATCATGCCGTAACTATATACCTAGTCATAATTAGGAAAGACAGGACTTTACTACTATAAATTCCCACAAAATATCGCGTTTACTACGAGTACGTACAAATAATTTCGAAGCACGCTGCTTCGGTTTAATGATAATGTCGCAATATCTCCACTTTATCTATGACAATGGCTTGTGAGGGTGCCAAAATAAGCTTATAAAAATTTAATAACGCGTTAAATATTCCAAATTTCCCGTTGAATCCAAACATATCTTTGTTTTGTTTTTATTTACAAAATTCATCAAGAGTAGAGTAGCAGAGTGTCTCGATGTATTTAATTACTAGTTGTCTAAAGTTTAATTTATGTTAAATTGTATTTCCTACGTAAACTCATGCAGTTACCCAGTCTGTTGGTCCATTCCATGCCTGTAGTCATAACTTGCTAAATGTCTAGAGTTCCCTTTAGCCAAGTTACTCCGAAATTTGGCAGTGAATTTAGTCTATACCTAGTTCACCTAGATACATTTATGCCAGTCCAACGTTTATAAATTATGCCAATATTTTAGAAGTCCCTGGCTTGATTGCACGAATACACACGTTCAATATTGTTTGTATTATTGTTATTACGCTAAATACCTTGATTAAAGCTATTTATTTGGCAAAACAATGTCAATAATGTTTACTCACAGGTCTGAATATTCAACACTCTCAACTAATAAACATCAACTCATTTGCATTATGTAGCATATGAATACTCATATGAACACTCACCTACACACGCTAACATATAGTTATATAAGTATCGTGCCATTCTGTATGAAGACCCGTATTATCAGAGGTATTCAGCCGCAATCTCGGTTCACAGGTTAATTAACCATCTTTTGTCCCTTTCTCAACGGCTATAATAACAAGACTAACTAATCCGTCCCATAACAGCGTTCAACCCAATTTAAACGTGTTTATCCAACGTAAGAGATATTAGGACCAAAAGCAATATGAATCTGGGATAAATTCACAACATTGTTCCGAATTGTGCTACAATACGTATCACTTCTGAAACTCATTTGTATTAGAAAATCAGTTGTAAGTAGGTTTTTCACAATATTTCTTTAAAAGAAAATTATAATATTTCTATATGTAAAAAGATTTTAAACAATACATCTGAATGCAAGATTTATGGGCATTTGTTACTCTCCACCACAAAAGTCTAGTGTCCACTAATCAAAATGATGATATTTAAATAACCATTACCTACCATTATTAATAAAAACTGTCTTCATGCAAATCACAAGTACGCAATAAAGATTCAGTGTTCTAGATAACCTAATGAGGTTGCTGATTTTGCGTTTAGGAAGAAGGCACAATTCCGCTTGTATAGCACAGTTATTACTAGACAGCAATGTAAAACGATGACTGTGGTCTGGCCCATGACCCATTTCCCAAGTAAGAAAAATATAGGCAGGAGCAGGATTAAAATCATTCAGTCCTGCACCGAACTCTCTTCGGCCATATCCATTTGTTGTCCTATTTAGAATACTCGGTATTTGTAATATCCTCCCTGTTTGCACAAATGCGTAAGGATCATTGTTAGTTAATAGGTAATATGATTCCCTACGCTAGAAGTAATGACCCGTTAATACTATGAACTATCTTATCTCTACATTTGATTTACTCGTACTAATATACCTACTTGTAACTACATAAAATTATTTATTGAAATACAGCCTATTACTGATTTTAAAGGATTATAAAGGCAAAAGATACTAAACTTGATGACTAGGAATTCATCTTTGACCCTGATAAAATATATCTGGTATTATCTAAGTATCTACATCACAAACGAAATGAAATAAGTTAAAGAACAATAACTAGATTATTTGTTTAGTAGCCAGATATACAATGTTTAGATAGGTACATTAGAGGTTAGGAATATATTGAGTCATTCTTATCAATACGGCAAACTAGTCTAGGGAACTTATTTGCTAAGAAGACAATCTTTACGTCAACAGAAAACCATTCATCTGATGATCAGTGCTACATTTCTACCTACCTATGACAATTTGCAATGACAAATAATGAATGTATGTACCTAATGCACAAGCAAAATGATTCCAATCTTTAGATTAGTAGACATTTTAAAACAACTAGAATGCTCTATCGTCATTTGATTAGCCTTGAGTACAGAGTGACCTACTTTACGAAACTTGTAGATTCACCCGGAACAAGACATTTATTAATTTACGTATCTGCGTAGTTGGATTTTAAAAGATTCTTTCGTTCATGATTTCTTTATTTAATACAAATAGTTGCTTAAGTTTTTAATACGTGAAAAAATACATTTCTGATGTTCTGTATAGTTATTAAATTTGCATTACATACATACTTTCAAAGATGACTAAAAGATCTTCTTGTTTTATACATAATTTAGTCAATACTAGTATTGAAACACTTATTTATACCTAACGTGATAAATCTGTATTACTTTTAGTAACATTAATTTAAAATTAAATACGCCGTAGCTACAATAACATTATTATAGCTACGGCTAATAAAATCAAGACAAATAGGCTCGAATAACTAATGTTACTAATTATAAAGCGATACGAAACTTTATCTGATTACACAATAATTTGAATTGGCATCGACCGTACAAGCACCTAGTTCGTTGAAATGACAAGGACTAAACAATTAGTTGGAACTGACATTAGTGTACACTTATCATCATCTATGAAAAGCAATTTATAATTACCGCGACAAACACGTGGACCTGTATACAACACACAACACCCATACATCATGAAATTCACAATAGTTATAATTGTCACGTGTTATATATATCCATCGTCATAAAGTCTGTTGGTATCGGGTAGAAGATTTAATCAAACCGCATACAGTATACTCTTGTTAGTACTGTTGATGTTGTGTTGCTGTGTGTATACTATGTCGTTACCTTCTGCCCACCAATTTTAATAGTAATAGTAACTACTTACAATAGTTTGAAGTTTTTTGTACTATTTATTTTATACAATAGTTTCTCAAAAGCATATTCTTAATGTGTTTTTATTTCTTTTCCAGGTCGGAATTCTTGCCCAATACTGCATCGGACCCTTCGTCTCGATGCGCACGTTAGCAGCCATCAACTTGATCCTACCTGTTTCTTTCATCATCACCTTCATCTTCCTACCTGAGTCGCCATACTACTACCTAAAGTTTGATCGCAGCGAAAGAGCCGAAAGATCATTGAGAAGCCTACGCTCCGGAGATATAAGGACAGAACTCAAAAACATAGAAATCAATGTCCAAGAAGATATGAAGAATAGAGGCACTTGGAGTGATTTGATAACAGAGGCTACTAATAGAAAAGCTATGTGGATTAGTCTGGGAGTGTTCACCATCCAGCAGCTGTGTGGAAGCGCTGCAGTGGTAGCGTATGCACAAGTGATATTCAACTGCACGACACAAGGTGCAGACATCGTAAGCAATTCCACCGCGCCAGTATCGGAACCAATACAGCCATACCAAGAATCTATAATATTAGGATGTGTCCAAGTTGCCACGTGTGTTTTGTCTGTAATACTTGTGGATCGCGTTGGAAGGAAGCCTCTCCTACTTCTATCTGCACTTGGAGTCGGTCTCATGAACGGCACGATTGGAACTTACTTCTTCTTCGACATTACCTACAAGGGATCCGTCGCAAGTTTGGGATGGCTGCCTCTGGCGTCTCTGCTCGTCTACATCGTGTGCTACGCTATCGGATTATCGACCGTGCCTTACGTCATCATTGGAGAGATGTTCCCGACCAACGTCAAGCTGTACGCCTCATGTATAGCACACATATACACCGGGATATCTATGTTTGCAGTTCAAAAACTATTCCAGGTGCGTAGTTTATTATTTTATTGACAATAGCTTAGGTATGACTTACATTAACTTAGAGTTTTTCGAGATTAGAGCTAAGCCTTTCCTCGACATAATTTTAGTTTCAACTGTTTTATTAACTACCAGGTATATTATACCTGTAAGAGACAAAATCTTTAAAAACTACTTTACAATCGTGTCTCGTCCAAATTCTCTAACTTATATGAATAAAATGAACTTCCGACCGTGCACTCGGGACCCGGACCATGAAGCACGGACCATTCTTCTGATTCTGCGTTTAAAAATATAAGTCTCTAACAATGAACACGTGTTATTCCAGGTGGTGAAAGACGCGTACGAGATCTACACAGTATTCTGGGGCTTCTCGGCCTTCTCGCTGATGGGGCTGGTGTTCATGCTGGTGGTGCTGCCGGAGACCAAGGGCAAGTCGTTCGCCAGCATCCAAGCACAGCTGCGGCGCGAGGTGGCGCGCGACAACGCCAAGAAACTCGCCACCGTCGAGTACTAGACCCCGACCCCTATTCCTTCTCACTATTTAAGTCTAAGATAAGCTACGAGTAATCTAATTTAAGGGATCAAGTTGAAAACTTACGATATTGTTACTTAAAATTTAATGATAAGTACCTAGACGTACAGTTTTATATACAAGTATTGTATAGACGAGGGTCAGTGAAGTATCGTGTATAGGAGGAGGGGGGCCAGGGTCGGGACGAGGGTCCGGGCGGAGGAGAAGGCGGTGAAGTCGTCGGGGTCGTAGGTGGCTGGCAGCCGGCGGGAGGAGACCACGCCGGTGTACAGCTTCGCCGAGTGCTTCGCCGTCCTCGTCTTGTTCGGGCTGTTGAAGTCAACCAGATACAGACCGAAGCGGGACCTGCAAATGCATTTAAAAACATGACGAGTGAAATTATAAGAAGTTTGACTGAGCTTGTTTGACGTTTTATTCGTATTCCGGAGTTGTTGATAATTTATTATGTTAATTAATAGTAATAAATGTCAGAGATCTAAAATCTTGATGTTTGAATAACATCTTAGAAATAAACTAGGCGCTGAAATTAGTGTAGTTACAAATGAATTACATATGTATATGTTGAAACCAATAATATCGATTCACAGAATTGGAATATATTATGCAAAACAATAAATGCCTTCCTAAATATGTTTGCCTGTTGCTAAAATGAATGCGGTGAATTGCAAGTTGATCAATTAGTTTGCTATAAACTGGTACTTTACGTAATAGTGACCTCGATTATGCAAATAATATCAAGGTTTGCTTTAATTACCGACATTTTGCAAATTAAGTAGTTTTAGTATTATATCACATATTTTAATTATAACCTTGGTTTAGACGAAAATTGCACATTTAGAATCTTAAACACATTGCTGATCTCGCTATGTCAATGAGCAAAATTGTAACATAAATTACCATTGTTTGGGAGGGGAAAATTCGGACTAAGCATATTATACTTATCCCAACTATATTTTAATATTATAAATGCGAAAGTAACTCTGTCTGTCTGTCTGTCTGTTACGCTTTCCCGCTTAAACCTCGCAACCGATTTTGATGAAATTTGGTACAGACAATTTTTAGACCCTGAGACAGAACATAGGCTACTTTTTATTTCGAAAAAAAGAAATCCACGCGGACGGAGTCGCGGGCGGCCGCTAGTGCTCTATATAAGTGAATGTTTGGTCAATCGGAAAATTAGGGCATCTTTAATTGAGCCATGATGAGGTACACCAGATAATTCCTAGGCAGCCGCAGATATTTCTACAAGTAATCAATGTAATGTCAACAAGTTAAACTTACACGTATCCATCATCCCATTCGAAGTTGTCCATGAGACTCCAAGCAAAGTATCCTACAACGCTGCTGTGATCTTCATGTATGGCGTACAACAAAGCGTTCAGGTAATGGCTGTAATATGACACTCTGGCGGAATCATCCTCGCCGCTAAAGTCTGCGTAACCGTTCTCAGTGACTATGATGGGCACGTTGTTGTAAGTCTTCGTGATGTATTGAAGGAGGCGACGGAAACCGAATGGCACGACCTGGAAAGGAAAGAGTTTATTTTTTAACGTCATGAATTTATGAGAGAAAGAGCTTGTTAGAAATTCCACTCAAAGTAGCCGTTTGTCTGGGGAAGTACCTCCACCTTACAGAAGCCCACAGTGAAGTAGCACTTCGTAACTGTTATGCTATGTATCTGCTGGTAAGAAAGGTCGCCAAAGCTTAGTTAGGGAGGGTATGGGGTCTTAAAGATAGGCAACGAATCTGCGACCCTTGTGCGGGTGTTGCTGTCCATGGGCATCGGTGGTCACTAGCCATCAGGCCTTGGCTTAGGTTCTTGGCGACACTCAGTCATCTAACATTTTTCAAGCAGCACGCTTTACCGCCTGGGGCCTTACTATCAAGTCTTATAGCAATCTTAAAACGCGTGAGTAAAGGAGATGCCGCCCTACATCATGTAAGGCGGCATCTCACTTACACACAGATTTTAAGATCGCTATAAGACTTGATAGTAAGGCCTCTGATTACCGAGGTCTCAGGACGTGGTGTGCAGTTGCAAGCGCGGAATATTAAATGAATAATAAGATATATTTCTGGGATTAATACATCGATTGCTTAGCCCTACTAAGCTCGAAGCTTGTACAATGGATGCCAGGGAACAGATAGACATACTAAAATACTTTTTATGAACATCCTTGACTCGAGTACAAAGGCTACATTTACCCCTAGCGGGATTCGAACCAGCTACCCTCCGTTTTGTTGTCAAGGTCTCTGAACACTAGACTAACGACCCCGTATATTGGACTTTCGATAATTTCGGGAGGGATATTATACTATTCAATATCGATAAACTAAGGCGCATCCCTATGTCTGCTCATAAACAGTGTAAATGCTATAGACAAAATGATAATTATATGCTGTCTTTTTTGCACGTTTTATTGCTTCGCCTGCCACGAGTCTTCGCATTTAGTACAAAGTAGAAACATTTTACATAATATCCAGTTACTGAATACAGTTCTCAAATTGCCGAGATAAAATAAAACAACTACTCATTTGCATAGGTACATTACAGGTGTATTGTTATTACTTGGGTATTTTTGCATATCTATTATTAACTCTCACACTATACCATGTATATTGAGGCTAATGATGTTTGATAAATAGCAACCAATGATACCCGTCCTTATTAAACTAGCTCATACCAAGCTTAACAGTAGAAGTGATCTTGAAGTCTAATTAAAGATATTGGTTTCAAACTTTACAAATAAACGTTAGATACAGTGACTTCGGAATAATAGTTTCATTATTGCCTCCTATATACCTAATGCCGAAGTTAAATTGGGAATTCTTCAATGTAATTAAACTTAAAATAATACGAATTATTGTATTAAAGCTGTATTCTCTGTTGTGAGCCAAACAATGCTACCGTAACGACCATACATACCTAACTCGGTTATATTTTTTTGTACGCATGACATCACAAAACGTTGGTTACTAGCAAAAATGTTCAAATATTACAAAATATTAGGTAGGTAGGTACTCATAGACGACGTCTAATCTAAAGAATTTTCAAAATGTGATCGTAAATGATAGTATGTGTAGCAATATCTATATTTTAAGTGCATTAGATATAAATCTACACTATCAAATGCATAGACATCTAAAGCAGATAAAACTTGAGTGGTCCGTGATAAACTTTGTAAACAGCATTTCCGAACAATGAAAATAATCAAGATATTTAACAAAACAATATCTCAAGAGTGTCTAGTAAAAAAAAAGAAAAAATCTTGACAAAAATAGTGTCAGCATTCATTAGTAACATTTCCAACATTTTTCTTAATTAAATTATTTTCATCTTTGATAAAGTAATAAATATCAGCGACTTGTGGTGTCTTAGACATGTTTCAGTGTTATCTGAGTTCAACATCCGTATTAAAATAATACTGGCAAAAGTTAAATGTGACGTGGGATGGGCAAGCATCGAATATCAAAACAAATCTTTTCAAATTACCACTTGGACTTAGACCTGAGCCTGAGACCAAAGAAAATGCATCTTTTGAGGTTTTTTCTTACTCATCCGATCAAATGTGTACTCCCCTTGATAGTCTAGTGGTTTAAATACCGGACCATAGTCTCGAAGTTCGATTCCCAGGTCGGGAAAATTTGTGTTTGTTTTTACGAACACAGCCCTGGTTTGTGATCACCAATCCACATTTGGCAAGTGTGGTGATTAAGCAACAACCCATATTTGCAAAGCAAACATGATTTCAAATGATTGAGGCCTTTGCCCTGCAATGGGACAGTATTAGCCTAAGACTTTCTTACTTCACTTTTGTATAGACTAGGTAAAATAATGTGTCTAAACTCACCTTCAACCAGGACGAAGAAGACATAGACGGCCATTCCGGATCTTGAACTCTCACAATACCGACATCATTTGCGTGTGAGGGTACTGCCCCTACTTCTTTGTCAGCCATACTCAACAAGTACGTAGTGTAATGGTTCAGACCGAAGTAGTCTGCGGTACCACGAATGTATCGGACCTCTTCCGGGCTGAACTTAGGAAGGCGAGATCTGGTGTAGTTTTGCTGACGACTCTTTTCATCGACCAGCTTGATCAGTTCAGGGGGGTAGTTGCCTTCTGCAGAGTATATGGGGTGCGCGTACCACCCCATCTGAAAAATAATAACGATGGTAAATAAAAAGCCACAACATAAACAAATAAACTGAATTAAATAATAAGAAAAAACAATTAAATGACGCCTATTATCCGCAACTAAGAAAAAATAACATGACATCATTGGTACATTGATATTACTCAGTACCATCATGTCTCAAAGTAATAGCAACATTAACTGTATCCATAATAAGCAAGACAATGGATAGCCTTTTTTTTCATGCATATCCAACAACAGTCAGGCAGGTGTTCAAAAAAACAAATCTTAAGTTTACGTCTCTAACTAAAGTAAAATCTGCCATCTAAAACATATGCTATATGCTTGATGGATGGAAGTGCTCAATCTGCGTATTTGTTTGGCCCCACGCATGCTGCAACGTGAATCCCAATGTTCCTACATAATATTAGTAAAGAGCGTAGGGTTTTTTTGCTAAAACTAGCATCCTGTCTTAGCATGAATGGCTCTGAACATTAATTAGTGGTACCTACTCTTTACAGGCAAATTGCCTTGACAATACAATGAAAACGTTCTTAAAACAAGATTTTCTTAATTAATACCTATTTACGAGTTACTTACATGAGTCTTTAAGTACAACTCAGCTGCTTCGCGGTCCCTCGAGGTATTTGTCTTAGGTTCAGCCCAGTTAGAATCTATAGACATTCCGATGAGACCTGTAACATAAAATAGTTCATCAAAATTATTTAGTCAGATCAAGGTACTCGACATTTAATTGAAAAAAGCCTAATATTTAGGCTAATTGGTTACTGATGAATAAATGCACATTTAAATAGGGTAATTATAATATCAAATTACCTCCATTGACTTTACGGTACGTCTCGTTAAACAGATGGTAGACACTTGCATGAGCTTTCAACAGATTGTGAGTGCACAAATATTCCGCGATTCCGTGACGATTCAAAGCCGGCGCTCGGTAAGTTCCTCCGTAGCCTTCCAAGCATGTCTGCATGGGCTCATTAAAAGTCACCCAGTACTTAACTCTGCTGGCGAAGTTTTGGAACAGAACGTTCGCGTAATCAGTGTAGTAATCAACTATGTGCGCATTCGTCCAACCCCCAATATCTTGGAGCTTCTGAGGCAGATCCCAATGGTATATCGTGACCATTGGCGTTATATTGTATTTCAAGAGTTCGTCGATCAGATTACTGTAATACTGGATGCCTAATGGATTGATCTGATTGGTCAGGCCGGTGGGTAAAACACGAGGCCATGATATAGAGAACCGGTAGATGTCAACACCCAGTTCGTGGACCATTTCAGCGTCTCGTTTGTACAGGTGGTACGAGTCTGCAGCAACATCAGCGGTGCTGCCATCTTTGACAAAACTTCTGTTATTGTGAACCAAGTGGTCCCATATACTTTCCGATTTACCTGCAAAAAGGATTACATTACAATTCAAAAACCTTACTAGTCGCCGTAGCAACCATTGATTGTACCTATGCATTTTTATTCATAAGCTTATAATACGTAAAAGAAACGATCATTGCGATCAATCAATTGCGTAATCTCATTATAATAACGACTTGATTTAATGAACAAATGCTCTAAAATAACATAAATTTATAGTAGTCAGGCATCTCAGTTTAGCCAGAATGTAATATTAAAATGTGGTGCCTTGGGTACGATGGAAATGTCACAGTATCATATAAATTACTTCTTGTGTTGTGTTATTCTGGTTGCCACTATTCTGCTAACCAGACCAGACATTGCAATTTTGACGCGCCGCAGGGGATACCGCTAAACCACTCCCCCGGCAATACTGATATTAAAGTAGAACAACATTTTGTCCGGCGTCATTTTAATAGAGTAATATTATTCATTAATTTGTCAGGTGGGCTAGCCAAGATGCCATTTCGTGGAGCGAAATATCGCTATCTCGCTATTAGCGATTTATATCTCCATCCCGCACACAAATATTTGTGTAAGCGAGATGAAGGTGTAAGTCGCATCTTGGCTAACCCACCAGTAAACTGTAAAGTAAAATTTCGGTACTAAACAATGAAGTTGACATCAAAAAGACCTACCGTTTGACTGCCTCCGTGGTGTAGTGGTTAGAGCGCTGTGCTCAAAACTACGAACTCGGAGGTCGTGGGTTCGATTCCCGCGGGGAACACTTTCACTTTGTGTTGGTTTTCCCAGTTTGGTTAGGACATTGCAGGCTTGAATCACCTGATTGTCCGATAAGAATGATGATTCCGTGCTTCGGAAGGCACGTTAAGCCGTTGGTCCCGACTATGATCCAAATTGTCTGGTTTCCCCTGTGGTTACGGAGGTCAGACGACAGTCGCTCCATTGTAATAACCAGGCTTGTCAATTCAGGAACATAGTCGCAGCGTACCTTGGGCTCCAAGGCAATGGCCGAGGATGCAACCGGGAGAGGCGCTAGGATGATGATGATGATCAAAAAGACCTACCGTCTATATTCCAAGCGCCTTCGATTTGTGCAGCTGCAGTGGATACGCCAAACACGAAGTCTTTTGGGAACGTGTAGTTACTCCTAGGTCCTGCAGCTAAATCTGAAGCAGCATGTCTGAAAATTAAATGAAATTCATTTTAATTGATATACGGTCGATTGAATTTTATATTTTTTTTTTTAAAATCAAATCATGACTTTTTCCATACAAAATTAATACCCAGTGTCTCTAATCATGTAGATATTTATGTGTTTCTTTAATAATAATGCAAAACGAGTTAACTCATCTATTCGATTTTTAATTTTAAAATATATTCGAGAACAGGTATGACTTATTTTATTTGGTCATCTTAAAAGATGAATAGTGGAAAAAGTCTTAGTCTATTGACCGAGACTTGAATGTCATTAATTTTTTCAATGCACAGTCCACAAAAACTGATTCGTGCGAATACACAATCTTATTATTATCAACTAGCTCTTAGTCCTCTAAGAACCATTTGCTCTCACAAATAGCTGGTATTTAGAAAAATAAATAAAGCATATAAAGTAACTTCACATAAACCATGGCTTAACAATACTGACAATGAACACTACATATTAATACAAAAGTAATTAAAAATATTTCCACTAGATGTGCTTTATCGACCAAAGATAACTGTAATCTTTTGAGCATCAACGTAATCCTAGTCATTAAATCATGAAATATCACAATTAACAAGCCATTGACCCACAGTTGTTAGTTACTATCCAATTCGACCTTTTGTGAACTGTATATTGTAAACAGGTCATAATAATATGGAAGAAAGTGAGACGTATATGAATATTTTTCGTCCTGGAAAACTAAAGTCACTGATAATTTTAATAGTTTCTAGTTTTGAATACATCTACGGCATTTGCACTTCAAAACATTATTTGCAAATAATCCGGTTCATTTCACAATACATATTAAATTAAATGTCGTATAATAAATGATCAATATACATGCAACAGTTAAGTTTATATGTGTTATTGTTTGTATATAATTGTGGATTTAAAAGTGTTTACGAGTTTCTAGTAATAGTCCAGCGACCTAGTAATAGCTCTTACATGCCTCTTGCAACATCTCAACCAGACTTTATTCACCAGTGACCTCATTGTCATTCGTCCGGCAAGAGTTTGACACAATGTCAGTGAAGCAATAAAAATACAAAAGACAAAAATGATCTGGTAGGTAAATTGCGTGTGCTAATAAGAACAAAAACTCCGGTGTCAGGTCACCTTCACCTCTAGTGCTCAATTAGTCAAGGGACCTGGTAGTTCCACTTCTTATACACGACCGCAGCAATCATAGGTAAATAACAATATTATTATTTTTAGAGCAACTGTTGGGAAACGTGATTGATATTGTATTAAGTTATTTCATAATTGCTGCAATAAACAAATGCATTAGATTGTCATAGGTTGATAGGTATTGTAACCGGTAACCACGAGGAATTTTAATTTAACAATCATAGAACATAGAAACTGCGCCATGGAATATGAATATTGGTATAAAACTTAAAGAATCACGACTTATTATTATTTGTTTACGTGATTGATAAATACTTTTGATTAAAGTAATTTTCTTATTTGTAAAAAAACGTTATTTATATTAATTTAAATATCATTCAGTAAGTCATTATATGTATTATGTTTGTGAAGATCAAGGTTCATGGTGCTTGAGGTAGTAATTAGGTCCACGCAGATATTTGACACGAATATTCAAAGACCATGGCATGAAAACACATTGATGTTCACAAGTGGCTACTTTATAACCACTTAAATTGAATGTATTCAAATTATTTTAATAATATGATATTTACTAAGTAACTTAGACTTTTCTGCACGCCACGTCTATCTATGACAGAAATCAAAGCTTACACTAAGTATATTTGAATTACGTTACGTCCGTTAATTTCATTGATTTGATACCCATAAGTAACACGTGCTCAAGTACTCGAGGTTTCATTCTAATAAGAAAGCACGTGTAGTTCAAACCTCAACTTACTAAATATGGTTAAAATAAGGGTAACGTCTGACCTTCGAAGTACAATAATAAAATGCGTACCTATATGGGTACATTTAAAATATAGTAGCAAAGACTTAAGAAACTATGTCATTGTCAATAATGCAGGTAGCGAGTAACAGTTTCCGCAAGGAAAACCTTCGATACGACCGTATAAAGTTTCGCGGAAAATAAAATGCAGCAAAAAATTATTCGCATATTAATCGCGATAACTTGAAAATTAATACTCGTTAATAACAGATCTATGTAACACACTTTTACGTTAAGCTGTAAAGGTTGCAAGGCTTCGAAAGGCGATTTTAATTACATACAAGCGACAAAGGTCTTAACAGCTTAATTAATTGAATTAAGTACTATTCCAGCTTCTTAATCCGTGATAAGCTATAATAAAATCTAATTTCATGCAACTCTACGAGTAATTTAGCACAGAAGCATTTTCATCGTACGGAGACTATGGTGCCACCAAGTTAATTGTGGCCATAATTGACTGCATTTCAACCTTGATCTATTGGGACAAAATCATTAATTACAATAAAATTATAAGCCTGGAGTATAATCAGTGTTACTAAAGCACAGTGTCTTAGGTAGAGTCTTATAGCAGTTGTTTTAAAAAAATAGATTTTGAGTCTTTAAGATGGATAATAAATTACCAAAAGAAAATTGCAAGAAAGTCGGTGTGTCTTTATAAATAACTAGCGGCCCGCCCCGGCTTCGCCCGTGGTACTTGTCCACTATTTAATGGATGATATTATACATAAAAACCTTCCTCATGAGTTACTCTATCTATTAAAAAAAACCGCATCAAAATCCGTTGCGTAGTTTTAAAGATTTAAGCGTTCATAGGGACATACAACACACATAGGGACAGAAAAAGCGACTTTGTTTTATACTATGTAGTGATATCCTACAAGCTTGATTGAATTTTAGAGCTCTTTTCCTTAACAAGTTATAATTACTTACTAGCAAGTAACTGCACTATAAACTTGCGTCATCCATCTGGTGGAAAGTGAGTTTATAATTTGTCATAACTCTCTCCTGCCATAATAATCTGTATCTATGATGAAATTAGACTGCCGACTTAATGTTATACTTATTTGTTTTTAAGGTATTGACATGAGTGAGCGTTTATGTGAGTTATATTTGTGCCTTTTTTTATACAAGTAAATAAAGATGAATACATAAAAGTGCATACTGAATATTTATACGCACATCAACAAATTATATGTAACTACGAGTAGTAACGTACCTTCTATGTCATGTAATGAAGTCACCTATTACTGAGTCAATTATGTTTTTTCGAACCGAACCCTCATTAAATCATTTTTGATGCGGGCATGAGGCTTGCACCTAGTATATTAAAATAATTGGTAAACATGAATTTGTCCGAGTAACACAATGACATAGGTAGGTACTGGTATTAGCCAAAAAGAAAAAATTGTCGGAGGGTAATCCAATATTTTGAATAAATTGTCCCAAGAACAAAATTGTCAGTACATGGAAAACCCTACAAAGAAAATGAATAACAATTCTCCATAATTTAATACAGTAATTATTTGGAAACTTAAAAGAACAGCATGTAAATACGTCATCTACCCATACATTTGTAATTACCAAGACCATTATGGACACTGGTAAAACCTAAAGGAGAGAAGGAAAACGGACTTGTAAACGGTGCCTTGATCATGTCACCGTTTCAGTTTCATCCTGATGATTTCACTTAATGTTAGACGTCAGAAATAACTTAATTCCGAAAAAATATCACCGCTTTTCGCACATAAACATAAATATTTTTTTGTTTCTTTGAAGAAGCATTACATTAAATGTTCTTACTTAATGTCGAAATAACCGCTCAGGGAATATTTAATTCCTCAAAAAAGGTAGAGCGTTACCTAAATCCTTACAATGCTCAAGTAGCAATACCTACTCGTATTTGGCCCAAAAGTTATTGAAAAATAACATAATTATGTTTAAAGTCTAAATAACATCTCTCTTGTGTAAAGGACACACAGCAATTTTCTCACAGAGCGTGGTAAGGTTATATGAATACAACACTGCTGACCTTACCCGACCGTCTTATTCACGCGTAAATAATAAGGAAACCAGCTGTCAAAAAAGATGTTCTCAAAACAAATTAACAAAACCATTGCAATTAACAAGTCTTGATATTATGTCTGTTAAACTATTCCGATACCTATTTTGTAATTAGGATATTAATAATAATTGGTGCTATTTTGCATGGAATGAATTTTAAAAGTTTCTCTACCTAAGTTTTTTCTTTTTTACATTGGGGAAGGAAAACCGCTGGCGCCGAATCACGCATTTTTTTATCATAATGTTATGTACGTACATCATACATATTTAACCGTGCTCAATCGTCGCTTAGTCTTAAATAACTACATCAAAGGTAGTTATGATCATTTAAATACTTTGTCGTGATCTACTTAAGGTCGTTCAAAGTACCTACAATGTTTTTAAGACCGTTGTGATCACTGATCTGAATTAATTGATCAAGGTAGTCCTTGATTTTATGTGTTAAACTATTAGAACTTCCGAAAATAATTAACATTACTTGTATTACACGTCATTCAGTAACGTACCTACTATCTTTTTACCATAAGTTATTAAATTGCATACAAATGCATTTGTATGACATTTTGGATACCTACACAATAGCATTTTCCTTGAGATGCCTTTAAGATAACATGATAAGACGATAATACAGCAACAAATATGAAGATTAAAACACAACTAAGCAATTCAAAAACAACCTTTTACTAGCTGGTAGGTATAATAATTTAAATAATAATGAATAGAGTGCAAGCGTAGAATAAAGTTTTCATCTATTTTAAAAGAGAATTATAGTAATGTCACTTTTAAATAATATAAAAGATATTTAGGGGCTGGTAAATTGTGTCGATCATGGTGTTTAAAAAGTGCATAGCACAGCACATTGCCTTTTTATATTGTCGTAAATAATTTTGCCTGTGCTCTATCTTTCTTTTATACATTATTATAGATACATAATAGATGTAGATTAATTTGAGACAAAAGTATTATTATATTTTGTACGGATGAAGGTTTTCTCTACAGATCTTACGAGGACGTAGAGAAAACCACACATTAGAGGCCAACCATCAAGGAAAACCAATCACTTTTAAAGAACTTAAAACGTGATTATGATTCGTAGGTAAGTATCTAATGGTTTGCATCTTGTCAAATTATCCCGAAGATGTACTTATGTACCTATGTTTGTTGTTTCTTATTTTTTTCTTATCAATGAATGAGCAGCTAGACGTTAAGACAAATATTGAAACTAATTCTAGTTGTTCTTGTCAAAATGATATCTAAGAGTACCTAAGAGTACTTAGAACTTAATACGGATTTACTCGTAGCCTGTACGACTATAATATCTACAGCATTTTTTATAAGATCAATAACGACATTATGACGCAGATAATAATTATAACCTGTTTTGTAATTACCAATCAAACAAATAACTTGTAACATCCTAATAATTAACCGACTTCAAATACAAAAAAACTTTGATCCATCCAATGTTTTATCAGGTGTAGTTTTAATATATACGAGTTTAAGAATGTTCAAAACAACTTATTCATACAATCATATTATTTACATCATAATATGAATACATTATAATGTGCTATTCTACTTTCAGCTGGTATTGTTGATGTCCATTCATCCATCCATTTAAAAACGACAACTCATCCATTCGTAATCAAGTTATCAATTAATTTAAAAAAATATGATAGAATTTTATAAAGTATGGATGGAAAAGTTCAATTATTACGATATGCCTATATATGATATATTTATTTGGGAAATTTTCTGTACATCTTACAAATTTTCTAAATGATGATTCTTCCAAGAATTCATATTTAAAAGTTGTAAAAATGTTGTTGTGCCTTATTGTTTTTCTGGGTAAGAAATAATAATTGTTAAAATATGAACTGACATTACGACCAAAAGCAATAAAGACAAAACGAGTACGCAACGCAGGTACCTATATTTTACGAAACACCCCACAATTTTTTAAAGACTTTTTAGCTATGTTTATAAAAGAAAAAATATTAAAGCACAATAAATAACGAAAAACAAGGCAACAAATTTTCTTTCAAAAAAATTATGACTTACCCTTCATACACTAGTGCGGCAACAATTAAAGTAGCTATTAACATCTTCATCTTCGTCAATCAATTTAACACCACTTAAAAATAATCTTAATTCAAAATATCACCGTTTATCACTGTGGTTAAAATATTAGATATTAATTTAAATAGCTACAAAGTTCTGCACATGGCTCGATGTTAAGCTCAGGAAGTGGTCATTGGGCTGAGTGTAATAAGTGATTGTCGCAAGGAAGGTCAGCAGCCCAGTGGTATGTTTAATGTACGTGTACTGTGCACGGTTGTCCACCGCGCACTGTGCCTATCTGTCTCTTTGATTGCGAACTACTATTGAATTGAACGCCGCTAAATTGTGCAACAGAATTCATTGACGACAGCCCCAGGTAAGTACCTACGTTTGATAAGAATGACAATGACACATTCTGCGCAAAATTAATGCAAATTTTAGGATGTCGTTAGTTAATTCCCTTGAAGAAATACTCATTAGGTACCCAACTCTGAAAATGTACAATGAAATACTTGTTGAAATTACCTTCTCAACAGAAGTAGGTATGCGGTAAACAGCTGTTATCATTGATATGAACTATGTCAATACACAGCCTTTGTAAAGTTTATTAATAAATGTTGCTAGTTAGCTCTTTGTTATATAAAATTGGAGTTCGTTCACTGTTACCTACAATCGCAAGCGCAAATCTCTATTAGTAAGTAAGAGTCTAACGCCCTAACTCTGTCTTACAAGTTATTGGAACTTCCAGTGAAAAGGACAATGCTTTTGAGGCTGAGCGGGGCTTAAACACTTAACTTCTTTTCACAAAGTGCATGCGCCGAAGTTTTAGAATAATAATTAATATATTTTAAAACGCCTTCTAATGAAATGGTATTACTACTGAAAATACTGTGCCATCTATTCATTCAGTCTTTAACAACTATGAATATATTATTTCACCGAAGAAGTGGGACACAGTCACACACTTGATAGGAGACACCAACTTTCTATTAGTACAAAAAAATACGAGCACAGACGATTTCTAAATCAAGGAATTAAAAAAATGTATGATACCTACAACCACGCAACTTAACCGAGTATTACAGATAAATAGTTGATCTATGTTTAATGTATTTTGCCTTCAAAAAGTGCGGTTCTCTGTGATGTTTAAAGCGAAACTACGTTTGAAGAGAAAAAATCGGCCAAGTGCGAGTCCGACTCACGCACTGAGGGTTCCGTACAAATTTTATTTTTGACGTATTAAAAAAACTACTGACTGGATTTCGTTCAAACCAATTTTCGTTGGTAGTTTATATGATAATGTACATTATATATTTATTTCAGTTTTGTCAACCTCTTATTTTAGAAGTTAGAGGCCCCCTTCCAAAGTGGAAAAACGTGTCCCCCCCCGGACACACGTTTTTCCACTTTGGAAGGGTCTGTCACCCAAAGTATTCACTTTAGAAAAAAATGATCTTAGAAACTTCAATCTAATTTTTAAAGACCTATCCATAGATACCCCACACGTATATGTTCAATGAAAAAAAATATTTTCAGTTTCAGTTCTAACTATGGGGACACCCCATATTTTCTATTTTTTTTCTATTTTTGTGTAAAAACCTTGTTGCGGTTCACAGAATACATCTACTCACCAAGTTTCAACATTATAGTACTTATAGTTTCGGTAAAAAGTGGCTGTGACAGACTGGCGGACAGACAGACAGACATGACGAATCTATAAGGGTTCCGTTTCTTTGCCATTTGGTTACGGAACCCTAAAAAGAGACAAGAGTCGATACTTTTTGTATTGACATTCTAAAATCTGACGATTGATGAATATTATCTGTTTCATTACATAACGATCTCTGCCTACTATCTCCTTGGATTCATAAGCTTCTCAATAATAGAAGACTAGATTCGCAACTCTCTACTAGAACGGTATGTAATTGTATAACACTTTCATAAGTTCGGGGACAACATTTTGACAATTTACTTTTGGCAATGTTTATGACTATAACTATTAGGTACTCATAGTGCTTACTAGTGCACCAATATATTAGTTTAATTATCTTTCAGTATCTATATACAAATAGATATCAAATATTTCTGTCAACCCACAATTTGTTAAGTGGTTCACGGGAGATTATCTTGTCGTGTCGTAAAATACTGTCCATCACGCAACTGCCTTCCAAGATACTAAACAACACTATTTCGCAGAATCTAACATCATTCGGTACCAACAGATAAAATGGGTCAATGTTACACAGAACATTTTTCACAATGATAAAATAGAAGCAATTTGTATAACTTTTTTTAATTTATTTTAATGAACACTAACATGACCAAGGACTAATAACGAAATCTCATTTGCTTTTCATAAACTAGAAGTCGTACTGATTATAACAAACTAGCGGCTCGAACGATATTTACACAGATTTTTTGTTTTTTTGTTAAATATTGCTCATGTTACTCGGGCGTGGCTAATGTAGCTTTCGAATGGTGAAACCAATTTTTAAATCGGTAAAATAGTTTTGAGCCTATTCATTACAACCAAATAAACAAAGTTTTCCTCTTTATAATATTAGTAAGTATAGGTAACGTAGCTTTAATACTTACAACAAGTCAAATCTAGAATTTGTGACGTGTTTCCGCAAGATCAGCTTTTTCCTTGTTTTACGTAGCTAAGTGCAGAAAATTACTTAATGACGAAGCAAACCACAATTACCTGGGAGTTACCCAGTACCATGCTTGCGTATGAGGGGAATTTTGGACTCCTTAAATGGATATTGCACATTGACTATCCATTACGCAGTTAAGGTTCGTATGTATTTTAAACATTCTAAAAAATATCAACTATTAATGTCCCACTGCAGGGCTACATAAAGAAATTACTTGAAATCATGTCTTCCTTACAAAGACGGATTTTGGCGTAGTCACCACTCTTGACAAATGCGAAATGGCGAACATAAACCCGGGCTGCATTCAGAAAAATCAACACAAATTTTGCCCGACTCGGGAATCAAACCCAGGACCTCAAGACCACGGCCCGGTACTTAAACCACTCGACCATCGAGGCGTTCAATCTTATTTAAATATAATTGTCATAAATTATTTTTATTAGGATTGACATTGGCTCATGTGACTGAAAGTTCTTTCTCCAAACCAGTCGAGCAACCTGCGTAAGGTCAACAAGTCACAGAAATATTATAATGAACCTGGCCCCCAAAATAAAATCTTGTTTATAGTTTTATTATGTAACGAAAGCACCCGTCCATTGGCGATTATGCAGATCATGGCTGCAAACCATATGAAATTCTAACATTATGAGATGGGACTTGTGATGAATGCTAACGATAGGCAACTTCTATTACCCTTTTTAACAACATACCTTGAGGTGTTTCTTGTTTTTGTTAGCCCTTAATTTTCGATCAATATCTCCAATTCGCAGTTCACTTCGGCCTTGCCGTCTTTGTATTTCAATTCATTCCAGTAGGCGACATTCTTCAATTTGTCTGTGTTTCAGACGAATACACGAATTAGATCAAAATACAAATATTTTACAAAATAGTATCGTTCTTTTTGCAATACGAAATGTAATAGAAGTTTTTAAATAACTTGATTAAAAAATTTGACTTACTGGTCATGTTTTGAAAATGTAAAACTTATTTGAAGTTAAAATTCCCGCCACTTTTCCGTAACGAGTTCAACCCTAAAACGTTCCATTATACGAAATGTAAAATAAAATATGTTTCCTCAGACTATTTTTGGCTTTATGACTTTAAGTATCTTTGCGTGTAGGGATTAAAAATATAAATGACATTGAGTTTTCATAATCCGTCTAAATTTAAAAGTTGGTCCCTTGTATCGCTGTCTCTCTTATTTCAGCCTAAACTATACACGGTAAAAAGAGATGCAACGACTATAATCATATTAAAGCACAGTTCATCATTTATGTACAGCGAAAAGAAGACGTATCGAATAATTGAAATATTTGGTTTAGTAATTTTTCCTGAAGAAGTGCTTATTTGTATTTCGGTAATTCATTGTTTAAATAAAATCTATGAAGTTGCTATCAATGTCTCCTAAAGAGATTTGATCGGAGATGTTATAATCGTGTAGTTTATTTTCATTTTCGAATTGTGATGTGAACTGTGCAGCGTATTTTTATAAATAAAATTACTGAGTAACCGTTTAGCATGAATTCGATAATTTTGCTCGGGCTCTTTCTACACACATTAGTATTATGTCAGGCATCAGGTACAGATATTGCGTTAGACGCGAAAGCAACTTTACTACACCGTATAGACAGTCTCAATCTCCTGATATATACCTGTCTTCTCACCCTCACTGTTTTAACAATATGGGTATTCAAGCACCGCAGGGTGAGCTGGCTTCACGAAACAGGATTGGCAGTAATTTATGGTGAGTTCTTACCTTTGGGAATATATCATTTGCAAGTAATTACTCATTATTGTAAAACATGTGATGTAAAGGCCTTGAGTTTTGCCTAATACCAGTTTTCCTGTTTATTTGTGGAAAAGCAGTAATATGCCAATAATCTATTTATAAATGTGCATGGTTATGAAGCAATGAAACAATAATTGGGTTCTTCTAGTGACAATTTTATTTTTGTTTCTGTTGGGACCAAAAACTTAAAGCATTGAACAAAACAGTTGAAAAATCTTTAAATTCCTCCTTAAATTTATTGTTTTCATATGTATACAAACCCCTTTGATATTTTTGCTGTTAAGATGTCCCGTTATTAAGTTGAAGAAAGAAACACTTCAATTTTTATAACAAAAGATGTGTGTGCTTTACAATATTTCAGCATTACTATTTCATTTGGTGATCAAATAGATTGTGTTCATATTATTTTCTTGTGTTTCATTATTGATCAATTATCAACAGTTTTATTAAAGCTAACACTGAAGTAAGATACAGAACAGAACAATAATTTAAAATACTATAAAAGCTAGGTCCAGATATTATATAATTTCTAACAAATTCCTATAACTAAACATGTTTGTGTATTTGTAACCTCCCCCAAATGATACATATCAAAGTTTTCGTCACATTGTTTATTTATTGTAGGTCTGATAGTTGGAGCCATCATACGCTATGCAGGGAGCACCAATCAGATCACACACATTGATGCTCACCCAGAGGCCGGTACCAAATACAATTTGTCAGTGCCACCAGATGTTTTGCGCTTTCACTTTCCCGATACAATACCCATCTCACCCGGAGGTATGTACAATGAACTACGTGGAATGATATCTTACATTTTGAAATTAGATTCTTTGTGTTAGTGTCCAAATTCCAGAAAGAATTTTGTCAATTCTACTTTATTTGATACTTTTAAATCAATAGTCTTAACAATTTTAAGTGGACTTCTACAAAAAAGACTGTCGATTTTATAAAAGCCCATTTGAAATAGTCATTTGCTAAGAGTGTCTTTGTGTTTCATTTCATACTAATGATCACAAATTAAAACCCTCAGTAATGGAGAATGTAAATCAAGAAGGAACATTCCTTATAAATTGTTTTTTTGTTTGATTTCAGATGTGCCAGTCCCTAATAAAACTTATGCATACAGCTTTAGGGGAGAAATAGTTAATATAGAACAAAATGAAATAGACCTGAAAGCTACATTTGATCCTGAGATATTTTTCAACATTATCCTACCACCCATTATATTCCATGCTGGATACTGTTTAAAAAGAGTAAGTGGGTTATTTACATACTTATAGTTAAATTATGTTAATTATTAGAATATATTTGTGTTTATTATTAGAACATGTTTATGTTTATATGAGAGTTCTATTGGCTAAATGATAAAGTTGGGCATCATTTCTAAGGAAGAGAAAAACTATGTAAGGCAGGGTATCTTAACCTTTCTGTAGTCAATTATTTACCCCAGCCATAAATATTTTTGTACATAATATAACATTTTGTTCCAAAAATGTATTAAAAGATCCAAAGCAATAGCTTGATTAATGTGGATAAAATTATTCATATTTAAATATAATCTAGATGTCCAAGAACATCAATACATGGAGTCAGTAAAACTGTTATTGCACAGTATAATTTTTCCATTCCAGAAATATTTCTTCCGCAACTTAGGTGCAATATTGACGTTTGCGATGGTCGGCACGGCGCTCTCCGCGCTAGTTATTGGCTCTCTTATGTACGGCTGCGTACAACTCATGCCGGCGTCGCTTGCAGCTAGCTTTACGTTCCTGGACACTCTGTACTTCGGCGCACTGATATCACCTACTGACCCTTTAACCGTACTGGCTATATTTTCACAACTAAAAGTGAGTAGTTTGATTTCAATATTTAAACTAACAATGTAAATCATTTGGAAACATTTGGAATACAAAAGAAACAAGCTTTTGACATGCATCAAACATAATTAAATAATGACTTCAGGATACTACTTCTAGAACATTCTGAAACAATAATATGATGCATAACCACATAATAAAATAGTTGCACATGCTTATACAAGAGCATCAATGCCATCCATAGCTTTATAGCTATTTAACAAAAAATTGCAATATATTTAGTATTGACTGTACATCTTATCAGTCTAAGGACTTGGCAGCCCTAACCACCAGGACACAGAAAGCCACTTATCTTAACTTGAAACTGAAAATAAATGTATCGTAGCAGTAATTAGGAGTCATTAGTATTGTTGAATTTTCAGGCCTTTTACTAAATGATAATAATGATGATGACTAAAATGGACAAGGCCACATTGATAGCTAAAGATTAATGTCTAATTATTGTAGATATATTTGCTACACATTGTGTAATTTACAGAAGCATGAGTAAGCACCCATAACGATTTTATTGTTTTTTCAAAGGTGGATGTCAACTTGTATGCGATGATATTCGGAGAGAGCGTCTTGAACGACGCCGTCGCTTTAGTGCTCAGCGGGTAATTATATTTACTTATATAATCATTATTCATCTATTCTCTTTTAAAGCTTAACACTATTGACATATGTGTTATCGTTATGTGCACATAATCACAATGTTCTGTAAGATAATACAATCTCCGTCTACTATTGATCTAGATAAACAATGTTTTATGATATTTTTAACACCTTTGATGTGAGTCACGTTTGTAGTACTTAGATATATATTTTTTTGTAACATGTGAACTGGTAGAAATGTGTGTGAGCTGATAGTTAGGGTCTCCGAAATCCTTTCCACTGAGGGATAGCTTATATAATAGGCTGCCCGTCACACACTCAGCTCATCCAACCCTTAAAGCTTGATATGCTTAGACTACTTGCTCTATATTCCTGGGGAATAGACATCACTGCTTATCATAACATCACCAAATATATTCTTCATCAGCAAAGTTGTTGCTTGGCCTTAAATATTACCCTCGAAATTCCAGAACTTTGATGCAATATTTAAGGCCAAATAACTTGTGGAACAAACTTCTTATTTAAGGCTAACTTCTGAAAGCTTAAGATAATGTTTGTTTATCTTATTTTCAGTGCAATACAAAACTACGAGAAGCGGTACTCGAATGACGGAGGGTTCGAGATAACAGCCTTCTTAGGTGCCATAGGAGACTTTATTGGAATATTCAGTCTCTCCCTTCTCGTCGGTGCTTTCATGGGCTGTTTGACTGCATTGATATCCTTTTCAAATACATTGAACTACTAAAATATTACAGGAGCCTTACAATATCAACAATGGGTTTTCAAACTGAATATGTGCACAAAAAGCGATGTAAACATGATGTCATCTCGAAGCCATCTACCTAAGCTATAAAAACTTAACAATACGCTTCAAATAGTCACGTATGTTTTTCATGATTTGAACATAGAATTATATACTACCGAAAGATTTAATTAACTCTGTGACGACATGTATCACTCATAGTACATTTTCGTTATCTGAATTTTTAGGGTAGGCACATACTTGGCCGAAATCACTCGTCCGCTTGGTTTTCGGTTACCTAACACATAGGTATATCACTACATAGTATAAAACAAAGTCGCTTTTTCTGTCATGTTGTATGTTGTATGTCCCTATGAACGCTTAAATCTTTAAAACTACGCAACGGATTTTGATGCGGTTTTTTTTAATAGATAGAGTAACTCATGAGGAAGGTTTTATGTATAATATCATCCATTAAATAGTGGACAAGTACCACGGGCGAAGCCGGGGCGGGCCGCTAGTATAATATACTTAAGCCTTCCTTCTCAAATGAACTATACAACACAAAAATATTTTTTCAAATCGGACCAGTTGTTCCTGAGATAAGCTCGTTCAAACAAACAAACAAACTCTACAGCTTTATTATATTTTATATTATAAATTATAAATGTGTTAATTAGTGTTAATTATCCTTAACTCATTCGCACATGACGAAGTTCACGCACGTCCGCGACTGGCCGCTGCTGGAGTCCGCGCTGTTCGTGCTCATGTCGTACGCCGCCTTCCTCATCGCCGAGGTCTGCGAGCTCACTGGTACGTACTAACTGCTAACTCTTATTGGGTATGTTGGAACTAGTGATGTGAAGGAATAGAAGGCAATGGCAAACCACTCCAGTAAAGTTGCCAAGAGAGTTATTACTGTCTTGGCAACTTGAATGAAGTGGTTTATAGAGAGTTATTACTTTCTTGGCAATACACACAATAGTGTGTTTCATTTCATACAGAAGACCGCAGTGAAGTAGCACTTCGTAACTGTTGTGATATGTTTCTGCTGGTGAGTAAGGTTGCCAGAGCTCAGTTGGGGAGCGTATGGGGTTAAGGCCGGCAACACATCAACGATACCTCTGGTGTCGCGGATGTCCATGGGCGGCGGTGATTGCTTACTATCAGGCGACCCGCTAGCTCGTTTGCCGCCTCTGACATAAAAAAATAATAAAAAAAATGCAATGATCACGCACGATCCTCTGTAATGAGGAATACGACTCAAGTAGAAGGATGTGCCGGATCGCAAAAAATGTTGATCCTCGGATACGGATCTGAAAACGGATATGCAGTGTCAAGATCCGCGGATACGAATCTTAATTTTTTTATGCAATTGGTATAGGCGCGAGTGACCTTGAAACGATAATTGACATCAAGTTCGCCGCAACGAGACGACACGCACGCAGGACAAGTATGACACGCAGAAAAAATGCTCTGAAAAGATTTTAAGATTATTTTTATTTGTATCTCATTTCCTACATACAACATTTCATTCTATGAATTGAAAATTTGTAAAGAAACGATCCGCATTGAAAAGTTACGGATACGAATTTAGCCGCTGGGCCCGATGATGATCCAATGATGAGTCTAGTTTCCCTTGTAAGGGTTACGGAGGTCAGTCGAAAGTCACTGCATTGTAATAACCAGGTCGGTCAATTCAGGATCATATTCAGGGAGGAATGTGACGATCAATTATTGACTTATTGTACATTTCGTCATTTCATCGTCATTACAGGTGTGGTAGCGGTACTTTTCTGTGGTATATGCCAAGCACACTACACTTACAACAACCTGTCGTCTGACTCTCGGAACCGGACCAAACAACTCTTCGAGCTGCTCAACTTCCTCGCGGAGAACTTCATATTCACATACATTGGAGTGTCGATGTTCACGTTCCCGAAACATCATTTCGATCCCTGGTTTATCATTGCTGGATTTGTATCCTTTTAAATAATATTATTTTTAGATGGGACATTTTTTGATTGAAAGTATTTTAAGTACCGGGCCGTGATCTCGAGGTCCTGGGTTCGATTCCCTGATTGGGATTGGGTTTGTAATCACCAATCCGCATTTGGCAAGCATAGTAATTAAACCAAAACCCATCTTTGTTATGAAAACATAATTTCACATCCCTGGCTATATCAATTATTTTAGACTAACATACAATGTTTGAGTAATTAGCTATTTATACGACTTTAAAATTACTTTAATCATTTCAAATTCTCATCTTCGTCTTTTGGTAACTAACTACCATACCAATTTAATACATTGCATAATATTCCTGAACCGTCCTAAGATTACTTCGACTCTCGGCCGCGCTGTAAACATCTATCCCCTGTCATTCCTTCTGAACCTGGGAAGGAAGCCGCCGATACCAATGAACTTCCAGCATATGCTCTTCTTTTCTGGTGAGTTTACATTCTATAACTTATTTAAGTTTAACACGTTATATATTCTCTTTTTTTAGTAAAACATGAGGAGCTCCATGGCGCAGTGTTTTTAGTTTTTGGAAGGCACGTTAAGCCGTTGGTCCTGCGCCTGATCGCTCTACAGTCGTGTCAGATTGCTGTCCCTCCAAACTATGAGCTTGAGAGATAGGGAGTGCACCTGTTCTTGCGCACGCACTTGTGCACTATAATTTATCTTGCGTACTTTAATCCGATAGTTCGCCCGCCATCCCAACCATTATCGAAGAGAAAATCCGCAAAGATCACAAGAATCTCCATTCGCTATAGGCACCGTGCGTAGCGATGACTCTGCCATCTCGTGACTAATATTCAAAACTTTTACTCTCTATGCCGGTAATTCTAGTGTCAAACCACGGAAAAACATGGTGCCTTATTCTGCCATCTAGTGACTCATATTCGAAACTTACGCTAAATGTCAAATTTTACTGTCAAATCACAGAAAAAATATTGGGGTTTTAGCGCTCTCTATAGTGTCTGCACGGTGCCTATTGGTTGCGAGTGAACCACAGCGGGCCTTTCATAACTTCGCTAGAGCACTGCATTCACACGAAACGGCGGTATTTCTTTTGTAGGGCATTACCTAAACTTAAGAAATTTTGTTGCATTACATTACATTTAAACTGATGGTGCCTCCAGGTCTTCGCGGCGCAATGTCATTCGCCCTAGCCATCCGCAACACGGTGTCGGAAGCTCGGCAGGCCATGCTCACCACCACTTCGCTCATCGTGATCGCCACGGTCGTACTGCAGGGCGGAGCCGCGACACATGCGTTAGCTTACTTACGTATACCCACCGGGTAAGTCATTCATATTAGCTGTGGTAAAATGACACCTTAGGCCACGGAGTTAGGGTCGAAAATTAATGAAATCATTAATGTGAAGTAGCACATCAAAACGATTGTGTTATGTTTCTGCTGGTGTATATGGTCTCCAGAGGTCAATTGGGAAATGTGTACGGTTTTAAAGGCAGGCATGAATCTGCGAGCCTTGTAGAGTTGTTGATGTCCAGAGGCTTACCTTAGATCGCGTAGAAGGCTTAATGCTAATTAACGTGATTCCTCCCAATTATGGACGATGAGGGAGCGCCGCAGAGGTTTTAGCGGGTATGCCTAGTTGGAGAGCCGCACATAACCCGTCTGCCCCCCGGCAGCGGGTATGCATCAGGTAACATTTACCCTGCGACAAAAAAAGGAGGGCTTACCTTAAATATAAAAATCACTCCTGAAAAACTTAATCAAGACCAGCCCAAAATACGAATGCCTCATTCCTTACTCTTAAAAAATATAGTTTATCTATCAGGTCTAGCCAACACAGGAACTAATTTAGAGTGGTTTAACTGGCCCTAAGAGTAATAAATTCACGTATTTTCCACAGACAAGGCCAAAATGATGAAAGCGAAGCCCTACCGTATCGCGATGTGAGAAGTGTAAGTATTTACTGTTTTTAAACATTTTTATTTATTTAAGCCGATAAAACTATGTTTACGCCTTTCAGGATAATTTTCCAGTGTTAATTTTCTTTCCAGTACTTAGCCGTAGATAAGATTTACAGTATTCTAGTCCTGCAAGATTACTTTATTTTACTTGAATTAAAATGCTGATGCTAACATTCTGTATATAATTTGCCTTGTGTTGTGCTGTAAATATCATTTGCTTTTTCAATATTTTACGCTTACTACTATCAGCCATAAGTGAGTAATGACGACCCCTTAAATCACTTCTATATCATTTACACGCCTTTCATAGCGGTTGGACATGAGACACTCGTGGTTAATCAGTTAGATAGAAATGACAAAAGAGTTTTTTTTTAAAAGCACAAAGTACACTTTCGTTGTAAATTATTAAAAAAAATATGCTGATGATGAGAATGGTATTTGTTATGATCGCTATAATAGTATGAAACTGTAGTACATAGAAGAATAGTTCGTATAAATTATATATTTTTTGCTATTACGAAAGTGTACACTTAGCTAACAGTGAATCGTATGATAAATGTTGGAAACGAATAATTAAGTGATCATTTAATTTTATACTTGTTTCGCACATATTTATATTGGTTTTTCTTATGACCCATCTTTGTAACGAAAACATGATTTCGAATGATGGAAGCCTTTGCAGGGCAGTGCACTTGCACTGTTGTCCCACTTGGGTACATTAATGGGCTAATATTTAAATTTAATTAAAAAAAAATTCTAATGACCTGCAACATCGGCGTTAACTTAAAAAAAAAATATTATTATACGAATCACTATCAAAGGTAGTCCACATATACACTGTATAGAGTGGGCTTGCATCCACCGGCACATAGTGCGAGGGCACGACAAGCCGCGCTTACGGGCGGTGCCTGGCATGTATTAATCAGATGTTATTGTGGCAGCTGTACCAGGCCACGGACTCCGGCGGACCGGTACGTAACAGTTATGCCAATGCACTACTTCCATGGAGCTTGGAGCATAGATTTAAATCGTAACATATGCCCTGATACCAGAAAAATGTGACATTATTTTGATTGACATGACGTATGTTGGTTAATGAGGTTACTACGCGATGTGAAGCAACCGTCGCTTCACATTACAATGCCTATGTCAGAGCGGGTCGAAAAGTAAGCCGAGGGCATGTCAAACGATTCAAATCTATGTTCTTATGTGTCACAAAATGCTTATTGCGTGAGACCGAGGCTGGGCAGTATCGTGTGTATGATTCATTGTATGGTTTAGATGGCGTGAACTGCCCGCGATTCGAATGTGGAAGATGGTTTGATATCGAGTTTTATTCGGCATTTGATAAGGTCGCATGTGAAAGGGATTTGATACACTTGAATAGGGAAATAACATTGGAAAACAAATATTTTGACATTACACGGACAAAATCAGTATTGTTGAGCCTCAATTTACTTATACAAGTGAGTCTCAAACATGTTCTTTTGTTTCATTGTTTTTTTGTTAACTAACTTCATCTTCGATCGAACGTTGAATTTTGAGACACACTTGTATACATTTTGATGTTAAACCACGCAACTAATTCCTTATCATTATCATTGTTACACTTGTACTACTCATTCATTGTTAAGCCTGTTTACTGTCGCCTATTTTGTTAGTCGTGACCTCAGTCTTACACAGGCCCGTCTTTCCCACTGGGCACAATGGGCACGTGCCCAGGGCCCCGCGATCGATTGGGGCCCCTAGACCAGGGCCCGTAGCCAAGATGCTACATTGACGTTTTCGCCATACGCTTTCGTCGCGACTTATATTGCCCGCCCGCATACGAACTATTTATGTGAGCGGGATGGAGATGGAGATTAAAGTCGCTACGAAAGCGTATGGCAAATTCGTCAAAGTGGCATCTCGGCTAGCCTACCAGGTTCTGGGGGCCACACGTTTACCAAACAAGGTGTTTCAAGGCCCATGTGCCCAGGGTCCCTCATAGGTGAAAGACGGCCCTGGCCTTACATTACATTCAAGTACTACATGGTAGGTGTGTTTTTTATTCAGCCTCCCGACATGGGTTTCGGTCTACGAAATTTGGACTCGACGCAAGTGTCCAGTTGCGAGAGAGCAACAGTAAGGCTAATACATACATGCACGCTAATACTTAAATTGCATACTGCACGATTATTTGGTATTCTTATACCGAATCACGATATTTTTAAACGATTGCTTGACCTGCTTACCAATTTGAAAATACTGTTTACCTACCGTAACAATATTTCACGGACATTTAACTACTCTTGATTTAATGACAATTATTCCTTTTAATATGGACTCTTGTTACCTATTCTTGTGCCTACACTGCACTGGGTACACGCCATTTAAGTATTTGAACCTTAATGACAAGGAACTGTCCAAATAACATAAACTCAATTACGGTAAAAACGTTTGTAATTGAAATTCCTAAAAAGTAGCCAATTTATTCAACTTACATGGCATGTATCCGAGTGTATGGAATAACAATGAACATTTTTAACAGTGCATGTTTCTACAGTATTCTATAAAATAATAACAAATCGGACGTTGTGTGTGTTTATTAACTGTAAAATTGTATATTAACTTATTCACATTTTGTCACATAATAGCAATATTCTGTTTGACATTACACATAGGTACTTTGCATCAAGCTTTGATCTGTAAAATTAAGTTCACTCGGTTCTACTCATACGAGTTTAATAAACCGGTGATTAAGGCCCCAAATACATATTTTATCAGTAACAGGAAGTTACATCTGCAATGTTTTGTTCACTTTACTCATATAATTATTTATTCATGACTTTAGTATTAAGAGCTCCTTAAATGTTTCTAATTTTATAGCATTAAACTAATCAAGTGAGTATACTGATGTAACTTCTAGCTGTACTATTCTGACAACTAAAATACCTACTCTCTAAGTTTCGATTTTTAAATCCTATGAAATTCCAAAGTTATTTATTTCCACACAACATCTTTATTATACTTGGCTTTTTTTACTATTAACACCTAAATGCATGTGATTCTATTTTAGTTTTTTGGTTTTTCTTCTCACTACATAGAACGGCCGCATGGTAGTTAAGTGGGGCAATGGCGCAAAGGAAGTCACTATGCCTTGGCAACTAAACTATTTTGACGTATGTATTTTCACCTATTATTAATCTTTTTTCTTCTTATTATCTATCTATTAAGTCAAGTCAATAACAATAATTGATAACTAGTTGTTACTATAGCATTACATTTTCCTCAATTATTATCTTGTTATGGTTTGCCTGTTTGACTTTTTTGGTGGGTGAAAAACGTCAAAGAGCTATGCAAGAAATTAACAACAAAAGAGCTTGATGACTTAAAAAAAAACCGAGGAGTTAGCTATTAAGACTAAACTAGATAATAATTAATAAAACATCGAATATATAAAGCAGCTTGATGATTTATTTAGCAATATAATATAGTTAAATCTATTAAAAAATATATGGGTCAATGTAAACTATATTTAAACGATTTTATTTAGTGTACAATATGGTACATTTCCATATAAAACTGGGCATAGTCTTTCATATCCCTTTTCTAAATTCTTCTTCGACCCTGTTTTCCGTTCCAAAAGCTAACCTAAAACAAAAAAAACACGTTATACTAATATGTAACGGAGATGAGCAGCTATTCTTTGTTTAAAATTATTGTAAGGATATCTATTTAGTATTTATGTTATATGATATACTAGGAGAGCAGAGGCAGCGGCGACGCAGGAGGCAGTGAGAAGGCTCGCCTTGCTAAGCTATGGGGCGCCGTGGATTCGCGCCTGCTCAAACCCCTGCTCACTCACGCCCGACCTCCGCTCACGGAGACTTTGCCAGCCTTCATGCGACCGGTGGCGCGGGTGCTGACGACCACTCGCCAATACACCCAAGGGGTAAGAAAAAAGGGGTTACTTTTGTATGTTCTTGCTTGAGGAGTTATGGCCCTAAAAGTGTTAAATATTTGCAAGATAGATCAACATATATCTGGGTCGCAACTAATACTACCGTCTTCTTCTACATATTTTCTACATATGTTTGACGGGCCCGTTGGTCTAGTGGCTAGAGACCCTGGCTACGAAACCAAGCGTCGCGGGTTCGAATCCCGCTAGGGGTAAATGTTTGTGTGATGAACATCGGCATTTGTACTCGAGTCATGGATGTTTATAAAAGTATATAAGTATGTCTATCCGTCAGAGGCGGCCTTACCCATTGCGAGGCCCCGGGCGACAGGTCTTTGCGAGGCCCTTTGCCCTACGGAAAATCTACCTATGTGATGTGAAAGTTGGTCTGTTTTATTGATAGGTATTCATTATGTTATTATTATTATTTATAGGTACTCTTTTGAGATCACGGGTCCACAGGGACCCTTTGAAGCATGCGTGCTTTTTTTGTACAATTTGATCTAATGCGATTGGTAGGTCTGCCAGGTTCTATCTCTGACCAAATACAGATCAGGTCAAAGACAGAAACTGGCAAATGTAAGGATTATTACAAAATAAAAGGAAACAAAATCTAGGGCTATTGTGAACAGTTTGATGGTTTGGTTAACTGGGCTATGGGTTGAGACAACGGACGTATGCAATGCAAAATGTCTCAATGTTTTACTCCTTGCCAAAAAAAGCTACCACTCTAAGCGGCCACTACACCGGCGTGGTTGGCTAAGGGTGCCGAGAGGTGTGCACCGGTTTCTGTATCGCGTTAGGTCGGTCAGCCGTTCCCCGCTATTACGCAGATTGAGCACTTCCACGAAGATTAAATTTATTAAGAAAAAGGATTAGGGAAGAGCTATAGCTCTTGCGCTCCTCTCTGGCCAGCTTTTTAAGTAAGCCAGAGGTGAGGGGAAGATGGGTAAAGTACAAGCTGCCCTGCGGAGACTGACTGCATTGATGAAAGTTGTAATTCCTCAAGGAGGAGCTCCAACTACCAACAACGGACGATGGGGTCATCAAAACCCTGCGATCTTTATTACTCTTATGTAGGAAAATTGGGATTCACGTTGCAGCATGCGTGGGGCCAAAGCCAACAGCGCAGAGGCTTTTTGGTACCATTTGATCTAAATTGAAATGTGTAGGTACATCTACCAGGTACTACCTCTGAAAAAATACAGATCTATCCAAAGACAGCACCTGGCAAATGTAAAAACTGTTTCCAAATTAAAAGAAAAAAATAATCCAGGTCTATTGTGTGTAGTTTGATGGTTTGGTAAACTGTGCTATTGGATGAGACAACGGACGTCTGCCAGCCAAAATGTATCAAGTTTTCTCACTCCACGCGGCCACTAGGATCGCGGGCAGCAAGGGAGTAACACCGGCGTGATTGGCTAAGGGTGCCGAGAGGTGTGCACCTGTTTTTGGATCGCGTTCCCCGCTATTACCTACGCAGATTGAGCACTTCCACCCATCAAGCATATAGCTCTTGCGCTCCACTCTGAGGGCCAATTAAGGCGAGCCAGAGGAGGGGGAGGAGATGGTAAAGTTCCCCCGGGAGATCTCGGGTCCGTGGTGCCGCCACACACCAACAACTCGCCCCAAGCTGCCTTTGACTGATTGCATTGATGGAAGTTGTAATTCGTCAAGAAGGAGCTCTAACTTCCACCAACGGGTGATATTATTATACATTGATATGGTGATATTAATATACAAAGTTTTACAAAATGATCAAATACAGAAATGTTAGTCCAGTAAAAATAGACAAAATTGTGATGCAAGTTTGCATTAATTTCCTACTTACAAGCCGGATTTTTGTGCAGACCTTGGATTCATAAAAGTTCGAGCCTGTGTCACTGAGTTTACGAGTGAGACGAGAGCTATACTGTCTTTGCAAATATTGTTTGTAATGCCCTCAAGAATATGTTACCATGGTGGACACTTGAAATAAGACTCCAGTTTAAAGCATTGATTTTTCAATGTATGATCGCAACCATGAAAGACCTTATATGAACGGAAAATCGAAACACAACCGTTATAATATAACGTACTGATCCCATGGGGCCTTGCAATTGGAGGGGCCCCGCGCTTGGACGGGCCTCGCGCTTGGTGGGACCCCGCGCTTGGAGGGGCCTCGCGCTTGGAGGGGGATCGGACCCTCCGGGCGCGAGGCCCCCTCAAGCGCGAGGCCCCGGGCGGTTGCCCGGTTCGCCCCCCCCTAAGGCCGCCTCTGCTATCCGTTTTCTAGCATCCATAGTACAAGCTTCGAGCTTAGTTTGGGGCTAGGCAATTGGTGTTTTAGCCACTAGCTCATATTAAGTCAGGAACTTTCGCGATGAAGAAATGTCGTAAGCGTGAGAATACTGCATGCATACAATAATTTTTAGATTCAAATCATTAATGTCACACTGTTTTCAGGATAACAACCTTCGAAGGACTGATTCTGACTCTGATCTCTGCATTGATGAACCCCAACCTGTTCCTACCAGCATTGATCCACAGGTAAAACACTTATTTACCTCTATTTATTGTATTTATGCAGTATATTGACTGCCTTCTTAATATCAAGGCATTCATATTATTTTTGAATTATTATGAATATGTACTATCAATATCAATATCTCATTTTATCTATAGTAGAATAATAATTGATTTTGATTCTGAGGTCATTATTATAATTAAATTATGATATACATTTGTGTTCTCCCATTTGTTATGCCTTTTCTGCAATATTATATATTATACCAAATTTTATTATTCATTTATTTTGACAACTATTATATTTGAATTTATTTTTGGTTGCAGCTATCAATTAATGTTCGGAACGGATATGGGCATGTTTAAAGCTTTCTAGCGTTATTAGTTTAATTTCGGCTGTGATATGAAATGTTTCACGTAGTAGATAGAGAAATGTTTAAATTAATAGAAAAAATGTTTCCTAATTATTGCACGCAGCAAATATGGCCCGGACTCGTCGACACACGGATCTCGGTAGAAGGTATCACTGGGAGTAATATTTAGACAGTATGTATGTAAAACATAGGGTATGGAAGTATATTATGTAAAAGTCAGTGCCACATTTATAAAAATGTTTCTTTAATGTTTTAGTGTTGTGCCAATGCACTTATTATCATTAAGAGAAGCTATTTCTGCGTATTATCTATTAACTAAATGTGATAATATAGTAAATTTAAATGTGATTTATGTGACATGTATAAGACCAACAACACCACCACAATGACGAACACCTTTCATCAGCGTAAACACTTTTTTAAAATCAATTTCATACTTGGCAAATATTAATTGCTGTATTGTCTACTCTCACTAAAGAAATGCATTGAATCATCATCATCCATTCATAAAGAATAATCTCTCTATTTTTACAGTCTTGTTAATATTTTATCTATCCACATTACATGTGTAAACCCATAAAATGGGAATTTTTATGTTGATCAAAATTATATTATAATTATGTTATTATTATACATACATTAATCTAATTGGTTCTGTTTTGTTTATTTAATTGATCAGTATTTTAGTCTACCATATACATGAAGTAGTAGTTTGTACCTAAAATCTTAACATATTTTTCTAATAGAATCTTGTTAGACAATGTACCCTAATGGCCTTCTGAGCTGAGCATTTTGTAAACATTGATAGTAAAAAGGTAAACATTTGATCAATATTAAACTTAAAAATCCAGTCTTTGATTTAATCTATTTATAATGAAAATTATTTAAGAGAGTTGAATTATTTTTAGATTTCTTTAACATTATTATTTTCAAAAATATAAATCAATATTTTCCACTATACTTTTTTCAGCACCACTTGAAATATGTAAAAAATAACTCTATAAACAGGGTTATTTATGTGTGTGTGCTAATTTAAAACTATAAAGGACTAAAATAATATGTATGATAAGCATTTGAGAACTTATAAGCTTCTTTTGCAAAAGGATTTGTTGACGTAATAAAATTGGACCTAAATAAGTCTTTTATTTTGTATTTAGTTATTTACCTCTTAGATATTATTTAATTGTCACCTTTTTTTAATGAGGAAGTATCACCAGCTTGATCTCTTAGTGATTTTTTTATTTCTGCTGTTACTTGAAACTTTGGCCCATGTCCTGGCACAATCCAATCTGCAATGTCGGCAATTTTAGCCCTATTCTTCATCTGTTGCACTGGATCTTCACTGCCAGCTTCCAACCAAATATTAGGGTTTTCAATATCTTCAAGTTGTTCAAACAAATCACCTAAAACAATTTATCCATTATAATGTTATTTACTACCTTCAAAGTTTTATTTCACACTGGATATTTTATGTTTACCTGTTATTGCCACTATTGGTCCCTCTTTGGTTCTAACAAGAACAGTTACATCTGACAAAGTATGGCCTGGTGTTGGGACTACTTCCACATTGTCACCTATAACATATTTTTCGCCTGAAAACAATCCCAAATATGCACTTTTAAAAGTTTCATAAAAACCAATATGTAAAAAGTAGGTTTAATTTACAAGGATAAAAAAATAAAATTTTGTATAATAATTGATTTTTATAAAAATCATTAGTTGGAAATGCAAGTGGTAACAACAAAAGTTTGCTTTACTTATAAGTAATTTTAAATGCAATAAAAAGGTTAGGTATTCAAATAAAACTAATTAAATTGTCCATAAAACATAGTGTTTTAAACCTACCTTTATCAAATGGATGCATGTAGTAGTTGTCTTTAAAAGACACACTGTACCCTACAATATGCCTTGCATGCAGGAAAAGATTATTATTCCCTATGTGATCAGAATGACCATGAGTGGAAATAACGTAGTTAATCGCTTGTGGCGTGATATTGTGGTTATTAAGTGCTGGAATAAATTGGTAAGGTGAGTACACTGACGTAATATTATTAATTGAATTTGTTACTAAGGAGCACCCAACCAGTTAATATTTTCTCGGAATCCCAAGCAGTCATAGTATCCACTATAATATTATGAACACCAGTAATTAAAGTGCAGCTGCAGTTGGCAGTCATTTGGTCTTTAGCGTACATGGTTGAATATCCATCGTATAAAACAAAAACTTCGCTCATTGTATTTGATTATTAAATTGTAAACAAACACTGGCGAACGCGAAATATCCGCTTAGATGACAGCTGATAAGTGTCATGTCAAATTGTCAATTTCTCTGTGTCAACTGTCAAATGACACTGATAGTGCTTCAACGATGTCGATATTCATTCAGAACCAATATGATCTAATCGATATGAAAAGTAGTTTACTTCGCACAACTCATGATATTAAACAGATACAAGTTTCACTATTCCATTTTATTTGGAATATAAATAATCCAATACGTAATAAATATCATATTGTATTTTAATTTATCTTCATTGCTATAACGTAATTTTCTTCTAAAGCTCCTTGTAAATGTACCTTCATAACATGCGCTGGTTCAAATCAAGGATAAATAGAACATGCAAGATCTTACTGAGACTTTGGCTAGCTTCCGGTTTGTGCAGCTGAATTATCGATATTCAATTACGCGATTAATCAATTGATCAATTGCTTCAGATCAAACACATCACTATTATATACCTATCTTCTCAGCTGTCTTGGCGGTTATTTTTAGGTTAGATTCTAAAATAAATTCAAGAAAGCTGTGGTACGCGGTACTGACTATCCTATGTAGGTTATTTTAAAATTATAGCGTGCCCGTGTCCCTTATGAAAATTGCGCATTTGGATCCTTGTTTGTCTCGTGCCGTTATATTTGCAAGTTCATTGTATCGAACTCATTGTTTACACAGGGTTATGAAACAATAAGTGGGTCTCTGTCGCCTCCAGAGCGCCAGATAAAGCCGAACCATGTCAGGCGACGTACAACCAAGGAAACGGAAAGACAAGAAAAGAAAAAAAGGTAAGTTGAACAGCTTAATTAAAAGTTATTGGCTCATGTCCGAAGTGGCCTAACATATCTAGTATAAAGTTTCAAATGTTTCTTTTCAGATGACTTGGGAGTAGAAGAGCCTCGTGGTACTGCGGCTGTGTTCGGTGAAGGGGATGTGTTTATGCATTCCTACCATGAACATGGAACTGGTGGACATTGGTGTGCTAAAGTCATATTCTTTTCATTGCTGGCTATATTGATAACTCTTATTGGATTGATCATATTGGAGAATAGAGGACTGTCGGAATGTAAGTACATATCCTAATTCCATATTTATACACAAATTTCCATGATACTAGTCTTTTAATTAGATTTTATTAAAAATATTAAAACAAATAAAATGAACTAAAATTATATTCACAGATCAATCTTCACTTAATCATCACATCAGGGCCCTTTATAAAGACTAACTGAATGCATATCAAAATTATATTGATTAGCCAAGTCATTTGATGTTGCCAAGAAAGTCTGGCGTAACCAACACACCTGTTCAACATTAGCTAGTTTCAAATGGTACTTTACTAGTAATGAGTCCAAACAAAGGGTTATGTACCCTTAAAAGTACTAAGGAATTTGAAACCTTTGTTTCTTTTTTTTTGATAACCAGGATCTGGTCTGGTTACTCCGAGTACAAGAACCAATCAGACAATTTTTTCTTTGTTTATTGTTTTAAAAATTACTGTTAAAGGTATATTAATACTTAACATGTATAAAATATTCAAAAAGATCGAATAGTTAAGATAGTTCTAACATGGTAAAAAGTTTTTTTTTATTATTATTTAATGTTTTTTGCAGTGGAGGCGAATTCTGTAGAATCTCGGTACTCAGGTGTTTTGGAAGGTTGGCTCGAAGATGCACCAGACGATGATCATCATGACGAACACACGCTGGAGCTGACTCATCACGTAAGAACTGTTTCATTGTTTTAACGCATTCTTTGTGAAATTGCCAAATACAGTAGGAAACAAACAGTGAGTCAGCAGAGCACATTGCACTCAGCTGTAATTGAAAACAATTGTTTAATTTGGACAATCTGTTCACACAGTATTGAATAAATTCCTGCTTTGTATTTTGTATTACAAACATATAACAATGAAATACTGCACTAGTATGAAAACTGGGCCATTCAACACAGTGATTCAGTTCTTCGAGTAATTCTGCTATTAGAACAATTGAGCCCTAAGTAGAATTTCCTACTGTTTCTAATTTCTATGTTTAGATTTTGTAAATTCTTACAATCATCCACTTACACTCGTCAAGATATCAGTCAGTAACTATCTGTTTAATGTGATTTGAGGATCATCAAAGTAATATGTATCCTTTATGGTTTACTAAACCTGCAAAGCAAGATTAATGGACAGGTACTTCAAGGCAATTTTACCAGTCTCTTCTTTTTACAGTAGTAATGTTTTACTAGTAGACCTATAATTATGATGTAAAATCAAGATAATAAATTGAAAATTTAATAACAAAATCCTATTAATAACACAAGTTGATGAATTAGGATGACGATGATGAGGGACATGACACGCACGCCATTGATGATGAACATGAAGAAGACGAAGCGTCTGAAGACGAGGAACATGTTGATCACGAAGACGAAGATGATGAACACCTTGAACAAGAAGAGGATGATGAGCAACTTGAACAAGAAGACGAGGACGATGACGACAATGATGAAGAAAACGCCTTGAACAATGAAGACGAGGAAGCTGACGAGAATGATGATGAGGATCAGCTAGAAGAAAGCCAAGAACAAGACTTGAATGATGATGAGGTGATATGTTAAAGTTGATCTCACTGGGTATAGCACAACTTAAGATAAATAAGTTGATAACCTGGCACCATTACTTTTGCAATACGCGTGATTTTTCTTTCAGTATTGTGTTAGCATATTCAGTAGTCCATATTATTGCAAAAGCTTGTTTTACCCCACTTCGTAGAAATAATAATTAATTGTTCTTATATTTTTTGCAATGCAATGAGTCTCTTTTGTGTTTCGCATAAAAAAAATTGCGAAGCGCTGCGAGCGGATATGTGGAATCACCGCCAAGTAAGGACGGTATCCGTTCCTATATAAGATTAGCTTACCCTTTCAATTTTTTTCTTGGGTCTGCGATTTCCTTTAACTTTTTATAAATAGGCGTAATATTAAGTGTGTGCTATACTTCTGCCTATACTTCTGTCTATTGGGCAATTTCTTTAGTATCAACTAAAAATTCTGTAAAAATAAAACTAAACCAGGATGAAGATGAGGAACCAAACAAAGCATCATACCAAGAAGATGATGATGACGATGAAGAAAATGATGCTGACCATCAGGAAGATGAAGACGAAGATGGTTCTCAGGACAATGAGAATGAAGACGATGACGAAAATAACAGTAACGAAATTTACAGAAACGAAATCGATGAAGAATCACAGGAAAACGAAAACCAATATAATGAGGTGCAAAGACAGTGTGATGCTTCAATAAACAAAACGCGATATATTTGTATATGATTGGCACTAACAGATCTAAAGCTTTTTTCTAATTTTTTGATATGAAGATGTTTTTCGTCGACCAAATACTTACTACCAAGACAAATCAATATGTTTTTTTGTTACTTACATATATCACTGACCTGTAATCAAATCTGTAATTTTTGTTTAAGATATTTTCTCTATCTCTTTCTCCTAATTTATTTTAGGCATCTCTAATTAGTTTTATGTGTTGTTTTAGTTTATTCACAATTAACTCCAGTTGTATACAATGTATTATTATGACAATACTTACATGGCATTATTTTGCAATTAAATGGTCTTTTGACTTTTACTTATTTTTTAAACTTACATTAAGGACGACGAGGAACACGAAGAAGAAGAAGACGACGGCCACGACGAAGAAGTAGAATTGGAGAAATTAGAGAAGGAAGTGGAAGGCTTAGAACCGGTGTCTGTGGAACTTCCGGCTTTGCCTGAAGAAGAAGACGATGATGATGATGATGACCATGATGACAACGATGAAGGTATTGCGAAATTATGCACGCACAAAAATACTTATTTGGGCCACAAGAAACATAAAATGAGAAAAGCAGTAGACAGAAGATTTAATGAATTACGAGTAGAATCAAAACAAGACTCATTTAGCTTATCCTACTACTATTATAAAGGCGAAAGTTTGTATGTGTGGATGAATGGATGTATGGATGTGTGGATATATGGATGTATGGATGTTTGTTACTCTTTCACGAAAAAACTACTGAATGGATTTGAATGAAATTTTACCACAATATAGCTTATACATCAGAATAACACATAGGATATTGGAAATCGAAATACACGCGGACGGAGTCGCGGGCGGCCGCTAGTTGTGAATCTAAATCCGAAAAAGCATTCCTCTTTTTATAAATTGAGTTAAATAATATTTCAAGTTAAAAAAATTTTTGAAAGATATTATTATTTAATCCTCAGCATAATAAAGTGGATAGAATTTAGCATATTAATGTCAAGGATGCGTAACAATTTCAGCAGAACATGACGAGAAAGAGCATGAGGAGGATGATGACAGTGGTACCGAAGACGAAAGTGACGATGAAGAATTCCTGGAAGTTGATGATGCCGACGAACCGCCTATCGAGAAAATAACAGTCCCAGCTGGAAAGCCATTCGTCGAGGTAAGGAATAAATTCAAAACAAAAGAAAATACATTTTGCCTTTGAAAAATAAAGTTTTGTTATGTTATGACAAACATTTGATTTACTTTAGTACAATAAAAAATATTCTAATGAGCTATATTGACAAGGCTATTCGCAAGAACCAAAATATATTGTGTGAAAGAAATTGAGACGAGTGAGATCCAAACATCTCAATTCGTTGACCAATTACTTGATGTGCATGCAAAAAGACAAAAATCACAGTAATCAATACTTCACTATAAAACCTCACGCTTTAGTAAATCAAAACGTTTTATGAACTTTTAAGGTGGAAGAGGAAGTATCATCAGAGCAACCGCCAGACACCCTCGAAGAAGAAGAGGAATATGAAAAGCGTCAAGAGGAGCTGCGAAGGGAGGAAGCACAGGCTTCACACAGTAAGTTGATAATATTGTTCACTCACTGCATGCGCTTTATACTTTAATTTTTTAGGCTTTGGTCCCATGCTTGATGGTAATTACATGCTAGAATGTTAGATATTCCTGCAATAATTTCGAAAAAAGTGGAAGACTTTTCAATAACCATGCACATAGAAATTAATTCCAACCTTGCTTTGCTTTTGAAGAAACGCTGCTTAAGTTAACCCAAAACTAATAACAGTAACAACGTAAGTCGAAACTAATGATCTCAAATGAATCTGTAAAAATAAATGTTCATAATAATATAAAATCTTTTATTTCGCCCATAAATTATTTGAACAATCATGGACCATGTATCATACATCGGACGGTAAGTATTCACATGATGTTTTCTGCAAATTATCTGGTTATGTTTGTTGAATTGTTAAAATGATGCGTATTCGCCGCGTTCGCTCCTCGTCCGCTGCTTTAGTCTCAAACCTGGAAACCGCTCAATCGTATTTACTTGTTCGCTTAATACGTACAAAAACATTTGTGACTTAACATGATTCAATATTTAGAGCAACCAATCATTTTCTGTAACATTCCTTCTAAATCTTTTCAAAATTATCGATGGACTAGCGGCCCGCGACTCCGTCTGCGTGAATTTCGATTTCCGCACACATAGTGTTATACTATAGCTTAGTCTTCCTCGACAAATGGACTATCCGACCCAAAAAGACCCTTATAATTCGGTAGTTCCTGAGATTAGCGCGCTCAAACAAACAAACTAACTCTTCAGCTATGTATATTGGTATAGATACATTCTTCTGTTTTCGTTTATCGCCGAATAATGATTTAAAATTTTAAAATAATATCTAATATGTACATAAGTAAGTAATGTACCTACACAGTAGTTAATACATAGTAATCAAAATAGATTCAGCAACATGCTTTTTAATCATACGTCCATTTAGAATTCTTTAGCAGATTAAATTGCTATAATGACATAACAACAAAAGTTCTTTATTTATATGACAAAAAACCCTATACAAAAATATGTTGTAGGTACCATATAGGGTGTATATGACAAATTTTGTACTTTTCCCAATTATTCACTCAATTTATTTTGTTGATTTTCTCGGAATCTAGCGTATTAACAAAAAAAATTACTAGAAAAATTTATTACATTTCCACTAAACAATTCGCCCTTAAAATATTTGCAGTATATTTTGTTACACCTTATATAGCAGGATTTACTAAAACTGGTCTTATTATCTACATAGTACCTACCTTGGACGCTTATCTGACGCTTCTTCATATTATCACACATTTACTGGGAAACCCACAAGCTCTCATCATAAAAGGAATGTTTTGCCTATCGTTTGTTTCCTTTGCATCGTAAAATAGTTAATGTCGTGAATCATTGTTTGTATCTGGCTCTCTGGGAATAGAGGTACATAAATATTCTTTCGTTACATCCTTTAGCCCTCCATAAACCATCCCAATACACTCAATATCTAATTATATGATGAACTAGCGGCCGCCCGCGACTCCGTCAGCGTGGATTTCGATTTCCAATATCCTATGTGTTATTCTGATGTATAAGCTATATTGTGGTAAAGTTTCATTTAAATCCATTCAGTAGTTTTTACGTGTAAGAGTAACAAACATCCATACATCCACACATCCATACATCCATACTTACAAACTTAAAACAATAATCTAGTTTAATTTATAGATAAATTCAATATACACATTCTGACATAAGCCGCAAATTGCAAATTAATTTGATCGTATAATTAAGACTTTTGAATGGGGCGAAAGTTTATCGTGGGATATCGTATTTGATGTGAGAAAATGTTGTCGACGTTACGAAGTCGTTAAGAATCTTCAAAATTAAGCATCATATCACTTTTCAATCATGTTCATACCAATTGGATAGCTAAGCATAAGTTAAAAAATATGCTCCAAGACCCTTAAACGGGAAGTTTGTTCCCACATTTAACTGAACCTTATGGCATTGACATAGAGTCGAAAATCAATAAAAATTATACATGTCAAGGCCGTTTAAGGGTTAGACGCCATAGAAGAGCATTGTAAAGCCGGTTCATTGGTGGCCCGTGTGTTGCAGTGTGGCTGAAGCTGGGCGTGGGCGGCGCGCTGCTGGTCGCCACTCACGCCGTCATGCGACGCGCCACGCACCGCGGTGCGTATACATTGCATACGTAGACAACCATTGCTTACAAATTATCTTCTAAAAGTTCTAAAAGATCTTCTTTAACTCTAATATCAGTGTTCGTTTTGATACTCTTTAAATTTAGAAAGAAATAGACAATGAATATCAAAGTAATACAAGTATCAAGTTATGAAAGCGTTGCGTAGGCCTTCAGTTTAAGAATTTGTATGAAAAATATATTTACACAACAGATACACCGGACAAAGAAGAACGTCCTAGTAGAGAGGAAACCCCAGTAGACCGTCGTTTGACACAGATTCCTGAGGAACCCCCTGCACCCGGTAGGACACCTTTTTATTTCATTTATTTATCACTTTACTTGACGACAATTCTTGTTAGTTCGATAAAAGTGAATGGTTAAGATACAAATTTCTTTCAGTGAGAAAAATCGAGCCGGTTTCTCGGCCAGTTTACGAAAAACCGGTCGTAGAAACAGTGGCACCCGTAGTGAAATCTTTTCCTATTGTAAAGCAAGAAAGTGAAGAAGAAGAGGAAGAAGAAATACAGCCTTCGGGAGATGAAGAAGAAGAAGTAAGTCAAATTCATGTTTATAATAGTAGAATGTATTGTTAAATTCGATATATGATTAAATACCAATATTTTCTAACAGGAGGTAGTAGTAGCCAAGCCGACGGAAGACAAAGAGTTATACAGTGATGAGGAAGCCGAAGAAGACGAGGAAGTTGTTGAAGAAGAAGAAGAGGAAGAAGAGATTGTGCCTATAAAGAAAGCTGTTCCGAAACTTGCGCCTGTTACTTTTAAGAAACCGGAGCCAGAGCCAGAGCCGGAGCCAGAGGAAGAAGCAGAAGATGACGAAGACCCTGAAGACGTTGAGATAATCGGAGATGAGCAGCTTGAAGAAGAATTGGAAGATGAAGGGGACGAGGAAGAAATATCAGACGTTGACGATGCGGAGCTTCTGACACGTTTGGAAGCGAAATACGGCAGGCTTCCCGAACCAGAGCGGCCGGGACGAAAGAGTAAAAGCGACTTGGCGTTGACCCTGTGTGTGCTGTTAGGCTCCGCGCTGCATGCTCCAATATTAACAATTAACATTTGAGTTGGCTTGACTAACCTGATGTGAGTGAATTTGCACTTTTTAATGTATTTTTAAATTCATATTAGCAGCAATATTTTTGAGATCTTCGTAACCCATATCACATTAATTTGGTTTTTATATTTTTTATCATACCATGATATTAAGATTTGATCACAAAAATGATCAAAGAGTAGTCTATATTTGTTCTTTTCTATTACAGAGCCATGGCGTAGGATATAGTTAGTACTATCGCTGATAATGATAACTCACTTTCGCTATTTTAATTCTCTTGATTATTTGGTGTTAGTTTCAAAAGCAAACAAACATGTAGAACTTTTAACAATTGATTTATTGCAACAAGATTAACTTTAGTTTATCACTCGTGTAGTTACTATTTTTTGAAAAATTATCTCAGTGATTCAACAATAGTTTTTATTTAACTTGTAATATATTGAAGTATTTGTTACTTTTAGAAGACGGCGGTAACAGTTTCGACGACCTGTGGCCGGGCGAACCCAGCGACGCCTACTGGCGTCAGCAGTTGGACTCAGCTGAAGATGAGATCCGCCAGGTATTTACCAATTTTGAACTAGCACCATCATAAATTACTCTTTTGGCCGCCATGGCAACTAAACTTCGAAAACGCTTGAGAAAAAGGATTTTTTATTCTTTGTGTGCAACCTTATTTCCTGTGTATAAGGTTGTAAGTCCAAGTCTACGTCAGGTGTCAGTAGTAAACAACGCTGGCTGGTCCAACAAAAAAATAGAAAATTCTGATTACGTGTCTAATCAGAACTGGACCTTTCAAAGTTTCAATGCTTGATTAAGTATTGCTCGCGGTTCACGGTACGACCTAACTATTGCCCAATTTAATGATGGTGCTATTTACCAAACTTTTTGTGTAGCTAAAAATACAGAAAGATATAAAGATAATATCGCAGTCGATGTATTCGTAAAATTCAAAAGATGTTTATAGATGCATGATAGCAATAACTGAATGGTCTTGCAGTTTGTTAGTTAACACGTTTCGGCCTTGCTTGCTGTGTGTCTCATCCATTATTCCAAATATGAATTGAATACATCGACATTATAACTGCTCTTGTAGAAGTGTAAACTGCTCTTGCTAATGAATGTGGCGCATTGATTCCAGGACTGGCTGGACTAATGTTTTAGTTTTACCTAACTCTCACATAAACTTCATATATTGCTCGTTGTGCCATTTTTTGGATTTCTTGGACTCGTCAGCGACGCATTCGGTTGGACAGTCGCGCCCGCACCCCGCGCCTCTGTCCCCCGATGCGCTTATGATGACTCCTTCCATAGTATAGGAATACAGATACCTTGAAGGCTTTTCTATGCATATCTTTATTTAGAACGGTATATGCTCTCTTTCAGTTGCTTTGAACTGAAATATCCCGTCTTTGTACTTAGTTGTTTTGTATGATTCTGCGTATTTAGTGTGAATGAAGTCTAGTCCTTAGTTTGTATTGTCTTCGCGCTTAGTAGCGCAAATTTTTAAACCTTTGCCTTATCTTACATTGAAAGAGCATTTCCCCGTGCATATTTATTGCTTAGCATTCCCAAATGTTTCAAATCTTGCATAATTTTTTTCTGGCAATTGTCGTACGCATTTTCAGATATTGCGTAATTTTTGCATCCCGTGATTCGTCGTCCGTAATATCGGACACTTAGTCATGAGCCAAGCGTGGTGATTAAGCCAAAACCCATCTTTGTAACAAAAAAATGATGTCAAATGATGGAGGCCTTTGCCCTGCAGTGGGACATTAATAGACTGGTGCTTAAGTCGTGAGCCAGTAGGTATACCTACTATACGCATGCCGTGTGTGATGTGTAAGTGTTGTGTGTACTAACGAGGGGTCGTGGAGCGCGGCGGCGACCCGTGCCAGCGCGGCGGCTCTGCGCGACAGTGCCAGAGCTCGATACATCCTTGCACGGGCGTTGGACCTCTCGGCCGAAGCGCAGCGGGACAATAGAATCCTGTCGCGCGCCATCGCAGCGTACCTCGACTTGCTCAAGATGAACGACCGCTTGTCTGATAAGAAGCTTCTCGAAGTCTCCGCGCGGGCGCTCGACCGAATACAGTTTAGAGGTGAGTTGGGGTGAGAGAGAACTTTATTCAAGTAAATACCTGAAATTGGGTATTTGACTGCATACGAAATAAATTATGATATTCCAACACTAAAGATGAAATCAAAAATGAAGCACAATTTTTTATCCCACAGTTACTTTTGAGCTTTCAACAAATTATTACACCTAATTGAAACTAAAAGAGTATTGATTTGACAATACACAAATGTGACGTCACAATTCTGTATTCCATACAGTTTTTCCTACAAGTTTACGTTTTTGACATTTAATAAAAGAAGGTGATTTGACCTGTCAGTCAAATAGCGGATTGGGGATGATTATAGACCGTTATTGAAATAATAAAATTTAATTAAAAAAATGAAGGTATATATTATTTGGTAGTTAATAGATAGATAGTGGGCTCATTCTTTAACTGCGTTTTTGTTGTTTCAGGAACTTATCTGAGTGCTGAGCCTATTTACAGATTACTAATACGACGGTTTCCAAATGAACCTGCGCATAGGAACAATCTCACCATTTCATTTCTTATGGCCAACAGGTAAGTACATAATTTAAAGATATAATATTTTTGACGCTACCTTTCTAGTTCAAGTTGTCTTATTTTTTTTTTAATATTTAAGGGTTGACTTAGCAGAAGAAACGCTAAAAGAAACACTCCAGCGCTGGCCTAACGACCGAGTAGCCCTAGCTCACTACGCGTTCGTTCTGAAGACCAAGCATAACAAATACGAGGAGGCCACTGAACTCTTCAAAAAAGCTCTCGAAGGCGACGCGGGCCCAGCGAACGAGCCGCGGTTCTACTATCACTACGGAGATTCACTGCTCCTACTGGGACGCCCCGACGAAGCGCTCGAAGTCCACAAACGCGGAGCAGAGCTGGGTCACTTCCTCTCTCCTGCTCAGCGGTCGCTATACAACGTGAATCGGCTAAAGAGCACGCCGTGGTGGGACGTTGAGAAAACTCCGTACGCGCGGCTAGCTAAAGCGCTAGAGAAGTCGTGGAAGGAGATATTAAAAGAGGGAGAGGCGGCCAGCGCGTCGTACGAGAAGGAGAAGGAGGGGTTGAGGGAGCGCGGGGAGTGGTCGCAACTAGACTTGTTCGTGCGCGGGCAGGAGATTCCTGGCCGCTGTGCGCGCGCGCCGGTCACGTGTGCGGTGGTGAGGAGCGAGGCGGCGGCGGCGGGCTGCCGGCGCGGACAGGTCAAGTTCAGCCTCATGGCGGCCGGCACGCACGTGCGCGCGCACGTCGGACCCACCAACTGCAGGCTGAGGATGCATCTCGGCCTCAGCAATACCAAAGATACTTATATTAGAGTGGATAAGGAAATAAGGTACTCATTTTTCTAAATAGCTGAATAGACAAACGAAGAATTATTTACGCTCCTTAGCTTTAGACATTAGTCCTTTAGTCGTGTGGCAAAGAACCCAGTAAAATCATCCTATAACCATGGATCCTTCAAGAAAAGCTTGTTGAATTATCTTGCGGGATCATATGGTACCGCATCCGTTGTCTTGGCAATTAGGCCTCCTCTTGTTCTTACCATCAAGCAAAGTGGAGCCAATATACCGCGATAAATATAAAAAACATATTAATAAAAAAAAGTCGTCCTCTGTAAAAAATTGTCAATATAATGCGCTTAATTTCTCATGTGTTAATCATTATTTTCTTCTGCAGGCAGTGGCAGGTCGGCAAGGTGCTGATGTTCGACGACAGCTTCGAGCACGAGGTGTGGCACAACGGCACCGGCGCGCGGCTGGTGCTCATCGTCGACGTGTGGCACCCGCACCTCACCGCGCAGGAGAGGCGCCAGCTACCCGCGATATAGTCTGTGGCATTTCTATACACGCACAGTCGCACATGTCAGATCTTAAGAAAAAAAAGTTAAGTGACGTTTGGTACAAGATGGCCGATAGGAATGACAATAGCCGAGAACAAAGTCGAATGCGACGAGCAATTGATGCATGTCCAATGTTACAATTAAACTTTTTTTTTATTGGGAATACTATATTCAAAGCATGAACAGATAACACCAAGTACCAATGTGTAGTTCGGATACGTATTACTAAAATTGTTTACGTTGACTTATGCAATTAGTCAATAAATTAAACTGTAAGATAAAATCAGGTGGTTTTTAAAAAATGCATTTTTTCACGTATGAATGTCTTGTTCAGTATTTTTAAGCGATAGGTATGGAATTTGTGATATATTTTTACAATCATTGTTGTTGTTTATATAAGTGTCCGATTTCATTTAGATTTATTAATGTTAAACAAATAAAATTTCAATGCTCGAAACTGTTTCAATATCAATAACATCTTATCGGTTCTACACTTATTCAATAAAACAAAAGTATTCAAGTATTTAAAAAGGTGTATATTTGGCATAAAAAAACATTTAACTCAAATATAACCTAGGTTATTTTAACTTGCTTTGTAGAAACTAATAAAGCTACAGTTGATCTTATAATCTAATACAATGTTGGTCCGCGGAATGCAATCGTCATGAGTCATTATGAGAAATATGCACACACCTTACAAACATTATGATACAATGAGATTCAAAGTCAACTTGGACGGAAAAGGTACTACATGAGTAACATTTAGCATTCTACATACTTCTTACATATTTCGAGGACTAATAGTGGCAAGAATTTTAGTTAGGTATGTATGTATAATTCCAATAAACAGATTTTTCACAATAATATGAATAATATTTGACCAACACAAACTGTTTACTATAATAAAAATGTTTCATTTTCCAAATTATAACACTACGTTAAAATACAGAAAGGCACTTTTCAAATACATCAACAATCAGTTACACTCATTAAGTTGTTTCATAAATAGAAAATATGCCTACTTAGTGCTAAGTAAAGAAAATACAAGTATTAAAGCTAATTAACTTATACAATATAAATGTAGTAATAAAAGGAATGTATTTCATACATTAACAAAATGACTCTAGGAATTCTTTAGTATGAAGGTGATAATATGAATATTATAAGTACAAAATATAAAATAATGTTGACATTTGTTTCAAATTAAATCACCTTATTAAGAATAAGTAGGTTCTAAGCTCATAAATGAAAATTACAAACTATCGAGAATTGAGCAGATACGAGTAGAAGAATATAGCATAATCAATTTTATATAAAAATATAAAGGTATAAAACATTAAAGGTCATCAATAAAGATCTTTGTGTTAAAACTACAAAGTAAACAAAGAGAAATACAGTGAAAAAATGGAATGCACATTTCATTGTGGTCTAGACTGGCGAGATTCCATCAACTGTGATATGTATAAATATAAACTTACTCTATCTGCTTATCTACTGAATATCATCACTGGAAGAAGGCACATCGAAGTCGTTAAGCCGCGGATCATCAGTACGGAGCCGGCTGCCACCAAGCGGTCGAGTTCGGGGCCCGCCTTACTTGAGCTGGACGGGGACAAGACTAAGCTACACGTACCAATGGACGCCGGAGACGTACGCGGCGTCGGAGTAATGTTAGGACATGTAGCCGTCGTTGGAGGCGTGGTAGGCGGGCGGGCCGGGCGCCTGCGGCGTGGCGCGCGCGCTGTAGGGCGGCGCGGGCGGCGGCGGCGCCTCCCAGTCGCCCGCGCCGCCGTACCCGCCCGCCGCGCCGTACACGCCGTACGGCGACTCGCACGCCGGCACCGACTCCCCGCGCGACTCGTACGTGGGCACGCTCTCGTACCCCCGGCTCGTGTCGTACGACTGAACGTTCGACTCGTAGGTCCGCGGCGCCGCGTCGTACGGGCGGCTCGGCTCGTTGTAGGGGCCGGCGACGTCGTACCCGCTGTTTTTGTTGATGCGGCGGATCGTGTCGTACCTGTTGGTGATTATCGGCACGGACTCGGTCGGCGGCGGCGGCTCGTACGCGTCCGGGGCGCGCGCCGCGGCCTCCCGGTCCGGGGCGTGGTAGGACGCCGGCCGCGTTCCGTGGAAGTTGGAGTAGGAGGAGTGCGCCGACGTCGGGCGGGACGGTTTGGAGTCCCGCGGCAGGGACGCGGTCGAGGCAAGATACCCGTTGTTCCGGTAGGAGCGCCGGGACCGGCGAACCGACGAGCCCGCACCTCGCGAGCCCGATCTTCTCTTGACGCGTCGCGGGGTCATCGGCTTCAGTGAACTTTCGCTGACGGCGGTTTCGGTCGGGCTTAGTTCGATTGTATACACGGGGCGCCGTGATATAGTCCCTTTGTCTGCAAAACAAACATACATTTTAGTATTAAACAGGAAATGGAGTGCCGCTAAATAAAATGCAAAGAAAAATATAAAAATAATATCTTGTTACCTGATAAAGGTTTCCTCTTCTTATAAGACTGATAAGCCAGAAGTACTGCCAATGGCAAGGCACAAATAGTAAATGAAGCTGCCAAGGCGGATTGAGCCAATTCAATGTGGTGCCATTCGACGAAACAGCCATCGACCCTGGATGGTCTCCATGAACTTGGTTTATCAGCTTCACCCCAGACTGGTTGGCATCCCCAGCCATTCCACTCCCACCAACTGACACTATCAGTGCCCAAAGATAACAAACCACTCTCCTGTAATAATAATAAGCAATTTTAAGAATTATATTTATTTTTATCACATATTATGTCACATTATGTCTTTATTTTTATTGATTCAAAAGTATAGATGTGAGTTACATAGTAAAATATTAATTTTCAGCCTATATTTTATACCATAGTGTTTATAAACCATTTCTTTATGTTCCTGAGAATCAGGATAAGGGGAATAATTGATAATTTTAAATAAATAACTAGTCATGAGATAAATAGAATAATAATCACTTACCCTATTAAGTAATCCCAAATTAAGGTAATAACAAATGAGAAAAACATTCCATGCCAACCACATGAAACTCCATATAGCATACTAAAAATAAAATTAACATTGTTAATTGCATCCTATTTAGGTAAGTAGGTCAAGAAAGTGAAAATGAAACAAAAGTAAAAATTATTGATCATAATGATAAATGTGAATAACATTTAAGTTGTAAACAATTTCATTGAGAGTTTGGAACGGAATAGTTGTTTGACTTTTGTGTTTCCAATACAATATTATAGACCTTAATAAATTATGTGATCTGATCACTCAAACATTTTGTTTTATTAGTAAAGCAGTTAAACAATTACATCTTAATATACAACTATGTACTTACTGCTAACAAATAGTTTGTAATATATTGTACTGCTCCAAAAGAACCAAATATTATCAAAATTATGTTGATGAAATTAGCTATGATTGGTAGCCACATGTACCCCAAGAAATCAAACACTTGTCTTTGGATGGTTACAATCTGAAATGATTAAGTTAAATAATTACAATACCAACAAACTACACGAAGTTTGTTTTCTGTATGTATGTTATGTATCAATAAACTTATACGCTACAAAAAACTTACCAATTCGAAAACACAAACGATTAACAACAATGTTCTTAAGCCACACACAGCCATTTTCGTAAATAATATTTTTACAAAACATAACGTAAAAGTGAATTTATAATTAGAAAAGAGTCAAACACCATTTTTAATTCAAGATTATTAATTTTGTTTGTTGCAAAAAACTGGACAAAACGATCATACAAATGGTGAAAACGAACGAATGATTTGAGTTGTCAAAAAGACAGCAGGCCAGTCACAAAGAACTGCAACTCATTCAATCAAACTTTATTATTTTTAATGCCACGGATAGTAGTCAGTCTTTATAAAAATCCATGAATCATGGAAGCATGACATGCATTTTTTGTAAAATACGGCCGGTAAAATAAGGTTTTGACATTTGAACTGGAAAAAACAATCGATCAATCAGTCTGCAAAGAAAACTAGATTTTCATCTCATTCTGTTTTTGCTGCTTGTGATATTCGTTTGTCTGGTCTAGTCATTGAATTAATTAATTTAATAAGGTATAATATTTGCCTATTGTAAGAAAAACTTATTACTTTCACAATAAAATCTGTAAGCGGTTGAGAACCGGCCCGGTAACCTAAACTTTTCTCATTTCAGACTGTTAAAATGGCGTCTGAAAGACTAATCCCATTGGAATCAAACCCAGAAGTTATGAACAAATTTCTGTCGAAATTAGGTGTGCCCAGCAATTGGAGCGTCGTTGATGTTATGGGATTGGATCCTGAAATGCTTGCTTGGGTGCCTCAGCCTGTTCTTTCAGTAATGCTTCTGTTTCCCGTCTCGAAGGCTTATGAAGAACATAAGCAAAAAGAGGAAGCTGAAATTTTATCCAAAGGCCAAGAAGTAGCAAGTGATGTTTTCTACATGAAACAGAACATAAGCAATGCTTGCGGCACTGTGGCTCTGGTGCATAGTGTGGGCAATAATACTGATAAAATCCAGTTGAATGATGGACATATGAAGAAATTTTTAGAAGAAGCTAAAAGTGTAGATGCTGCTGCTCGTGGAATTTTGTTGAAAAATTGCCAAGGTATTATTGATGCACACAATGAGTTAGCTCAGGAAGGCCAAACTAATACTCCTAGTGCTGAAGACCCTGTCAATCATCATTTCATTGCCTTTATACATAAGGATGGTACTCTTTATGAGCTGGATGGAAACAAGGCTTTTCCTATTAACCATGGGGCAACTACACCTGAGACTTTGTTGGAAGATGCTGCCAAGGTCTGCAAGGAGTTTATGGCACGGGACCCTGATGAGGTCCGCTTCACTGTCATGGCGCTTGCTGCATCTGACTAAATTCCTTTTTCATCTATTACTGAATTTAGGCACGCAGATGTAGAATGGTCAGCAATCCAATATTATGCTATATTGCTTTGGATATTCAGCTTCTCTTTGCAAAGACCAAGAGGAATATTTTGTATTTGATACATGTAACAAGCTATGCAGGGCATATGCAAGCATTTGTGATAAAATAAAGCTTTTAATACTTTAGTATTTTGTTTTATTAGCATAGATAGAAAACTTAATTTGTACAAACACAATGAAAATATCAGATTTAGAAAAATAATACAATAATTAGATTATTGATTCATCATGGAACTACAAAACAAAGTGATTTTGTGAGATATACCTATGGGATAATAGTGTACCGACCGATATGTTATTTGCAACAGTTTACATTGCCTGCCATTCCTTAAAATAGTTGAGCACAGGAGTGTATGTATAGGAAGGCATAAGATCTGCAACAGGTAGGTGTATGTAATCTGCTTAATGGGATTAAGTTATTAATGAAACAAAACCATATACTTAATCAGCTTTATTATGCTAATTGGATATGTCTTACGTCTTGAATAACATTTTCTGCTAATAAACTGTTTTCTTAAGTACAACAACAACAGTACCATATGTACATAAATAAATTCTGAACAATAAAACATGTTTGAGCAAACTACACTATTTAACCTTTAGAACGCCACGGTCGGCACTGGACGACAAATGAAAAAGTGCCCAACACGCCACCGTCGTGTATGGCCGACGAGAAAACGACATTTTTAAAACACAAAATAAACATACTAAATCAACTTTTCTGTGTTTCTTTTTCCTATTATTTAAAAGTACTTTAATGATGTATCGTAAAATGGCACGAAGATATATCCATCAGTTACATTTCACTAGCAAAAATTATCACTAAATATTGCTAACCGAAATGGTGTTCTCCTCACGCCACAGTCGGCAAGACACGACAGCTAGTGATGGGTAAGTTAGGTAAATTAAATGTTGAATTTATGAAATATTTTATTGAAAGCAGCTTACTACTACATCGATAATTATTTTTTAATAGCAACTATTTGTATCTGAATATTCTTAATGCGTAATATTTATGAAATTATTGAAAAATGATTACTATTTATATCTATCGATCGATAGTTAACTGTTCACTCTCGCGCATCCCTACGGAACAGCGCATAGACAGTTACCTGTACGCCACAGTCGGGAAGACACGTCAAGCGGTGACGTCATTAGCGCTACGGGAGACTGCTAGTGATGTCCTATCCTATTATAATTTATAACGGGGAGTATAATATGAATAAAAATGGATAGCAGTCAAATGACTACCGAAGAACTCCTTCGTGTGTTAGGAAGTGTAGAAGAGGATGATGAATGAAGGCACTTTTGAGCTCCTAGATTGAACTACTGTTCTAAACAAATGAAATTAAAAAAAATAAAATGTTATCTCTTAAATAGTCGAATAGTTCGTAGCGGCCTCTGATTTTTTAGATGTCATTGATTTTACTTAGAAATTATTCTAAACCAAAAAACGTCGAAAATCGCTTTAAGATCGCTGTGAATCTCACCTATACGATAATATTATTGAACAAAATTTATACCAGAATAATTGTTACTTCATAATATTTTATCATGAATTTATTATCTTATTTCGATAAAAACTATAAATACAACTGCAAAATTACTACAAAATATGTGCCGGCCGTCCGAACTCAGCTTTTTCTCGCAGAGTGAAAATTTGTTATACTAAGCATGAATTTATTATCCTATTTCCATAAAAACGATAAATACAACTGGAAAATTACTATAAAATGTGAAAAGGGGCATTTTACGCAAAAATCATGATCGAGATGTAACAGGCCTCTTTAAGTAAAAACGGAGAAAATCAACTAAAGCTAAGTAATTAATTAGTAATCTAATAGACAACCCTTTCTTTACCTTGTTGTTTATAATTTATAATAATAATTATAAGTTTACTTGAAATGTCACATCATTACCTCGCACGCAAGAAAGCTGTCAAAGGTCGTGCCAACCACGCCAGAGTCGGGTCTTCCCGACAGCGAATGCCTACACGAACGAGATTAGTGATGTATCTTATTATTACCTGATTTATTCGTTTGTAGTTCTAATGTCTACTTTTACTTTGTATAGAATTTTGTAACTGCTGTTAAATAATACGAAAGCAAAAAAATATATTTAATTTCAAAAATATGTGACGAATAGCAGAGATTAAATCGGTTATTGACAACTTATCGATAACATCGTTGGCATTCCTATTTTATTTGTAGGTATTTGCTCTGAATTTATGGCTTGGCGTGGGAAGGGCGCCGATGCGTTTGAGTACTGGCGTTCAAAAGGTTAAATAAACCTGAATGTTCAATAATCAAGTAACTTGTAAAGCACCTTCTTTCTACTTCTAAGTAAAAACATCTACATATAGAAATCATGGTTGTCTTGTTTTAAAGGACATAAGCGGGTCATCAACAAATGTGTTGTGTGGTATGTCTCGAGCAGAACCTGAGCCTTTATATACAATAACTTATTTATATACCTACCCCCAATGGTATCGTGAATGAGGAGAATAATATCATGTCAGCCTATAAAAGAAAAATGCTTTGAACCAAAGCAAATATCAATGTTTGATTTGATTAAAATTTAAAAGCTCCCACCTATAAGACGCTTTTTATGGGTGTGAGCTTTTACATTTTTATTTTCATACCTAAGTAGGTACCTATGTTATGTCGATTCTATAAAATAAATTATTTCGTTTGATATTATTAACTAAATCATACAAAGGTACTTAAGTCAATTTATAAATATTAACTCACAAGAAGTTTGGAATGATATTTTTTTTAGCATTTTGATTATACAAATTTTGCTACGTATAAACTACTATCACAGCTCATATATTATTGTCAGATGTATTCAGTTGCTCTTCAGACGGATTGATCGAAACTTCTGAAACAAACAACAATAGTGATGGTTAACTAACATAATTAAATATAAGTTTATAAAATGTAGGTATACCTACCAAAATACAATGTTGCTTGTAACATTAAATAGGATGAAACATTGGAATCATTTTGATTAGTTTGTTCATTTAGAACATATTTGCTTATTATTATAATACAAATTCTTAACTTAGTTACATTCAACAATTAAAATAAAAAATGTTATGTTAGGCATATATAGCTTGCATAAATTACGAATAATAATGACATAATATTTTATTTACCAGTAACATTCACAGCGTTGTGGGAGAACGCTGGCAGTAACATAGTAAGCGCGAGCCCAATTATCGTCGCGCCTCCACATACCCACGATATCACGTTGCTATAGTAAGTCGACTCCGCACCATCGGCACTGTAATGCAAAATTATTATACATGAACATGAGACGTGGCGTAATAAGCTCGAATAACACCAAACAACCATAATCTAACAATTTAAAAGTTGAGTTAAAAATATGTAGGTATACCAAGTTGTTGTATAAAGCTGATGTCTTTGCCCGCGTTCTCAAGATTCCTGTTTTATGGAAGCATTTAATCGGGATAAAAAGTACCAAATCACCTAAGTCAGCATGGGCTGACTTAACTGACAGGGTATGGACCCTGCCTGTAAACCACAGCACTGAATCCGTTCAGTAGTTTCAGTTTGATTGACGGAACGGACGGAACCAAACAAACAAACTTTTACATTTTCATTATTACTAGGATTTAGTAGACAGATGCACAGCCTCTCTGATGGCAAGCCAGCACAGCAGTCTTTACGATTACGGACATGTAGCATTACCGTAAAAAGTGCAATTAAACGTAGGTACATAGGTAGGAACTGCATTTCCCTCTCACCCAACTCTCCTATCAAAAGACTTCAAGCGTGACTTTGTCTTGCTTATTTGATTCTGATAACTGCATCCGGTTTACAATACAATAATAATGCTTGCGACCGACGCAAAGTCTAAGTATACCTTGATAGAGGAACTAGACCAGTTTGATAAGTATAAATAATTGTAGGAACACACTAAGTTGAAATTACGCGACCGAAGTTCGGCGGCCAATGCATTTTCAGTTCTTGGCATAGTGTGTGTGTCATCTTCCATTTAAAATGGATAGATCCATTGCAGGCATAGTCAAGCCGAACTTCGGTCCCGTTTTTTCCGCCTACTGTGTTTCTATACTAAACGGTCTGATATTTGAATTTACCTTGAGTCCTAATCACATTTTTTTTCCTCCAAGAGCTGGGGCCTTACCATCAAGTCTTAAAGCGATCTGTAAACGAGTGAGTAAAAGGGATGCCGCTTTACATGATGTAAAGCGGCATCTCTCTTACTCACTGGAATCCGTCCTGCTATAACGGCTGGCAGTAAGCCCCCTGTATTTACTATGGAAATAAATTTAATAATAGTTTTAATTCAAGGGTGAAGCGTTATTTGGAATCATTAAGTATGTCAAAACAATGAATGCAATGCCGAGTATTCGATAATTAACACTTGTGTTGTGACTCATGTAAGAAGGCATTATCTATTACAATAATGTACGAAGTAGGTATATAGTTTTTATGACTCATATGTAACATGCATTGTTAAGAGAATGGCGGTTTATTATTTACTCATTAACATCGTTTAAGTTTGTGTAGGCAAGGGGTTAGAGTTTAGAATTATTACTATGTACCTAATTATTATTTTACTAGCGGCCGCCCGCGACTCCGTTTCCGTGGATTTCGGTTACTACACACACACAGTGTCCACGAACCGGTAGTGATATATGCGCGTTCAAACAAACAAAAAACACACTCTTCAGATTTACTAGGTAATTAGTATAGATAGACAGAGAAATAAATTGTCAAATGTCTACGTCCATGATAGACTTTTGGTTTTATAGGGTTGAAGATCTTTTGAAAACTTTTATGTAGGCTTAAATAAGAATATACCCGAGATGTTCATTTTCGATATTTCATTTACACCTACAATATAATTCTAAAAGTATTGCTTCAAACATCTGCATAATAATGGTAGGTAAATATCTATTTATTTAATTAAGCATGTAGATTGTAGATACTCTTTTTATTAATTATGATTTACTCACGTAGAAGTACTTACGATAAAGTACCTACCTAATTAATTAAGATATTGTAATAATCCCAACTAATATTATAAATGCGAAAGTAACTCTGTCTGTCTGTCTGTCTGTCTGTCTGTCTGTCTGTTACGCTTTCCCGCTTAAACCTCGCAACCGATTTGGATGAAATTTGGTACAGACAATCTTTAGACCCTGAGACAGAACATAGGCTACTTTTTATTTCGAAAAAAAGAAATCCACGCGGACGGAGTCGCGGGCGGCCGCTATCAAAAATATAGCTTCCCACATCTGGTAATTTTCGATGATTTCCTATCAATTAACTAGATACATATTATTCTACGATCATGACATTGATCACTGTATAATATCATGTATTATTTATACCAATATTCTATACGATGTTCGTTTTCAAATCGGCCTAATCGGGTCATTATTGTAATAACAGAGTCAAACAGTTGATGTGAATCATAAAGCTTTGTCCACCAGTCCACCCATTACCCATAATATAAATGTGAATGAGAAGAAAATTTGCTATGTTTTGAACCAATAAAAAAGCTAAATTAAACCTGGGTAGGCTTTATTTATTTTATTGATACATATCGAATCTATACTCATTTATACTATCTATACTTATAAAATAAAGGTGAAGAGTTCGTTTGTTTGTTTGTTTGAACGCGCTTGTCTCAGGAACAGCTCCAAATTTTTATTGGGTAGTCAATTTTTTTTTTTCGAGGCATGCTTGATGCCCAACACAACACTATGTGCATAAACAGAAATCCACGGGGATGAAGTCGGAGGCAGCTGCTAGTCACAAATCTTTATTTGTGACTAGCAGCTGCCTCCGACTTCGCAGTTTACTTTTTACGACCAAGGCTAGCTTATTGTGTAGTAAGTACTTACTACATTTGTATGACGGCAATGGCCACACCGCAGGCGAGTTTGTCAGTGAAACTCATCAGACCATACACGAAGGCCGACGCTTCGGTCCTAGCACCAACCAGGTCCGCAGTTAGGGAAAGGCTTGTCACCAGCATAACAGCTCCGCCAAACCCTGAAAAAACGGTTAAATACTTACATTATCATTTGTACGCGTAAAATTAGGGGCGTAGAATTTGTGGGCAAACATTTACAATAACATTATTATTATATGTGTTCCAAGCTAGTGAATGGTTAATTATATATTTCGTTACTTTATAACACAGTTATTATTTAATCATTTATAAACTTGGGTGTCTGTAACCTTGAGTAAACATAATATGGGTAATTGGATAATCAATATGCCTTTATCAAAATGTGTGTGTACATAAAAGTGTGTTTAACTGAAAAAAAAGGTAGAATGTAGGTATGTAAACAATATGGGAGGTCCGTAGCTACTACGTGAGCCGGAGCTGGTAGGGATCCGGTCTAATTCCTTGCCATCAGATATGTCGAAGCGTTAAAGCAATCATATATGGTAAAATAATGTCAAATATGTCAAGAATGTAAATACAGTTCTACCTTTCTTTTCGGTTATACTCCCGTATTTACTAATTTATATGCAGCAACGCAAGCATGCATTTTATATACCGTATAATGTTAAGAAATATTTACAAACCTATTAAAACTGCCACCACATAAATAAAGTACACCTTATAATCATAGTCAGCCTCGAGGTACACCCATATAAATCCAAAGAGAGCACAAGCAGATCCCAACAAGTAATTCAACTTTCTCGTGAACGACCGAGGGGCCAGCCTTTGAACTCCGGCTGCAGAGAGGCTGCCAATGTACATGGCTAAAGGAACCACTGCTAGCGAGCGAGCCGGTAGACCAAGCGTTCGGTGAAGATACAAGGGAATGAACACTTGGGCTACATTTACTACAAGTCTAGTGCTCATATAAATTCCAGCTACCTGAAAATAAATAAATAAACGTTTTAAGTACGAAGGGAGATTAGAAAATCACCTTTTTTCGCCGGGACATTCACCGGTCATTCACCGCGAAATTATCTTTCATTACCTATTTCATTTGCATTACAGGAGTATGAATGAGTATGACCATAGCATAGTATGATTATTAAATAACATCTGACAATTAAGACTAGGACCTTTGTTATAAAAGTTGAGTCATGTGTTATGGTTCAACTTAGTCATTGGAATTCTGTTAAGGAGTTATTTTTATTTGTTGGCATTTCCAGCGAAATAGTTATCAACATACCTAGTTTGAACAGGAACAACTTATAAAACTGGTCTTTGAATTTACATGTACCTAAACTTTGTTGCATAAGTATATAAAGTCCTAATGACAAAGATCTGTACACTAAAACATAGTTATACTGTGACATATAATTAAAAGTTAGGAATTATCTATACTAATATTATAAAGAGGAAAGGTTTGATTTTTTGTTTGTTTGTATGAATTGAATAGGCTCCGAAACTACTTGGCAGATTTGAAAAATTCTTTCACTGTTGGAAAGCTACATTCACCCAGAGTAACATAGGCTATATTTTATCCCGGTACGGGAAGTAGTTCCCCCGGGACGCGGGTGAAACCGCGTGACGGGCCGCTAGTCACTTATATGATAGCAGCAACCCAGTTTGAAGTCAGTTTCATATTTTGCTATATAAGTATAGTATTTTGACTGAAATTTACTTTGTGAAAAGGAAGGTGTACCCAATCTACTAAGCCCATTCATCAGACAAGGGGTTTATTATTGCATGCAAATAAAAAAGCTAAACCAGCAGTCTCAACTCAACCCTTAAATGGCCGTAAAATGTGAAAAAAACTTTCAAACTTAATTCAATGCCACAAGGTTCAGTTTAAGGTGGGAACATATTTCCCTATATCGCATTAATTGTTACTGAAAAATTGTCCCATTGCATCACAGTTGCTACATAACTGTAAGTAGTATTATGAATCAGAGAAATAAGCCACCAAACCGCTTAACATTTATATTTTATTACTTTACCTGATACAACACTGGCGAATGTAAAAATTCTGAATGTGCTCCTCTTTCACTGGGCTCAATCAAATCTTCTTGTTGTCTGTAAGAGTATTTTTCTTTGACACTGAGGTGGAACACAATTGATGCAATCGTGCCAACACTCAAAACAACATATACTATGTGTCTGAACTTCCAAGCATCCTCTGGGCCTACTTGCTGAAATCACAAGAAATAAACAAACATTATAGAGCCTATATTACAATTTTAAAAAGATTGTTAAATAAAGGGGGATAATATATTTTCAGTTCCAAAATATTGCAGCATACCTGTTTATCACATTGCCCTGTTACATGCAAGACAATCCATGTAATTATATAAACAAATAAGTTGGAGAAGACAGTAAAGCCATACCTGGAAAACAAAAATAAGTTAGTTATAACTCATTTGCATCTAAGATAGTTATAAAAATGCTATAAAATAATTTAAAAATTAATTTTTTTTATAAAAGTTATTATCTCTATGAGAGATTAAATCAAAATTCAATTTCTATTCATTACCTTACTGCAGTCAAATGCGTTCTGGTATGATCATCTTGTGCCAATTCTGGTATCAAACTTAAATGAGATATTTGGACAGCTGCCCAACCAATTTGAAATATTAAAATAAACGCAGAAAAATAAAACATTTGTGCCCATTTGTGTGTGGTGGAACAGCCTATACATTTTGAGAATATAAAAGGAAATGATATAAGAACACAAACAGTACCTGAAAGAAGTAAAAAATGTGTTAACTTACACAAGTAATTTCTTGTACAAACAAATCATCAAATCATTATCATAATGTTATAGTATAATTGTTATGGTTGTCTTTCGTAATTCATATGCTGAGATCATCATTTTATTCTTAACTAAAATTAACACTCACCAAAGAGATGCCACAATTTCCTCCTCCCATATCTGGCACTCACAGAGTTATCTGTACGATCAGAATGATATCCAACAAATGGTGTACTTAAAGCATCAACAATTTGCCCTATTAACATAAGATTTCCCGCCTGGGATGCACTAAACTCAAGAACTAAATGAAAGAAAACAAGAAAGTATGTAAACCACAAACTAGCACAAACATCGTTTAAAATGTGTCCTATACCGTAACCAAGTTGCAATCGGAAACTCGTTGAAATGTCCACAAATTCGTTATCCATTTTTCCTCAAACTAATTATTTATTTATTAAAAACTGTTTATTTGTTTTTCACAAAATTGTTGTGCAAATTGCACAGCGTGGCAGCGACTTTTGCAACGATAATAGTCTTTCATGAATCAAATAACTTCACAGAACTTATATATTATTATTTAAATAGTAAGTGCCTTTAGAGAAAAAAGGAGTATTTAGATTTTTACTCAACATTTGTATTCATCCACCTCCTCCAATATAACTAGCTAGGTAGCTAGCGCAAGAGACTGACACTGACAATGACAGTCTATTTGACAATGACAATTTGACATTAGCGTATTTTACGTTCAAAATTAAAAATAAGTTACGTACGTACTCATTTCGTTTTAATTCCATTTGAAAGTGCGTATCCAATAAGCGTAATATGTGAGATATTCAAAAAAACATTGCATAAAGTAAGCAAGTTTACAATTTCAATATTGTAAGGCCATTCTTCGTCCTTTATTCACGACATTTTCAGTCCCCAATTATTTTCAAACATTTTTGGACGGCATATCAATCTGTCAATGTCATCTATCGTCTGTCGGCAAGAACAGAAATGTCAGAAATATTTAGAAGCTGATAAACTTTGATGTCGGATCTTTATTATATGTATCAAGGAAATTACAATGATTTCTCAATTTCTAAAATGTGTGATATTCGTTATCGTCATTGGGACAGTTAATGCTGACGATTTCATAGAAGAAATATTTATAAAACCCTTACCTCCTACTCATCTTTACGCTCATTTTCAATTCGTAACTTTAGTGAGTTCGGATAACGCATGTAAGTATTTTAAAGCTCTATTTACATTCATTTGGGCTAAGGCAGATACATAAATAATAATTAATCTATTTTTCAGTTGCCCATTCCCACCTGTCGCCCAGATCTCTAGGAGAAATTATTTCACGATTCCAAGTTGAGGAATTGCACCTCTCATTAACAGAAGGGCAATGGAGGCACAACCAGTGGGGCTACCCAGTCATCGACGCCGCGCCTGGTGCAGAACTATACGCCTGGTTTACTCCTGAAGTCGAAGATATTGACGATCAATGGAGAAAGCTAAGTTCAACACTTTCAGGATTGTTTTGTGCTTCCTTGAACTTTATTGATAGTTTTAATACTGTTACCCCACAAATGGCATTGTGGCCTACTGGTCCAGTACAACCAAATGTCAATGTTACATCCCTTCTGAGATATGCTTCTTTGCCAAGAGAAATTGTCTGCACAGAAAATTTAACACCCTGGAAGAAACTTCTCCCATGTGAATCTAGTAGAGGATTTTCAGCATTGCTTAATTCAAGAATGATTCATAATACTAATTACCACTCAATTGGGGTACATGTCCGGAGGGTGTGTGCATCAGAAGACTGCACAGAAACACAGCTGGAAATAAAACAAACAGTTTCACTTGTTTATGACTATAAAATAATTAAAAGTAATGATTGGTCATTCATAAAACTGTTTGGACAGGGTTTGCCTGGTGCATGTCCTCTATCCTCAGCCAGCACAATATATGTTGATGTTACATCAAATGACACTCAACCATTCAAATTAACCCCAGAACCTGACAAGATAGTACTCTCTCAAAGAGGAGGGAGTGATACAAAGCTGGCTGTTTACAACATATTAGCTGATGGGTTAATGGTCAACATAGGAGCTAGACATGTTGCAAAAGATGCAATACTGGTAACAGTGCCTCCCCCTCTACACTTCAACCGGTATGTTTTGGGATATGGCAAGGAGTTTGGTGGTATTGTAACAGAGCTTGTGAATAACTACTGGACTGCCATAGATGTTGTATTACTAGAAAATGCACCTTGGTGGTTGCCTATACAACTCAGTTCATTGAGAATTAATGGAAAAGCTGAGAGCAAGTTGGTGAAGTCATTATACTATTCACCTGGTCGTAGTAGGCAGAAGCCATACCATCTTGAGCTCCTTATAAGTTTGCCTCCAAGGTCGACCACTACTGTTACTATAGACTTTGAATTTGTATTCTTGAAATGGCAAGAATACCCTCCAGATGCAAACCATGGATTTTATATTGGGTCTGCTCTAGTGGCTGCAAATCTTCCCACTGCCAAAAATTATACCAGTCTACCAATTACTGGTATTAAATATGAATCTGTGATAAATGCTTCCAAGCCGTGTAAGTATACATCTTGACAATTTGATTTAAATTCTAATGTATCTAAGAAACAATGAAGTTCTAACAACAAATAAATATTCTATTTCAGGGTATCCTGCAGTTTTCAGAACGAATGGTGCAATGGTGTCCTTGCCTACTCCAGACTTCAGCATGCCCTATAATGTCATTTGTCTTGCTTGTACAGTGGTGGCTCTTGCATTTGGCCCACTTCATAATATATGCACTAAAGAACTAGTTCTTAAACCAGTAGGCACACCAGTGTCCCTAACACAAAAATTGTTGAACTTGTTCAAAAAGAAAAAAGACTAATTTTTTAGTTCATAGTGCAATTTATTTATTTTATAACAATAAAAAACACAAAACAAAGTTGTTCTTAGTAATTTATTTACTAAACGTGTCATCTTTGTATTTTGTACTGTCCACTCTATACAATTTAAATCATAATAACAACAAAGCTACATAATCTTAAGGTACAAAACATTCCTGTTTCTTTTAATTTATTAATGAATATAAGCAGGGTCATTGTCCTAAATTTTTTTTCTTTGTATGATCCTAGTAGGAGCGGAAATTACGTGTATGTGAAAGTCACATAATCAAAAAACCTTGATTAGAGGTTTTGTAAGTTAAGAAACACATTTAGTCGAAAAAACGCGACCGCAGTTCGTCGTGACTGCACCAACAACTACAGGGTATATTTTAATACTCTATGAATGTATTTTAAATTAATGATGACACATTATGCCGAAATTACGTGACTTACAACTTCAGTCGCGTATTTATAGACTGGTGTAGAAACACTGCGCTAAACCATTTAGGGATATTGGTAGGCACACATAGTGCCTACCTTCTTATAAAATTCAATAAAAGTCTAGAAGTCAGCCGGCACCCAATTCAATTTATGGTTGGAAGAAGAACAATGTTATTTACGAGTCAACTTACTTTGTCAGTTTGACAAATGAAATATTTTGTATCATGTTACGTTTTTGTACTTAGGAATTTTATTTTACTAATTGGATATACCTATAACTTTTTGAGGAAACAGTTATGGCGACACAAGGTGGGTAAGTATTTCCTATTAGTGCTCTACAACAAAGTGTTCATATGTAAAGTTAACCCTGACATTGGTTTATTTCAGGAAGCACCTATTTCGCTGCCCTTGCTATGATTATCATTCGGAATACCAGAAAATCGTGGACCTAAAGGATGCTGGCTTAGTTATCTACAGGAAAACTATACGAAATGAGGGAGTAAGTTAATATTTAATTTTTTAACACGAGAAAGATTTCCTTTCCTATTGCCTTATTTTTCTTACATTTGTTACTTATGTATTATGTAATTCTTCGCCCTCAGGGATCTATCAAAGATTTAAATCAGGCCAACACTAGCCAGTCAGCAAGCAATGAAGACATTTTCATACTGCACAACACTAAAGAAGTAGAAATACTTTCGGCAGACATCATGCCTGCTTTTGGTAAATTACTTACATTATAATAATGCAGCACCAATATAATCGGATGTAAAATTCATACAAGCGCTTTGTTACAGATGAAAACAAAATAAGTTGTCCACGTTGTAGACGTATCTTTGAAAACGCACAAAACCTATTAAAAACTATACCTAAAATAAACAGAAATGATATTATGGGAATATGTGATCACTGCCGAAGAAAACTATCTCGTAGTCCATGCCAAAGATGCGATGAAATTGTCAAACAATTTGTGAGCAGCACTGATGAAGTGAAAGACACTAAGAAACAAGTTAAAGTATGGCTGACCAAAATACGAAAGTTGCTGAAGGATGTGATAACTGGTGATAAAAATGTAAAGAAACAAAAAAGCATGCTTTCTGGAATTGACTTGCGGAATCTACATCATAATTCACCTGTGTCATTACGCGAGCCCGAAGTAACTGATCTTTTTAATTACGACAAAATGAGAACTGCGTCAACGAAAACACTTTACATGTCAGATCGTTCACATTCTCTTCCTGGGTTCCCGAAAACTAAAAAGAAAACAACGTTTCTTGATTATTTAGGCATTGAAGAAATTCACCTTGGCCCAGGTAAAACCAGAAGATTTCACTCAAAATCTGACGAAGACCTCGCCTATTCTGGATTTGCCACATCTTCATTAGATGAATTAAGGCGAGGGGACTACCTTGAAAGGAAATCAAGCACTGATTTGAGGCAACAGAGAAACTTGAAAAAAAGTTATATGTCAACAATATCTGACGTCACACCAGGAAATCATTATTCCGAAGATATACTTATTCCTATTCAGAAACAACGATATACATCCGAAGAAACATTAAAATCTCATGGAAAACGTCCACCAGAAAACAGAGAAACAGCTCATGGAAAATATAAAAAACATACATTACATGAGATTCTTAAAACACACAGGCAGTATTCATCTGAAGAGAAACTTACGACTTATGGGCAACATTTGTCCGAGGACAGATTGACTTTATATAAAAAACACAAATCGGAAGAAACTTTATTAACTTCCATAACTGGCATCGTTGAGGATTATCTTAAACAAGATTTTGGATATTTCTTTCCACATACAGTTGACGAAAAAGTAAAGGCTCCAAAGAAACGCGTTAGTTCATCACAATTAATAAAAGACACGACAGATATGCTGAAAGAACGAGCTGAAAAAGAGCGCTTAAGATTGGAGGAAGTACAAAGAAAGAAAAAAGAAGACCAAGAAAAGAAGGCACAAGAACGCGAACAACGGAGGCTTTTGCGTGAAGAAGCTAAAAAACGAGCAGAAGAAGCCAAGAGGCTCGCTGAAGAAGCTAAAAGATTAGCTGAAGAACAAGAACGAAAACGAGAAGAAATGAAAAAACTTGCTGAAGAAGAAGCAAGAGCGCTTGAAAATAAAAGATTAGCTGAAGAACAAAAATTGCATGCAAAATCAAAGTCGAAGTTTGAATCAGTTAAGAAAGCAAAAGAGATATCAGTTAAAAAAACAAAGGAGTCTTCTGAACACGTTGAGAAGGCTAAAATAAAAGAGTCTCCTTCAGTAAAAACGAAAACCAAGGAACCTCCTCCAGTGAAAACAAAAATAAAAGAAGTCCCACCAGAGAAACCTAAGAAAGAATCACTTCTCGAGAAACCTAAAGAAAAAGAAACAGTTGCAGCCCCCAAGCCAATAAAACAAATTCCAGAAAAACCGGAACAGTCTAAGCAAAAAGAACCTTCTCGAGAAAATATTAAGACAAAGGAACAACCTCAAGATAAAACAAGAAACAAGGAACCGATAACAGAAAAGCCCGTTGTTAAGGAGGCTCCTCCTGAGAAGCCCGTTGCTAAGGAGGCTCTTACTGAAAAACCTGTCGTTGAGGTTCTTCCTGAAAAACCTATTACCAAGGAAAAGCTTCCAGAAAAAACAAAAGTACAAGAGCCTACTCTCGAAGCCCATAGAGCTAGAGATACTCTTGCAGATAAATCAGAAGAACCACCGCTCAAACCTAAACTAAAAGATAAACCAGAACCAATCGTGAAAGAAAAAGAAATAAAAAAAGAAAAAGAGCAACCGAAAGAAAAAGATGAAGAAATAGTTAAAGAAAAACCAAAGCCAGTTTCTAAACCAGAACCCGGCATGGCAGGTGATTTCAAAAAATTACTTGAGGAGCAAGCTAAAATGAAACAAGAAGAGCAAAGATTAAAGAAGCAGAGAGAAGAAGATGAGCGAAAAGCCAGGATGGAAGCAGAGAAGAAATTAAAAGAAATGGAACAGCACGATAAAAGCTCCGCTTTAAAGGCCAAAAAGGAAGAAGCAGAAAAACCAATAGACGAATCCCCCGGAAAAAAGCAAGAACCGCCTACAACGAAAGACTTAAACATAAAACAAATAAAAGTTAGGGAGCCTTCCGTTGATGATCTCATATTAAAATTAGTGAAACTGAAACAAGAAAATCGGTCTGAAAGGACAAAAAAGCCGCTGGATGTGGATATAGACAATTTAATTTTTAAGCACAAGGGTCACAAAAGCATGAAAGATGATCATTGTTTAGTTTGCACAAGGTCTGATGTGGAGTTGGACATAGAAAGTATTAAAAGAGAAAGGGAAGACATTAAAATGGCGGATATAATAATTGGGCCCAAAATATTTAAATACAAACCTCCAATACAACCAGTGGCTGGTATTAAACAACAAGATGAGATAAAATTACCAATCGTTTTCAAAACTGATTACAATGAAGATAAAGACGGCGTTGTGGAAAGGATACCACAGGCGACTCCCGAATACGTTTCTGACGAAGTTCAACATAAGAACCTACCATTAGAACCTGCTAAAGGGACTGCTGCAAAAGGAAAACAACTAGTTAGTATATTAGTTATAATCAAATCACTATAGAGTGTAGAAAAATATGGCCTCCTTATAGTAACGTAGTATGTAGGAATAATCATAACTACTATAATATATAATCCTCCTAGCCGAATTCGGCCACGGCGGCCAATCTTACGATTAGCCACTTACGCGGGATATATTATAGTGCACAAGCACATGCGCAAGCTAAGGTGCACTCCCTATTCCCTCACTCCCATAATTCGGTGGGACAGCAATCTGACACGACCGTAGAGAGATCAGTCGCAGGACCAACGGCTTAACGTGCTTTCTGAGGCACGGGGGTGTAAATACACCGCCAACTTCCAAACTCCGGACTGTGTCTGTGTTATCACAACATGAAAACAGCACAATTTCATCGGTCCGACCCGGGATTCGAACCCAGGACCTCCGGCGCGGCCGCCGCTTTAAAGTGCGACACACTAGCCACTGCGCCACGGAGGCAGTTAAAACCTACCTACCTATAGGCTAAGAGCTAGCGAACCATCTGACTAACCCGTTTCCCACAAAGCTAGAAAATTTTTGAATGATGTTTTATTATCGGTCTATTAAGAAAGTACCATTCTGGCAGGCATCTCGCGGATGCGTCATCATCCCTTAAATTTTTTAAAATGTCAAAAAAAAATTTTTTTAATCATCTTCCACAAGGCTACAATTTTAATACGGTGTAATTTATATATGTTTAAGTGTAAAAAAAAATTGACAACCTATTTTGACGGATGCAAGTATATGCCAGTCGATAGCAAAGTTGTCATCGGGATAGTAATTCATAACCTGCTCCCACATGGCTAAAATTTTTAGGGCATATTCTTTTAACTGTTTAGAATGTATATGTAAACAGCCAGAACATTCTGGCGGTTGCAAGGGTCTGCCAGACGAGCTGGATATAATAGTCATGACGCCCGATGAGAGCGTGTGCGCAACAGACTTCGAGTTCCAATGTTAGAAAGAAAGGACGTAGTATATTATTTTGCGAAGATATGATGAAGGATTATTAAAATTAAATATAAACAGAGTTATATGTAAAATATAAATTTTTATTTATCTTAACAAATATTTATTGTTCAAACCGTCTCCATAGGTTTTCATACATAATATTATTATTGAAACTTATTATTCATCTTCTGAATCATAATGATAATCACCTATGGTTTCATCATTTTCTGGAAAAGGAATTAAATGATTTATTAATACAATAAAATCAAAAAAACAAAATTTTTTAACATATAAATTTGTCCTGCATAAATCACGAGGCAGACACAAAAATTATATGTATATCACATTTGTCAAATCAATGAAGACAATGTGAATGTCTTAATTAAATCATCTGATACTGATGTTTTAATTATAATGCTCGGAAATATGGACCATTTATGTAATGACTCATTGCACATTTTTATGGAATACGGCGCTGGAAATAAAAAAAGATGCATTTCGATAAGCGAAATTCATACCAAACTTGGACCATCTTTATCATCAAGTTTACCAGGATTTCATGCACTAACCGGTTGTGACTACAATCCATCATTTTTTCAAAAAGGAAAAAAACGACCTTTTTCTATTCTTAAGAAAAATGTAGAATATCAAGAAGCTTTCAATACTTAGGAATGCTGATACAACAGGGTGCAGCAGTGAAATTTTCTCAATTATTGAAAAATTCGTCTGTGAAATGTATGGCAGCAAAGAAGTTACTGTTAACGAAACAAGATATGATAAGTTCGTCATTACTTATAAACCAAAAAATGTGGACGAGCCATTTAATAAAAAAAATTTAAATTACGATTCATCACATCTACCACCGTGTAGGTCCGAATTACATGAGCATTTTCTACGCGCACAATATATAGCAAGTATATGGAGTAATGCCAACATTAAAGTGCCCACAACATTAACACCAGAGAATAATGGGTGGATTATGGATGATAATAAATATATATACAACTGGTATGAGGGTGACACTGTGCCATCATCTATTTATGATGCTCTTATACAATCTGAACAGTCTAATGACATTGAGTTAGGTAAATAATGTTTGTTTTTTTATTTGTACATATGATATTTATGGATTTTGGCTTAATCACCACGCTTGCCAAATGCGGGTTGGTGATCACAAACCCGGGCTGTGTTCAGAAAAATCAACACAAAGTTTGCCCGACCTGGGAATCGAACCCAGGACCTCGAGACCAAGGCCCGGTACTTAAACCACTAGACCATCGAGGCGTTTGTAACGAAAACCCATCCTTGTAACGAAAACATGATTTCAAATGATGGAGGCCTTTGCTCTGCAGTGGGACATAAATAGGCTGATACTTTTTTTTTATGATATTTATATGTTAAAAAATTTTGTTTTTTTGATTTTATTGTATTATTAAATCATTTTATTTCTTTTCCAGAAAATGATGAAACCATAGATGATTATCATTATGATTCAGAAGATGAATAATAAGTTTCAATAATAATATTATGTATGAAAACCTATGGAGACGGTTTGAACAATAAATATTTGTTAAGATAAATAAAAATGTATATTTTACATATAACTCTGTTTATATTTAATTTTAATAATCCTTCATCATATCTTCGCGAAATAATATACTACGTCCTTTCTTTCTAACATTGGAACTCGAAGTCTGTTGCGCACACGCTCTCATCGATCGCGTCATGACTATTATATCCAGCTCGTCTGGCAGACCCTTGCAACCGCCAGAATGTTCTGGCTGTTTAGATATACATTCTAAACAGTTAAAAGAATATGCCCTAAAAACTTTAGCCATGTGGGAGCAGGTTATGAATTACTATCCCGATGACAACTTTGCTATCGACTGGCATATACTTGCATCCGTCAAAATAGGTTGTCAATTTTTTTTTACACTTAAACATATATAAATTACACCGTATTAAAATTGTAGCCTTGTGGAAGAAGATTAAAAAAAAAATTTTTTTTGACATTTTAAAAAATTTAAGGGATGATGACGCAACCGCGAGATGCCTGCCAGAATGGTACTTTCTTAATAGACCGATAATAAAACATCATTTAAAAAATTTCTAGCTTTGTGGGAAACGGGTTAGTCGGATGGTTCGCTAGCTCTCCCCCTACTACCTAAGTAGTAAAAGTTACTGAGGGATAGAGGGAGAGGCTTTAAAAAAAGGTCCAATAAAACTGTCCGTGAAGATAGGCTTCCTTTAAAAGTACTACTTATGAAGATAAGAATAAAAACACGTCAAAATTGACAAACAATGACAATTTCCTTTGAAATTTGAATTTTCGACTGTCGATTATGACACAGTATGTAATGAAATGTGTAGTAAATTGAATAACTTTTGATTCTTTATTTCGGAGCTTTTTATTTTGTTAGTTTTTGTATTGTTGTTAAAATAATATATTGATTTTATGCCTTAATCCCATTCGGAATGTCTAAGAGCAAAAAAAACGAAGCAGTAAGTGTAACGGTTGGAAAAACTTTCCCTATCAAAAGGCCGGTTCTGTTCCACAATTTGTGTTCTGCTAATAGCTAAACTATTGTCTGAGCTTGGAAATCCTACTTTATTTTGAATATTCTTGAGTTGTCCCTTTTTTGACGAAGGAGAACGCTTGCAAATGCCATTGCTACAGGCTAGCAGAACCTGCAGCCATTGGTGAGCAAAATACCACTTCCCACTAAAGTTCTTAATTCAGATTATTTATTATTGTTTCAGGCTGACGTAGAGGTACCTAAAGGAATAGTACGATACGCGTTATCTGATCGCACGTTCATAGATAAGGGTTGGACGATGTTGCCTACCGAAAAAGTGGTGCGCAAGGTAAAGCTATTTAAACATATGAAATGCTATATCCGTCGCGCGCGATCCACCGGTCCTTTTATCTCCTAAATAGACTTTGGTTAATTATTATTGCATGCATAGTGTTATCAATTGACTCTGTTTATCAAACCTATAGCGGTGTTGTGTTTGTAATACATATTCTGACTTCACGAAGCCAATATCCTAGCCCTAGCTAGCCATATCTTCATACTTTCGGTCCCATCAATAGCCACAAATAGTTGGGACTCAAATGATGGACCGAAATATAATTAAATAAATCATCACGGTATTTTTTTTATTTTTTATCAAATATAGATGAATGTTTATCGGATGCGGCCAGCACAGCCAGAATTCGACTGGTTCGAACATAATAAAAATAAGCGATTAATGACCTACGACACTGGGGAAAAATTAGCGGAATTTGATGACAATGGTCGTGGTCGGTGGTACTATAAGAACGGTAGACTTGCTCTGGATTATTATGACGCCGAAGGTACTTAATTTTTTTTTAATTGGCACTTTAAAGTTTCGTTACTTGCGTATTGCAAATATAGAGCTAGGTAGGACTAGGTACCTCGGACCACTAGCAAATGTTTATCCTCCTCTAACTTAAAAAGCATGAGGATAAGACTACTTATTGATACCTATTGCACATAGTAGTAGTATCAGCCTATTCATATCCCATTGCAGGGCAAACACCTCCATCATCATTTCAACTCATGTTTTCTTAACAAAGATCGGTTTTGTTTTGCACATATGCGCTTTTAGTCTTTTTTTAAAAGTTGTTTCAGATGCGTACCTAACAAATGTTATGTTATGTAAATATTTTATGTTCTTATTCAACAGAAATCAACGCACAGCAACGATTCGTGGTATTCAGCAATGGAGAACCGGACGAGCGCGGACGCTCACGGCCTCTCACCATCTTGGCTACTTTCGACTATCTCGGGAACGGGATAGTGTTTGACCACAGTGGAAAGATACGGTAAACTTTTATATTTAATATTTATCATCTATCATTTATTTTTTTGTTACTAAATAACAATTTATGGATGTAATCACCCGACTGAGTGCGTAAGTTGATTGACTGCTAGGTAGAGCAAACACAAAATATTATTGAAAGGCGATTTCTTTTCAGATTGAAATATAATCAGACCGAAGGCGTGGTACTGGATCGGGCGATCGGGCCGGTGTCGCACTGGAAATGGCACACGCTGAACGACCCGCCGGTGCTACAGCAGGTCATGATCGACACCCAGATGCCCCTCAAGGACCCCGACATCATCAAGCTCGGCGGGCCGGGCGACAACAAGGCGCGCCCGGACAACGAGGAGATGCTCGCCATCGAGTTCGACAACTTCATAAAGGAGAAGAGCAAGAAGCTGACGCAGAAGTTTAAGCCCTTCCAGATCAAAATGAAGGCGCTCAAGATAAACGAGTGCTTCTCCCTGAAGGTCCTCGACCAGGCGACCGTGTACCTGATATTCAGGGACGGGTCGGCCAACCTCAAGCTGAACATCGGCATGGTCCTCGACCACAAGGAGATCGTGGACACGGACACGGCGGAGGTGGGCGAGGTGTCGAACAGCCTGCAGCGGCTGCCGGCGCGCACGGACAGCATCGCGGCGCTGCAGCGCAGCGTGGCGCACGCGCAGCGCGTGGAGCGCCAGCGCGTCTGCCGCGAGCGCCGCCTGCGCCCCGCCGAGCCCTGCGCCAGCGCCGCGCGCCTGGCCCGGGCCGCCGCGCGCCCGCTGCGCCCGCCCTTCCGCACCGAGCCCGCCGACCCGTCCTGCCCCACCTCCGCCGCCGCCGCCAGCGCTACCCCACCCCCGCTCGGCGCATGCAAGTGCAGGAAACCGTCCTCGAGCAATTTGTATTATGATACTCGTTTATTTTAGTATGCTTGTATGTACGTTTTGACGATATGGTATTTCGTATTTAGATAGAAAATATATGTTAGATATAATATACTGAAACGATGTGTTTTCCATTTATCAAACCTTTTGTAATTAATTGAATAGGAATGTTAGCATAGTTAGCAAACGGATGGAAGAGATATTGGTCACTTAAAGAGATCATGAAATCCACAGATCTTAGTATGGGTATCAAAAGAAAGGTCTTCAATACCTGTGTTCTCCCTTGTGTAACATACGGATGTGAAACCTGGGCTCTTACAAAACACCACAGAAACATGCTGGAACACTGCCAAAGAGCTATGGAACGAAGTATGATAGGTATCAAGAAACAAGATATGATACGAAACACCGTGATAAGAAGTAAGACAAATGTCGTAGACGTACTTACCAGAATAGATAGTCTGAAGTGGAGATGGACTGGTCACATGCTGCGCGGTACACAAGAGAAGTGGAGCAGCATTATAACAGACTGGTACCCTAGAGATGGGAGAAGGAACAGAGGAAGACAAAGCAAGAGATGGGAAGATGAATTAAAACTGACGGCAGGCCCAAAATGGAGAAGGGTTGCTAGAGACAGAGTACAATGGAAATTGTTAGAGGAGGCCTTTGCCAGAAGGCACACTGAACTCAGAGATATCTTATAACATAATAGACAATCACATCAAAATACAAAGAAAAAGAGAGTAGTTCAGGATAAGAGGCTTATTATTATTATTATGTTAGCATAATCAGTTTACAGCTCATACGAGTAAGCAGCACTAGGTCAAGCCACCCAAAAGGAGACGCAGAGGAACGGTCAAATGAAAAATATTAATAAAAACATAGTTATACTTTATTATTTATCTTTAAAACAATATAAATGTACATAAATGATTCTAATCACGTGGCTACATAGGCGTAAAGTTAGATATGAGTTTGTGAGAATTGTGCTATGGTAACTGCACCTGTGATCGTTCTGAAGTGCTCTCGATGGAGTCCGCGGCGCCGTTGGGCGTGGGCTCCGGAGTCCCGGACCTCACCCTCGACATAGCGATGGCGTTCTGACATTTGTTACGTAATTCGAAGACTTGGGTAATGGCGTCACGGAAGCAGAGGAAATTGTAATCTATCACACCTGTAAAACAAAAGTTAAAATAAATATCACATTCATATAGATTATATTGGCCAATGTAATAAATAATTTAAATGAAAAAATAATCACCTTGTTTTTGAAAGTTCTCTTCACGCAAAATACAGACCAACGCGAGAAATTTATTAACCTCGCGCAGATACAGTACAGTGCCGTTATTTAGCTTAATTAGACTGGAACTTTGATTGTTGAATGTATTCGCTTCAGTTTCATCTACCATTCTGTAAGATAAAAACAATGAGTCACTGAATACAGAATATAATGGCACAAATAAATATGAGAATGTTGGCTTTTATTACTTTTACTGTGATAATAATTAAAGTCTACACAATTTAATGAACAATGAATGAATAATTGTATTATAATTTGAAACAATGGTCGCTTCTTATCGCATTGGCAGCATTTTACCAACATATGTCACACCAATCAAAATATTGCCTCTAAATTCTGGTGTTGGAGCATATTAAATGACTAGCGGCCGCCCGCGACTCCGTCCGCGTGGATTTCTTTTTTTCGAAATAAAAAGTAGCCTATGTTCTCTCTCAGGGTCTAAAGATTGTCTGTACCAAATTTCATCAAAATCGGTTGCGAGGTTTAAGCGGGAAAGCGTAACAGACAGACAGACAGAGTTACTTTCGCATTTATAATATTAGTTGGGATTTAAGTACATGGTAGCAGGCAATACACTTACCCATATATGCAAGAAATGTCTATGACAACATCAATCATGTCACAACATAACTCGTAACTCTGCATGTCCACCGGTGAGCTATCCGTAGCGATGTAAATTTTTGATACAACATCAAAAAGGAATGCTTTTTCTATTCCAGAATTCTGAAATGGAAGAAAAATTTTCAGTGAAACTGTTTGTTTTCAAAATTACAATTAAATTCGAAAATGAGTCTACTCACAGATATGAGAATATTTAGAAGATTCTCCAAAGTAGGAAGTTGAGGTATTAGCTTTTGGACCACTTTACTGAAAGCTTCAAATATAGAGTGATCGTATATAGACGTCAGATGGAACGACAAGTGCACATGCTCCAAGCCTGCTTCGGCTAGATCATCATTAGCACGGTGATGGATGTCTCTCTGTGATTCCATTTTGTAGTCATCATTTAGACCATCAACCTGAATCATGAAAGATAAAAATACACTAATAAAAAAAAATAAGTGAATGTACAGTCAAAATACTTTTGTGATTCAATGTAATAAAAATTCATCAAAGAAAATAGTTTTGTTACCATAAAAGAATAAGCAATAATTTTCAAATAATAATATTTAATGTGAAAATTAAATTAGTCATACCTTATGAATAAAAACTTCAAACTTAATATTATTATTGACCCGATACGCTTTTGTAACTGTCAGCTGCAATTTGTCCAGAGCATCTTGATAATCATCCTAAAAAGTATTAAAAAATACATGAGTTTGAATGTAAAGTATTAATTGGGAGAAAGTATATATTGACAGAAACCACATTAATTCATTTTATTATTATTCTCTTTATGAACATCATCTTTAACATATTGAATGAAGTTAAGCAGTTGTTGTAGTGTTCTTTACCTGAGCATCAATCACAAATACTAATGCTTCACAGCCTCCAAATATTGTTTCAGAGTCAAATGTGGGATCAAAGAAGTCAATCTGTCCTGGAAAATCCCAGATTTGAAACTGTACAAAACTACTGTTGTTTATATCATCTTTAACTATTTTATTTGTTGATTCTAAAAACAGTGTTTCATTTGGAGACATCTTGTGGAAAACAACTTTTTGGATGGATGACTTCCCAGACCTAAAAATTAAAAGCATTCATATAAATAACAGTCATCATAGCAGTTGCTTTTATATGTATAGTCATAGTCATTTGCATATATGTATAATTAAATACCTTCTGAGGCCCATAAGAAGTATGCGTGGTTTGTGATCTTCTTGCAACGACGTGTTGTCACCCTCCCCATTCTGTTCAAAGGGTCCATAACTGAAATCCTTTGGGAATGAACCCACGTAACACCCAGCCTCGTCCTGATAACTCTGAATCATAATTGAAAGGGGAGTTACTTAGTAGGGCGTAAGGTCGCCAATGTTGATAACATTTCTAATACGAATATCACAAACAATGTAATACTGACCATTTTTAGGGCAAGTTTCCCAAATTCACATTATTTGTAATATACAATAAACTGAACTTGTTGATATTATTATCATTAACAGCACATTATTTGCAGCATCTGTTTTGTGTAAGTCAAATTATACACGACGAAACAAGAAAGAAAGAACAACGAAATCACAGAACGAAATGAAATAAAATTTGACAGTCGTACAAAGTCATCTGTCTGACTGACAGGCTGCTTTCGACAATTTGTTTTTTAATGGGTTGAAGTTCAGAAATAGTAGTAAAACTATGCGTTATTTTGTTTAACAAATAAAAATTGCAGAATTTAGAATATATGTATTTTATTTAAGATTCTTGGCTACTAGTCTTACGTATGATATCAGAGGAAATATTTTATTACTTAAAATAATTAAATTTTAAGAAGTCGATCCGTGCTCAGCCCCAGTTTTTCCTTTGTCTGACAATGACATTAATTGAAAACGTCAATAAATCTTTTGGGAAACTGCAGGAATAAAATAATAAATTGTGTAATAATAATAAATTGTTCTAAGAACTCAAGTTTTATATAAAATAGTACAATTAATATCATATAGTCTACGTAGCGTGAAGTTTAAATTTGATTTGGTACGTACATTATGCATTTCTTTTTATTTGTCTGTGTAATATTTATATGTATTTTCGATAGTTTTCGTTGTCAGTTTTTATATTTGATTATTTTGTATTTATTTGCCGTAGTATAAAGTATTTGGTCTCATTTACGTAACAATTCCGAATTAAGTTACCCACTATTCAATTACCATTGTTTCAAGGGTCTTATCACAACTGGCTGGAATTTAGGGACACTTTTTGCAGTCTGATACATTCCAATGAGGACATAGATGCAATTAATAAATTTCATTATTTGAGGGCCTCTTTAGAAGGTACTGCGGCGGCAATTATTCAGTCGGCAGACATATCCGCTGCAAATTATGAGGTTGCCTGGCAGTTGCTCTGTGACCGATTTGATAACCATAGACTTTTACTTCAAAATCATGTCTCATCACTTTTTAATATTGATCACGTGCCTAAAGAATCGTCTGCCCTGCTTAAGCGCTTGATAGATCAAGTGACTAGGAGTCTGCGCGCTTTGCAATCGTTGGGTGAACCAGTACAGCACTGGGATACACTCCTTATTCACATCATTAGCCATAAGTTAGATATTAAATCGTATCGCGAGTGGGAGGAGCTTAAAGGCAAACAGCCAAAGGACCAGTCAATTAAATTTGATGTTTTTCTATCATTCTTAAAGAGTCGGGCTGATTTATTAGAAAGCTTAGAGGTTTCTAGTAAGCATACTAGAACTTCTTTACCCGACATTAAAGGTTCTTTGAATCATAAAACATTAGTCTCAATTCATGAATCAAGCAATGATTCACATAGGGGTATAAGTTGCCCTAAGTGCAATTCAGAGCACAATTTAAAAGACTGTGCCCAATTTCTAGCGCTAAGTCCTAGCGAACGATTGGCAATATTACCGAGCTTTAAGGTTTGCTTTAATTGTTTTTCATTTCATCACTTTGCCAATCGTTGTAAGAAACCGGGATGTAAAAATTGCAAACGCAAACAATTGACGCGCGTAATTTGAAAATAGAACGCGCGCCGCGCTCTTCATTATTTTCTTTTTAATTGTGGCATCATGCGGCCAGTCCGCGGAGGTTTAACTCCTCGACATACCCCCGGGCGTTGAAAGCTCGCCTTCAACCGAAATCTTCATAAGAGGGTAAACCTTCATAATTGCCCGCTGCGCCGCACCATCAATGGTGTCATCCTCTGCTACTCTTGATAAGCTGTCTGAACCAGATTATGTAACGAAAAGCACGAAGTGCTAATTAATGGGAAGATGACCTGCTTTTACACCGTCTTGGTATAGCTGCCTTGATTAAACCAAATGACATAAATCTTTATAGTCTTCCAAATAAAAGGTGCTGGTTCTGATGAGTAGTAGGAGGGGACGCAAATTCAAATAAACCTGTACCTACCTAAATAATACAATGAACTTTATATAACACTAAATCGTTTACAATTTCCCAACACTAAATTAAAAATCAAAATGATATGTTGATCTTACACAGTTTCCCAGATGTAAAAAAGAATGTTACAATATTCAGGAGTACACAGAGAGAGTGACTTCACTGTCCACAACCTTAGTGAACGGGTCACTGAGTCACAGATTGACTTAAAGTAAAATCAGTGTTGAGAATGAGCTACAATTAGTAGATTAAGTGCTATCAAATGTAGGTACTTTAAGCTTATATTATGAACTAAACAAACCTAACTAATAATAAAATCATGTTCATTAATTTACCCACTGATACGCATTCAATAAATCAGCCATTTATTAACCACAAGTTAAATCCATTAAATCATCTAATGCCTAAAAATTAAAATATAAGTTCATTAATTCACACACCAAACATCTGAATTAAAGTGGACTGTATAAAATAAGTGGATGTATATTTGGTATGAAAACATATGAAATAAAACAGGCAGATGAATATAAGGTGATAATAAATGGCTTAAATTTAATGACATAACTTAAAATATGTATCTCTAATAGTGCGTAAATGCATTTAACTATTTGAAATGCCACTGCATTCCTTAAAATTAGGATTGCTAAAAATATAAATAATGAATTATTTACACGAAGACTACCACTCAAATTTACAATTTAATTTCACTAACTGTGACAATAACCGAAATCCTTTACACATTCATATTAATGTAGTATATGTATAACCCATGCTGCAGTGGACTGTATTAATAAAGCAATAAAGGTTCTAAAGAGGATTCCATAAAATAAAAATGCCACACCGTGATAATTGATAAAGTGGAAAAAGTCAACTTATAATAATTAATGTGTAAATAAGCAATATAAATTGCCTTAACTTATTAATACCTACAATACTTGAACAAATATTTAAGCTGAATTATTAGGTTGGTAATAATGTGTCTAAGGCAGTGGTGGTGTTACTTTGCATTTTACGCTTTTTATGCTTGTTATAAATACAATTACGATTTTTATTTACTGGAAATGACTCAGTTCTCTTGTTTATAGTACCGGAAACTATCCAGCCTAACTTGGTTTGAATAAGAACTGGCTTTCCATTATAAAGATTAATTTTCTTTGATCCTAACAAGTCCCAGAATAGATCTGCGCCTATAATAATGTCTATGGCAGCCGGTTTGTAAAAATCAGGATCTGCAAGACTAACGTGAGATGGAATCTTCAACTGCGACAAATCTAAATAATGTGAGGGCACGTTGTTGGTAATTGAAGGCAACACAAAGCATTGAGTATTTGTGTGATATGAGCCCTTCAATGATTTCATCGATAATGAACAAGTGTTATGAACTTGCGATGTGCTATTATTCACACCTAAAATACTAGTATTAATATTATTACTAGTGGACAGTCGAAGCCTACGGCATAGTCCTTCACTGACGAGACAGGAGGTACTGCCACTGTCTAATAGAGCACGGGCGACGTGCTCACGATTGTCTCTATCGTACACTTTGACCAGTGCGGTTGGTAACAACACTCCTCGCCTATGTTGATCAGCAGCAACAGTGGCGGATAAAATTAACGGAGTACTAGAATGGTTAATAGGACGGGTATCACGTTTGGTAACTGAGTTAGCCCTAGAAGCCTGATTAATATTATGCGAAGGCAAACTGTTAATACACTGTTGAAAATCGTTAAGATGAACTAATGAGTGGTGTTTGCGTTTACACCGCTTGCAACCCGGTTTTCTACAGTTATTAGCAAAATGTTTGTTCGATAAACAATTAAAACATACCTTAAAACGGGGTAATGATGTAAAACGTTCTCTAGAACTTAATGCCAGGAATTGTGGGCAGTTGACCAAACTGTGTCCTTCACTGCACTGAGGACAACTAGTACTAGTACGGTTAATTGATTGTTGAACAGCGACAAATGATTTAATTTTCGAAACAGATTTTGTTTCAATTAACGGACTGGTAGGCGAGTTTTTACGTGACAACTCAAAGCTCTCTAATAAGTCGGCCCGATTCTTAATAAATGTGATAAACGTTTCAAAACTTACTGGTTTGACCTTATCGAGTCGCCCTTTTAATTCTTCCCATTCACGGTAGGACTTAGTGTCTAATTTGTGACTAAAAATGTGAATGAGAAGAGTGTCCCAATGACTTACTGGTTCACCTAAAGACTCTAAAGCTCTTAAGTTCTTATTAATTTCATCTACTAAGCCCTTGAGATGCTGGCATGACTCTTTAGTGACCTGCTCAATATTAAACAGGGCGGACACATGATTTTGTAATAACAGCCTTTTATTGTCAAATCGGCCGCAGAGCAAATCCCAGGCAACAGTATAACTACTTGCTGAAAACTCTACTGATTGAATAACTGCCGCTGCAGTTCCTTCCAATGATGATCTTAAATAATGGAACTTATTAATTTCATCGATGTCCCTATTTAAATGAATTAGACTAGAAAACGTGTCCCTGAATTCTAGCCAATTATTATAAGAGCCGCTGAATTTAGGTAACTGTATAGTGGGTAACTTAACAAGCTGATGATGTTGACTGTTACGTGCTTCAGAGGACTTGGAACAATCTGATGACCCGACCGCTGGGTTGGCTGATGCTAACAGTAACTGTGCCCTAGCCAACGCCTTATAGTAGCGTGATTCAAAGTCAGCCCTCTGTACAATATCTACATTATCATCTAAGCACTCAATCTGTAACTGCACCTCATCAAACTGATTAAACAATAAGTCAAGCTTACCCACTCGTAACTGCAACTCGTTCACGTCAGTTGGTGACAACGAGGTTACCTCTAATGCATCCAGGTATTTGCAAAATACAGTTAAACGGCTCTTAAAACTGCCTCGCTTCTTAATTAATTCCCGATGTTCTGGCATAATGGGAAACCAGTGTAAAACCAACCTGCAATTATACAATAAAATGTTACTAAAACAATAACAATTTGCACAAAAACCTTACACCTAACTTGACTTTACTATTTCCAATAATAAATATTTGACAAACACATTTAAATTAATGGTCAGACTATCCTAGCATACGGTAAAATTCTTTGTTTACTTTATATTTATAAAAACAATGAGTGCAAACAAATATGAATCTAATTGATACCGTTACCTATGAGATATTAATTGTAATAAAAATTGACTAACCTTGTCAGTTATATGAATTTAACACAAGTATACCTTTCAGTGTTGGGTTTAATACATCACTAATAAAACTCCTAACACTGATGCGTCGTAAATAATTGTCCAATATCCCTCCTTTGATAATATAAATGATGCGAAGTCAGTCGTCAGCAACACAATCCAGGCAGCTCCTTGTGATGCTCGGGGCTCCGCAGAATGTGTCCGGTGGCCGCAACTTCTCCGACACGTCGACAATATAATATTGTTGAAGAATTCTTCTTACTCGACATCGATCTCGGATGAATAAATTGCAGAATGCCACAGCGACTTCCTTGTAATAATTTTACTCGCATCCAGCTCGACGTGGACCAAATGTACCGGCACTGCCGGTCGGTGGGATTAGGCGTAAGCAGGTATACTTTTCAATAAAAATCTTCAGTCCAGTTAAACGTTGTAATTAAATTAACAAAAATGTACAATAAAATATGAGTTCAGGTTGGCGATTAGGAGGCAATAATAAAGAACATTTGCCCAGGGAAAACAATTGACGCGCGTAATTTGAAAATAGAACGCGCGCCGCGCTCTTCATTATTTTCTTTTTAATTGTGGCATCATGCGGCCAGTCCGCGGAGGTTTAACTCCTCGACAATATTTGATCATTACTTGGCTTAAATGACGAGCTCGATAAAGTCACATTATTCCATTAAAAGGCTTGATGAAATTAAGTCTTGTTTTAAACAGGTAGATTATTTGGTTACATTTGTGACCATGACCTGGTCGAAATTATATACTTGGTTGGTTGTACTACAACCAACGACAAAAACTCTTTTATGATGTAGCATTACTAAACCTTATAACACAAAGAGTTGACTGTTGTAGAACCAAACTAAATAAATAAAACGGTTTGTAAAATAATGAATTATATTATTATTATAGATCAATTAACAAAATACTATTTAAGTATTGTTGCATTGTTTGAAAAAACCCATTTTAAAAATCAAATACAGAAGATGATAAAATTTTCACAAAAAAATTAAATTATTGTTTTTTTGTTGAGAAATTCATATTAGGTACTTGTGTAGCAATTACGTTTTGCATGAATGATTAAGGGTGTAAATACATTTCTTGGTTTTTCATGTTAACTTTTATCAAAAGTTTTGACTTCTGTTTATCTGTCCATGAAAAGTTTGATGATAAGTTTTGCATTAGACATTAAATATTTATTTATCTTCACTTCATTAAGAGTTTCTCTTTTTCTGTATTTATTTCTTTTATTAGATTTTTTCCTAATAAATATGATAATTAAAATCAACAATGTACGACCTTGACATTATTTATAAAACTGCTATTCATGAGTACCAAAATAATACAGTTTTTTGGGGTAGGCAGCACCGGGTAAAATATCTAGATCAAGTGTCCTTCATCCATCCATATAAACAATCAATATATTGTTGCTCAATTTGTATTTTATGTCTGTTTTGATTATATGTAAAAGTTAAATTTTAATAACCATAAGTGTTAGGAGTTTAAATTAAGCCAGGGTATTTTTATCAGAGCATGAGAGCCAGCAAAAGTCTGAATGAAAAAACTAAGTAATATGGTAAAATTTTTGTTGAATATGTTACCAAAATTAGAATTTTGTAATCTCTTATTCATGATGTTATGACTCCTCGCCTACAATCACCTCCTCGTGGGCGTAGTCGTATTTTGTGAGATGTAAAATGTTTAAGCAAAAATGATAAGATCTACTCATATTGTAATCCAAACTCACAGGGATGCTATTTTTGGTTCTGTATAACATTCCAAGTACATGTTTTCTTTATTTTATTCAATTTATATACAGGGTGTATTTTTGAAGATGATTTGAGATGTGATTTGAAGCCAGGAAAGTACATTTACCGTTATACCTACATGAGAGAACATTGTTAGGCAACCATACAAAATGTACCTTTTTATGAGATTCTGATATACATTCTGCTGATATATCATCAACAAACATTTTTTCATGCCTATCACTCCCATTTCATGTATGGATCAAAATAATATACGCACACCTAGAATAAGACTACTGTAACTCAAAAAAAAAAAAAAAAAAAACTGAGTTTTTGTTATTGCCAGATTCTGCGTTCAAAACTACGTTATCTCCAATGACACCCTGAAAAAGTGATTTTTTTGAGTCAAGCTAGTCTTATTCTAGGTGTGCGTTATATGATCATATAAGGTTTAAGTACTAAAAGTCATAAATCGGCAAATCCTTTTCCATGTATTTTGGATTGAAATTAGTTTCAAATAAAATACTCAATTCCTCAAATACATATATATATATGAGTAATACCTATCTGAAAAAAGCGTCTAAAAAGTCAAACCGGCCGGCAACAGATGATTCAATACTGAACTAATTAAGTTATTGTATCGTTTTTATTATGGTTCCGTACCCAAATGTCAAATAACGGAACCCTTAGTCTGTCCGCCTGCCTGTCACAACACCTGCCCTTTTGTTTCGAAATGAGCAATGTAGGTAGGTACTGTTGAAACTTGGTAAGAGAGAGAATACATCTAATTCTGTGAAACATATTAAAATTTTCACGCATAAATTAAAAAAATTACAAGTTGGTGTTTGCCCATAGTCAGAAGTGAAATTCACGTTTGGGAAATCTATGGATAGATCTTCAAAAATGTCATAAATAGAATACGGACGGAACCTTCGGTGCGCGAGTCCGACTCGCACTTGGCCGGTTTTTTACATTGCACCGACCGACTCTTCCTTACCTACAAATACCGTACGCGAAAAAACTCTAATTCAGCTCTAGGAAAAACTTTGTCATCGGTATCAATCTTAGGAAAAAATTAAAATGTACACTCCAACCACATCAAGTCGTTAGAATATCCATTCCAAAAATATCGTTTTAATCACATTTATTATTCTACGCGACATCGACCGCATGGCCTTTAGATGGATAAATGTTGTAATAGATATCAGTAAAGAATGCTACGATAAATGTATTTAACAGTCAAATTGTTGGTTATCAATTTATTTTGCTTATCATTCTGATGGAGTGTGTTGTTGTTATCTATATTAAATTCTATTTAATTTTTGACGATATATAAGGATAAAATTACATAATAAAGATCATCCCAACTAATGCCAACTATCCCAACTAATATTATAAATGCGAAAGTAACTCTGTCTGTCTGTCTGTCTGTCTGTCTGTCTGTTACGCTTTCCCGCTTAAACCTCGCAACCGATTTTGATGAAATTTGGTACAGACAAACTTTAGACCCTGAGACAGAACATAGGCTACTTTTTATTACGAAAAAAAGAAATTCACGCAGACGGAGTCGCGGGCGGCGGCTAGTTAATTATATAAAAAAGTATTGTAGATGCTTTTTAGGGATAATACTGACGTTATTTAATTTTTTTAAGGCTTAAATCGTCTCCACATTATCCTTAATGTCTATTAGTCGACATGTGATTACTTACTGGCGTGTTCAAAATGTAGACATGATAATTACTTATGAAGTTAATGAGTTCCCATCTAATTTAGTTCTCCATTCAGCATCCAGCATAGCGTCTATGATACTCTCGATTCTTATAACTCATAGTTTCTAAAATGTGGTAGGTAGTAGTATATACTACATATAAGTACTAATTTTAGACACCTCCCCTACAAATGCGTTGTTAGTGTTTAACAGCAGGCACTGCTTTGAAAATGTATAATATTTATATGTACTTATTATATTTAAATGTACAAAAACATATTCATCTTATATGGTTCTATTATCAAATCTAACAAACATAGGTACTTGACATTTTGAAAAACATGTTTTTGTTTTCCGCACAACAAATTCATAAGCTATGCGCATTAGCAAAAGACTACAAGGCCATATCAACGATAACGTTTGTAAATGCGTTCACGCATACACTTTCAGTAGCTAAACTCGAGCAGTTCGATTTTAGAACTTATGTTTGCAAGAATAAGAGTTAGTGTGCTACAATAAATATGTTTTTTTTACTGGGAGCCAGGATTGGCCTTGGTGGTTTAAATAACGCGCAGTGGTGCCTTGCGTCGCCATCACAAGATTTTAGAGGCGTAAACACGACGTCATGACACACCCATTACCTGGGCAAATAAGGTTGCTGGATTTTATTACAAGCTTCTGTTTAGAGTAATACAATTTACAGTCACGTTCACGCTCATCAGTTAATTGAAATATCAATAATTATAAAAAGTGTGTATAATAAACACCTATTTGTGTCATCAAAAATATCTAAATGCCTATTAGTCGAAACACTCGTCCGCTTTGAAAATTACGTATAATAAGTATGGTAAATTTAGATTGAAATGAATAATGGTACAACAATGTTCACAATGAATATAGCTGAAAATTCTGAAACAAAATAGCCCGTTTAAGGTAAAAAAGAAATAAAATTCAATTGGTTAATATTTTTGCTTTGATAATTTTACTATCTACAAGGAAATGATCGTACCTAACTATGTCTAAGATGATTATTTTCTGTTTACTACATATACCAACCTACAAGTAAACAAGAAATTTGTTATTGTTTACAGTGTACAATAATAGCAGGCATGCATGTGTGCCAGTATTGACAGTAACATCGCTAGAACATCTCCGATTTGAATCTCGAATGTAGGTTATGTAGGTACCTACATATTTCAATTGCGTACTTAGATTAGATATATTGGTATTAGTGACCAAAAATTTTACTTATTTTCTGAAGGCTGTACAATGGTAATAAAACCACCAATAATATTTAATATTTAAACTTCCTATATAACACACAATTGATAATGAATCAACCTGTATTTGCGCACCAACTTGTACCCTATAATAATAATTAGATAGTTAATCATGTTGTGGAAGATTTAAGATAATATTATTATAAGTCAAATTGCTCCCTATTATTCACTCAATATAATTCGTATACAGGCTCTTTAAAATATTTTTGGTTCTTATATCGCTTCTCCGTAACCAGTATATTATCTTAACTGAGCGTAAAGTCACGTGCAATAAAATCGCCTGAAACTACACGTGTAGGTAATACCAGAAGTTTTTAGGTATAAGATACGATTTGAATGAACTTGCAATAAATATATGTACTGTCATCCTTTTTTTCTGCGGCTCCGCTTCAATAAACTTTAGAAGAATTATTAAAATGTTGTTTTTATGTATATTATGAAATTTTGTTTTACTTTCATTTAACTCTCCATAATTAATACGAGGAAAATATCTATTTCTTCAACACAGTTGCCCTTTTACACCTTTTAATGGTGAAGAGGAATGTGGTTCTGGTTAGCATTATAGTGCCCTTTTGTGGCATTTTATCTGCAGGTGTTATAATAAAACAGTACCTAAATAAGTTATAGATTATTACTTTACCTACTTGTTTGCTCAATTTAGGTTTGGTAAAGTAAGGTTATCTGTACCTATGTTCATGCAATTTTATCTTCTTTCGACGGAAATGAGTGATGGCAAATATGAAATAACGCAGTCTTGACCGAAATTCTTGAAAAATTGATTCTGTTGAAATTTTAACAGTACGGTTAAGGGTAAAGTTTAAGCTCATACGAGTTTTGCATTTAAGGTAAATAATACTTTCGCAAATGGTGCGAGCCGACATCACGCCACTCCGCGCGATCGGGCCGGTCGTATCGGCAACCTCCAGCGGGCTCGCGGAGCACGTGGTGTGGTGTGTGTAACTGGTATTATGCCGTCTCCACCAGCCACATAGGTACATTGAGCAGAGGCTACGTCACGCGACGTCAGCCCACGCTCGCCTGCACGCTCTCCACCACTTCCACACAGTGTATTGGTAGATTCGGCGCGGACAACACGCGTTGAAGTCTCACCTCGGTGCTCAGTTAGTTTCGTGATAGCAGCTGACAAAGGCAATCGTTGTCAGTTACTGCTAATATTGGAAAAACTGTTCCTGGTGCCTGAAGAAATAATTAGTTACGTTGAATAGCAGCGCATTCAACTTTTTTTAAAGGTAGGAAATTCAGTTGATATAATTGATTTGTTTCTTCTGTGAATTGTTTGTGAGGACAACGTAACTCTTGTGATGGTGCATATTTTGCATAAAAACGTCTTCACTCTTTTATATAACAACTTAACTGTTCCTTTTAGTGCCGGTTTTGTTTTCACTTTCTTATGCGATGATCTGAAGAAAGACGTCGACAGCAATTAGTGGTGGTTATTGTGAGGTTCTTAGTTTTATACTAATTGAAAATCAGTTCTAAGACTTAAATAAGGATGTCTTATCAATTAACTTACAGATATTTTCCTTATTTGGATTCAATTTCAATTTCATAGAAAGCATCCCGATGACTCAAGTATGTGGCTCGAGCCATAAAACAAAGGAATTGAAGTAAAGACGGTTTTAAGCCTGTGTGTATCTGTTTGTTGACTAAGTCACATATAGCGCTTACCAGTTGTGTGACACTAGGTCATACGTAAGTTCAAGTTAATCCAATAGCATTAATTGTCCATTTCCGCCAACATTTAGCATTTCCAAGACAAATTTTGACTGGAAATTACAGGCGACGAGATTTAAAGCTTGAAAATTTGAATTGATAGCATTATCAGCGACTGTATCCGTAATGAAGCATGCGTATCATTATAATTTATTGGTCATGAAAATACTACCAAGAAATTGTCTGAGTCATTATTTCAAAGGACAAATAGCAGTCTGTGGAATATTATGTATATTTCACATAGTCCGTATATTTATTCACCTTGAAAAATGTTACTGGAAGGACCCGTTCCATCACACTTGAACACACTCACTGTAACACGCAATGTTTGTTTACTTCTGGGGGCCACAACTATCATGTAGAATAATCAGATCCTTGTCAATGATGAAGAAAAGTTAAAACTTATGCATTTTTGTGGAGTAAGGAAAATTTTATCAGTGAAGGTCAAGACCAATGTAAAAGTTTTACCTTTAAGCTAAAACTTTTAAATTGGTCCCGACCCTTTTATGATATCAGTTATTATGTAAACAAATACAACAATAGTAGGTATAACTTCGATTCAAGATTAAAATCCGGTCTGTATCGTGTTTACCGATAAGTAACTATCTCTCATAGTGTTTTTACCCGAAAAGTTCAGTTGCAATATGGCATTTGTACCCCTGGAATCTGTGTGTCGTATGTCACAGTTTCACATTGTACAAATGGAGTTCAGGATCTCACCACGGTCAAATCAGTTTGCTATCCTAAATAGAGCATGAGAGCGATGGAATGGGGAGTGTTCATTTCCTTTAACCAACACACAATTATTTTAATACGAGGACAATACCAAAGCAACTTAATAATAACATTCTGTTCTGATAGGTAATAAATACAAATTTTAATTAATATTTCTCATCTTATCAAGAAAAAAACATTTATGATTACGAAAGTATTAATTGATTTCAGTTGACAAAATCACGTTTTGCAGGTCAATACTTTCATTATGGATTTGTATTGCTTATTAGCCTTTATGTTTGCTTGTTTACAGTTCATTTGCTATGTGTGTTGTTTAGTCTTCGACCACGTGAATGAAAACGTGTACCTCCACGCACTGTTGCGGCTCTCGTGTAAGGTTTCTAGATACTGTATCAATTTTCCATGTTGTTTTTAGAAAAAACATCACGATTTTATTTATACCGAAATATTTATTAATGTTAAGAGAGGCAATGGCCGAGGATGCGACCAGGAAAAGCATTTGGATGATGATGATTTATTAATGCTATCGAGATTTAAGTAAATATTTAGGTTAATGAAGTCAATATATGGATCTTAGTAGAAATCCTCAGACTTGGAATCTAAAGACTATATCTATCCAATATCTAATGAAATTAGTATACTGGCATAAGGAGTATCCAGCTGAACAACACAAGTTATTTCATCTTTAAATATTGAAGAATTTAGTTCATCCAAAAAAATGTCTGAAGTTAGCTTTGCACACAGAATTCTGTCTCCGCTGTAAGTGCTATTATCATGAACGAACATTATCTGTGAAAATACGAAACAATTTACGAATCTTCGCTTACTGGCTTATGTCCAATAAAATGTGGGCTACTCTTTATAACACATTACTGGGTAACTCAGGTGGAAGTGAATTGATTTCATATCTACTTTAATTTTTAATCCATGATGGCAGTTAAGGTATAGGTGAGTCATTGCTCGATATATGTAATTATTTATTCCCTTTATGGTTCTTAACTGCATTCAACGTTATACTGGAACAGCTGCGTCAAAGCGGAAATATTCCCTTTGGCATGTAAACATTCAAATGGGGCATCTGAAGGCCTTTCGATAATTATTCACATATCGCGCATCGTAACAACAATATGATTCTGGAACTTTTTTAATAATGTACTGTAATATCTCATTGTCTGGAGTAGATATTGGCCGAATGCACACTTCTTTAAAAAGTATAACAACAAATTGTTAAATAGATAACGGATTGCAATAGGCTACTGGGTGGTGATGTTATTTTTTGCGTATTTAATTTTAGGTATTGTCTGTTATCTTTGTTTTTGTTCTTGTTTATATTAGACAAATGTAAGGCTACCTGCTCCCAATTACATATGACCAGCAGGTTATCTAATCTCTTTACGGGTCTGCCCGCTGTCCGCATGTTGTAAACATGTCTAATTATCTCGCGGAATAACTAGGCTGCATTAATTAAAATGGCTTTCATATTTTGAAATAATTATTACAGATATAGTCCGTACTGAGTGTCTTAACAATCCAGGGTATAAATTCTTTGTTCGCTGGTTTGATAAAATTATACATTTACGGTATTAATATTGTCACTCGTAAAATCTATTTCTATTAAAAAAGGGTCCAAAATTCATAAGATCACTTTGATTTTGCAAATGTACAAATATAACTGTCTGTGTTTAAATATCAATTTCAAAGATCGGTTAAATGGCATCATGAGTAGGTCCAGCTACAAAATCGTAAACAATAAAACTGATAATTTAGGAAAACCGATCTACACCTGGTAACCGAAACCTTCAATGACTTGAGGACATCAATTGTAAATTATTGCAGGACGTTTCCGCGAGGAAGCAATATAACTTCTACACATATTAACATTTAGAGGAAATCTGAAAAGCGGAAACTACTTGATATGTTTCTGAGGATGAACGAATTTTTTGTACCACATTACAAATGTCTTCTAATGTTTGTTAGAAGACGTTTGTTGTGTGAAGTTGTTTTAAGAAATGTGATCTATTATCTTAACTTTTGCAAATTACACACGTATTAACTAAAGAACTAATGCGGTTGTCGGTCGAAAGCATTAGTCATCGCGGGGCAGAGTCCCAGGCAGAGCGCCGAGTCGTTACACACGCTTCGTTTGCGTGCCATCTTTTTTTGTACGTGGTTTTTTCCAACAGTTTGGTAGGTACCTAGTACCTACTCATGGCTAGTAAAACGATGGGGTGAATGAATTAAATGTCATTTGAAACGTTTCTGCCGTTTTAAAGCCAAAAATATTTGAAGCCTTTGTAGTAACTTTGATAACTTTCTTAGGCAGAATGTCAATTCTGGATTTGAAATCTAATATTAATCTTGCTCGTAGGTGCATGACCTATCTCAAAAATATTGCCTTATTATTGTAGTCCCTCTCTTATCAGATTGATTTCACATAATTTCTTCCTTTTGTTTATTTGATTAACCATAGTATGTATCTTTTACTACTATGTAGTTATTCAGAAGTAGTTTATTTATCGACTCGACCATACATTTAGCAACATCCTGCGCCTGGTGGCTGGTAGTGCATCGACCTAATAATTTAATTGATATCAATGTGTGGTAAATGTGGCATCTTTTAATAAATATGACTAAAATGTTTAATATTTGCCAAATTTTAATGCGTAATTCATGACATATCCAAATTTAAATCTTGCAATAAGTCCGATTAATTTATTGATTGATAACACTAGAGCGATTGCTTTATCGTGATCATCCAGTTGTATCTTATCTTACACGTAAATGGTCTGTAGGAGGCACGCATGTGTAGATGATTTTAAGCTATGCTTTTTATCCGATACCATACTAGGCGGACATTAACCTACTTTTGTTATTTAAGGAACAAATGGAATGCCTTCCTTTTCTAATCTTCAATAGAGCAGAGAGTCAGTTATTAAATACAGTACTATGACCATAATCTACATTAATGTATGTGGAAAATATACTTAATCTTTATTTTTTTATTACTTAAATCAGCCCTTATGTTACAGTTCTTTTTAGAATTTCACTGACCTAATGTTTTAAAATATTATGTATAGTTAGGTATATAAAGTATTTAAAAAAACATATTAGGTATATAGGGAATAAAAAATATGTGTATCTTGTTACACATTAATCGCTTATCTCATACGTGGTGACGACAACGTAATTAGTTGGTATTTAATAATTCGTTTGTTTGTTTCAGGACTATTTTCAATGTGCCAGCGGCTCCGTCAAGATGGGGTAGTACTGGTGCATTAAGAACGGACTATTAATAGAATCACGAAAGGACTATCTAGTGTTTATTAGTACAAAGAAGTGTTAAATAAATCTCTAAGCATGTATTCTATGAACTATATCGGGAAGTTCATCGCGAACTTCCGCGAGTTCTACAACGAGATCAATGGCGCGACGCTGACGGGCGCCATCGATGTGGTGGTGGTAGAGCAACCTGATGGCAGCTTCACGTGCTCGCCCTTCCATGTGCGCTTCGGCAAGCTCGGCGTGCTGAGATCCAGGTTCAAAGTGGTATGTGTTTTGTTTTTGTAATAAGGTAATCAGAGCTCTGAGAGCTCAGTTGGGGCTGGTATGGGGTTTTTAAATACAGGCAACGCATTGCGACCCTTGTACGGTTGTTAATGTCCATGAGCAGAGGTGCGTTTCACCAAGCGCAAATGTCATAATCTCACGGCTGTGTAATCAGTGACAGTACTAAATTACTACTGTCACCGATTTTACAGTTGCTTCGAATATGACATTTGCGCTTAGTGAATCGCTCCTCAGAGGTGATCACTTACCATTACGCGCAGGCGCGGATCCACCGTTGTGGGCACTATGGGCATGCCCACAACCCTAATTTGCTTATTGTAATTTAATCTATTGATAAGATCGATAGGCTAATGATAAAAACAGCTGACTGATGAGCTTTTAAAAAATCAAGCGCGATTTGGAACGCCGCCGCACTACTACAATAAAATTTAAAAAAAAAAATTTTGCCACCGTTAGAATAGGCAATACATTTTTATATCTATTTTTTTTTTTTGGTGGCTGTGCCCACAACCTTTTTTGAGGGCTAGATCCGCGCCTGATTACGCGACACGCTTGTTCGTTTGCCTCCTTATGACATAAAAGAGTGCGAGGGTTGCAAACGTGCAAGGGGGTAATTGGATCATCGCCCTTTAATGGACATCGTTTACATTCAAGAATCCACGTGAGTCGTAGATGCGCTATCTTGCTTTTAAAACCCACGAAGTTTCAGTGCTACATTTACCTTATTTAAGAGCTTAATTGGTAAATTCAGATTAGGATTCTCTCAGGGTCTGACAGAAACAACACCTCAACAATTAAGAAGTGCTACGTTATTGTGGACTTCTGTGTGCATTGCATTGCATTTTGTTGTATTGATTCAACTTGTCTTTTGTCGCCTAGTTACATTGCAGACCGACCACTAATGTGTCACAGTCGTGTAGGTACTTTATCCATTTTCTTATGAGTATTGCTTTTTGGATTTGCATTTATTGATTGTACCTAGTTTATATTTTGCTGACGATACCTCATCGTTCGAACGTTATATTAAACATGCTCGTAAATATAGGATTTGTATGATTTTTATTATTTTGGTAAAACAAAATTTTGGTAAAACAAAACATTTTACGTCATAAACGACGTTTGTGTAATAAAAACCGCGGAAAACGTTTTGTTCAAAAGTTTTTTTTGTCACCAACTGTGCAAAGTTATAATATTTTTAGGTGATGTTCCTTTGACCTGCTTTAAAACATTCGATGACATGAATAATTGTGGTTTCGGCGGCACAATATGTTTTTGTATGTCGTACATACAAATGCGGCATCATTCACGCCACTTCCTACAGACATGGTGTGGTTTGCCGCAGCCAATCACCTATCGGCTGTTGTTGACGTTCAACTGATTACGCCACTGCGCGACCTCTGTGCACCCCACTGCCCAGTCAAATGTTATGCGATGATCTCAAAAGCATTAAACTGATAATTATATTATCCTCAGTATCTTATCACAGGCACGTTGACGCTACAATTGTTATTGTTACACACGCAATCAATAATATGAATCGTTCGACGTTTCGCATATTTTTCTTTCATATCGAGCATTTCGGGATTTATCTCTTCAAATTCCATGTGACAAAGAATCGTAGAGTTGTCAAAACCTCTTTAGATTAGAATAAAAACAGCGAAACCAATATTTGCGAAATGTGACCTTCTAAAAGCCGCGCCTCTGCTTTTGAACGTTCGAGTGGAGTAACGTGCGACGGATTTAAACAAAGTTGTTAACATTTACTACCTCTATGACCTTTTTTGTGTTATTTATAACCAACATTTGATTTAAGGTCTCATTTGCTATACTTCTAAAATAGATAAAGTTATAGGTAGAGTATTATTTTGTTTTTTGTTCGTAGGTAAATATGTGAGTAAGTAGAACAGCTTGAATGATTAAGTGTCATGCATTTGATTATCAGATTATTGATTCCGACTCAAATTGATCCACACAATAAATTTTCTTATGCGTGATACATATTTTATATTAAACACACATTTCTCAGTCCACTGATAAGATAATGTTTACCTTATATCTCACGAACTGTGTGACTGCACGTGGTCTTGAGTTGATAGCGTAGTAGCTACTAGTAGTCCAATGTAGACTAGCTCTTCCTAGAAATAGAAAGAATAACCTTCAAGCTAGTAATAATATCTTAAGTGTTCCCGGATATATCTGGACATTTCAAGGCGGTCGGCATCAGTGCATTATTTGGGAATGCGTGCCGTCTGCTATTGGCTTTCTCGTCTACAAAACTACACATAAAGAAAGACAAGAAGCCAAAGTCGAGTTTTCTATTTATAGGAGCTCAGAAAAAGATAGGAGAAAATTGGCATGGTGTGTTCTAGTAGGTTGTGTACATAACAATCCCTATAAAACATACTGTGACGTTGAGTACTTGTCATAAAAGTTAAAATATTACCAAGAGTCCAAGATCCGTGTTGTAGCACAACGTGTGACAAGGGCATACAGAGACACATATGTACCTAATGGATAAACATTTTCAATGTAATAATGGTTAGTGCAAATCTAATTGCTTTTGTTTAATTGTCATATTTATGGTCAAAGCTAACCCTTTATTATGGGTGTGCTCTTGACGTGGGATCAATAAATCGATGTCATTGCTTACATTGTGTTCGCAGTTGTATATTATTGTTCAGCGGATATATTTGCAATTGTCTTTATCCGATCCCATGTGGAACACACATATCGTGCATCGAGTTTCCTGTCTATAAATAAACCGACCTTAGCAACATGATGATTACTCTCGTACAAAGTTGCTTTACTAGCGAAAATTATCCTGGAAAGCCTGTCTTGTGAGCTGTGTGGTAATTTATAATGGTTTTTGTTCATGGTTGTTGTGCTAATGATAGGATAATAAAGTCTAGTTTTCAGTGTAGTAGTTCTGCCCTTTTGATAAAGTGCATGAGAATACGCTACAAAAATATGTAAAGAACTCAGTAATCTGAAGAAGAGACGATAATAATATAATTTCAGCGAAATGCTTCGACGCCTGACGTGTGCAACTGGCGTCAGAAGATTCCACGGCATACCATCTCTCGTAAATTATACTATTATGTATACATATACTTAGATATTATTATGTGGGCACTGGTCATTAAAATTGCACAAGTGTGAATAAACCGCGTCGTTGAATAGTGAAATGCGTACGTAACCGCGCGGAGCGAGCGCTCCGAGGGGCCGGCTCCACGCACATGTCTCTAGAATGATCTGGAAACGGAAAGCAGATAATCATGTTGATCAACTCACTATATCGGAACGTTTTTTATTGTTAAACTTTTAATGTACCTACGAGTATGGATTTAAATTACCTCGTAGCGCGTGCTTAAAGAGTTTTTCGAGTGCTGGCTAGACTTAGATGGTCTTTAATAATAAAAGAGTGTAGAATCTCATTAGGGGCTATATTTAGATACAAATTGCTGTACAATGATGAATGTTTTTTGTAATTATAGGTGAATGATTCTAGGGATGTTTCTGGCTGTTTAGTTTTGGAGACTGATCATAGACAGAAACTTTGCCAAAACGAGATGTGGAATTTGCGACTGATTCATTGTGAAAATTGGAATATTGCCAAATGTGGGATATAGTCCCACCCAAGAATTGGTAGGAAAATTTGGCACAAATATTTACTTCATCCGGCCACCTGTCTAATTTTTACATGTATTCGTGATTGGGAATTGTTTTTCAATACATCTCAAATATTTATTTGAAATCTTAGAGACTACTTATTTTATTAACTGTTGCATATGGGCTCTCAAGCCTGTCGTTTTAAAAACAAACTCGATTAGTTCAGTCTATTGTATAAATGATCGTATATTATGTGTCAACAGTTCAACGACTTCGTAATAGAAGGCTTGGCAAAATAACTAGTAATTTCATACAATGCGACTGTCAACGTCTGGGTCAGATAAGCGACAGAGAATTAACTATCGATTGACACACATTTTTAATCACTCATTCTGTATTCAGTACATCATTCAGCATGCACAAGGCACGCTTGGATCACAAAGTCGGTGATGATAATATTACCAGGATCAGGATCCACATTAAAATGCCCTTTAGGCAGATACGTGTTGTGCATCCAGATTTCGCTTCTCTATTACCTACTTAACAACCTCTACTTAGCTAATTGTAATATAGTAATGTGGAATATTAAACTAATGTCTACCTTACACAGATTTATTTTAGCATCCTATAATTTTATCCTAATTGTTGATATTAAGATTAGGTGCTGTACATACATTCGGGTTTTGTAGCATTCACTATAACACCTCTTATTGGTAGACAATAATAGAGTCAATTTTATCTCTTTCCGTCAATATTATGTCCGTATTTAGTCACAGAGACTATAATTTACTTTCTATACAGAGTTTATGGGGATTGCCTACGGAATTTGTCTGTTCTTTGGAACAGAGAGTCGTGGGCATTAAGAGTTTAGATACCAAATTAGAATTACCCATTGGTAAAAAGATAGAAGATAACTACAAATGTTTAATGAATCCCAACATTGACAGGTGGACTTGGAGCTGAACGGCGAACCGTTGAACATTCACATGAAGCTCGGTGAGTCTGGCGAGGCTTTCTTCGTGGAGGAGGTGGGCGAGGACGAGGCGGAGTGCTCGGCGCACCTGGCGACTTCGCCCATCCCGGCGGCGCGGTTTGAGGAGCTGTACGAGCCCCGGAGACGCAACTCGCTGTCCGCCGTCGAGCCAGACCACGGGCAGGCGTCTGATTACACCAAGCGGAGGTATGTCTATTATACTTAATCGGTTACGAGGGCGGATCCAGCTTTGGCGCCATGGGGGGGGGGGGGGGGCACAAAGCGCCAGTGAGGGGTCACATAGTCGTGGTCAAGTCACGTGATCAAGTTTAAATAAAAAGTTATGTTCAATTACCGGTCCACCTTAGTCCTGGAACCCGCTCAGGGGGGGGGGTCATGACCCCGTTATTTCACCTCTAACGGATTACTTCTTTGGTTTGCATTCTGATAAATCTCGTAAAGACTCAGATCCAAAAATGTATAGTGCTCTGAATGTGTAACTTGATCATGCTAAATTGCTAAAAATGTCAACTGAAAGAATTGATCTATTAAAGATTTAATAACTGTGAACGCATGTTATTGAATCCTCAGCTCACATTATAAATGCGATCTTGAATGTTTGTATACATTGCGATATAAATGTGATCGCAGCGTGGGAATTTAAGAAAATTCAATGTCATTTAGTTTGACCCGGAGTATGGGTTCTTTGACTTGTTTTCAGCAACTCATCACGGTTTGCAAAGATAAATGTAAGGTGAACAGTTTGATTGATTTGTAGTCGGAAATAACAGTTCCATCGGTAGTTATATTGTACTCAAATATTCCGAAGAGTTTTCAAACAATGACAATGTATAATGTTATGCAAATGGAACAACAATATTTTGATCCCAAGTGCGTAACGATGCTGTTAACGTTGGTACATTATAAGCAGATTGGCTGTTAAATAACGATAACTTCTTAATATCTCTAAATAGAGTCCATACATTAATTATTATTAATTTATGTATGTAGATTTCAAGGCAGATTTTAAAAATGCATAGATCCTTTGTTCTGCAGTTCCTTGAACTTTGAAAGAGATTTGTTTGTTCAGTAATAATTCGGCTAGCATCGTTTCATAACAAGCTGTCTAATTATGAATTGTAAATTTTAGCTCATTAACCGCAGTATTTATATTTTTGCAATATTGCTCATGAACATATTACCAATGCAATTAATGTAGAAACCGAGAATTCAATTAATGTAGCAATGCATGGGTGTTAATATCCACGCTACGCTTGTAATCCGAAAGTGAAATTTCAGTTTCGCATTTGCATTATTTATGCTATGTGTAGCAGACTTCATGTTGATGGAAATCGTATTTGTAATCGATGACTTTTAGTGATGGGCACACGCTTTCGTCAGCATTATATGTTTCCACACTTGCAGGTACACCGCTGATGGACAGTCGATGCAGAAACCTAACTTAAGTAAACTAACAATGAAAAACACCAAAGAAGAAGACATTAATGACCATGAAAATGACGCCTTGTTTGAAATGGAGGACCTCGATCAAGCGTCGGCCGATTGGACCGACAGTCGCGCTCCTAAAACGTTTGCAGCCACCCAGATCGGCGAAGGGAGTGAGGCCAGTCAAACAGTGCAGAAAATAAGCGCTAACAACGACTTCCGGCCAATAGAAGCCATCCCTACTAACCAAGATGATTTGAAGCAGAACGGTAACGGGAAGAAGAAAAAGAAGACGAGGAAAATGAGTTCGAAGAAGAAGCATCAACGAAAATCGTCAACTAGTTCAATTTCCAGCCAGTCCGACAGGGCGGGGTCGGAGCAGCGCGCGTCGCAGCCCGCACCCATCCCCAACGCCACCGACATCAACTTCTTCAGCGATTCCGAAGTCAACGCCGCCGCTCTTAGGTGAGTTTCAAAACATTTGAATAACCGTCATTCATCGATTCGGAATGATTGCATGGATAAATTAAAGTGTGTTCATTAGTTCATAGTATTGGTGAAATTCCCCAAGTAACATGTGGGAATTTAGTGTTAGATACCATTCCTGAGTGAGTTGCCTGGTTACAGTGAAGAGATGTCCAACCTGAAGTTGAACGGCGAGAACCGCATCCCGCTGGCGTTGTCCGACACAGCGTTTGAGGTGCACGCCGCCTCCAGACACGCGTAAACATACGAATAATAATATTAATACTATTCACGCAATAATCAGCTTGCTGTGTTCACCATTTAGTAACATTTAATAATCAAATATTTACTCGACTAGGCAATAGAATGTTTAATTACTTAGTACGCATAAAGCTTCCTTGTATAGTACTTGCAGTAGTGCATTTGTTGGCGTTTCCTACTTCCTTCAGTACGGACGTAACACTCATGAATACTGTGATAGCTAGAGTAAGAAATTACAGCGGTTTTGTTCATTATCTCACGCACTTTCTGGTGTCCTTTTGTAAACACGTATTGAACTTATGAAAAATGTTGTGCAATTGCATTATAGACGCTACAATGTATGACGATAACAATGTACGCTCGTGTTTACATACAAATGATGAGTATTGATGCTCTCTTTGTAGCTAGGCAATAATAAATAACATACACCAACTAATATAGCATGATGAAATGCATGCAACATATTAATTATCCTTTATTCACAAATAGATGAACGTCATCGTTGTATTGCATAATTCTGGACTTTGCACTATATATTATTTGCGATGTTTTTATTCAAGGAAACAACTATCTATTTGTATTTATTAGTTTTCATGTCAAATGACAAAAAACACGACTTCGCATGTATAGTAGTAATTAGTAAGAATTCGTGAATACAGAATGTACCTACATAATACATATTTAACATCGTCGCAGATAGCACTGGCGTTATTGTATGCTAATTGTAGGTATTATGTATTATGTAATTCAAAAGATCTTATCCCAAACGTTGCTTTCAACCCATCCCAAATAGCAACACAAAATTCTTAATATGTAGTAGGTACACGCACCTACTTGCACATTTACGACGTAAATGATTGAGACATCCAAAACGCCGTATTGTTCCTTAGTATTTTCAACATGTAGTGTAGGTAAATGTAATACACAATCCGTGATAGCATATATTATTTGAAAACATTTCACCTTACTTATCGTGTAGATATCGCTTTTTTAGAGCATAGTTCCTGTAACCGTTTGATTGGTACATAAATACTCATTTATGCTTTTTGCACATAATATTACTCACTGTTGATAAATATGCCTATAAACTGTAGGTACCTACACTGTATGAATATATGAACAGTGTCAACTTTGTGAGTTAAATTGTAGCTTGTAACAATAACACTTAGTGCACATGAAATCGTCTGAAATTCTTATTTTTTTTTTCTTCTTTTGATCGAAATGTACATATATACTTAGGTTATTATTTCAGTAGTTTTCTATATTGCATGATACATTTTATTTATGTTGTATAGTCAACGGCACAGTGTCCCAGCCAGCAACTGTCAAATTAATGTCCTAATAACATTAACAATGACAATATATGATTCTTGCATCTCACGCTTATTACATAGGTATATTGGCTCACCTCTGTGTTTGAAATTACGTCACTTCCTCATTGGTACGATATCGGGTGACGTAAATCGTACCATTTCAGTTGATAAAATTGTATACGTACCTAACTTATACCATATGTCTGGCGATAGTTTTAATTTGTGTTGCAAAAAATTTTGATACAACTTGAGGCATTTGTTTAACAAATGAAATACAAGAGTCTGACGTAAGTTGACATTTGCAGAAGTTCACGGAATGGCACGCCGGTCCAATCCGATACGGAGGTGGAACTCGCCCGCACGACTGTGGGGGACAAGTCCTCGCAGTCATGGCGCTGGGGGGAACTGCCGGAACCCCCGGTGCGGGGTGTGGAGTCCCCCACGACGCCAGAGACGCCACCATCGCCCGCGTCTCCGGCTTCCCCAGCCGAACCAGCTTCTCCCACTGAGCCCCTCAGCTCCGATGAGGAGCGGTCAGCCCGCCGCGGCGTCCTGTCTGGAATGTTTCGGTTCATGTCGGCACGGGAGGCGACCGAGGTGGCCAGCGAGGGCGTCTACCTCGACGACTTGGACCGCGTAGACCCAAATCTGTACTTCCCGAAGCACCACGCAGAACGCTACCGTTCTCGTAAGTAGCTATAAATAAATAAATTCTTTGGACTACCACACCTTGAGCCTAGCCCCAAACTTAGCTCGAAGCTTGTAGTATGGCTGCTAGGGAACGGATAGAAATACTTGACTAAATACTTTTATAAACATCCATGACTCGAGTACAAATGCCGATGTTCATCACACAAACTTTTGCCCCTAGCGGGATTCGAACCCGCGACTCTTGGTGGTTGTAGCCAGGGTCTCTGTCCACTAGACCAACGGGCCCATCAAGCAACATGTCATCTTAAAAGAACGCAGTGATACTTTCAAGATCAACAAACAAATCCGACATCTTTGTTTAAATCGACAAACAATCTTATCTGTCCATTGAACTTACAGTATTTAAAAATGACTTATTGCCATCAGTCGATCAATTACCTTGTTAATCCTCAAACAAAGTATGTCGTACTGTATTTTTTTTGTATCAGGAGGAATTTTCGAAATCACTAACCGTTGCCCTGACACTGACTATCTTCGTTAAGCGTTTCCAAACAGACTTAATTTATATTTTCATTGATTTTCGATCTTAAGTCTACGTAACATAAAGTTCAATTTAAAAAATTTAGTGACCACTAAGGGTGAAAAATGACTGACGTTTATTGTTTGTAGGTGGACCGAACACAACGTTGCCATCAACGGGCCCGACGGAGGAGGAGTACGAGTCCGGTAACGGTCCCTCGCTGCCGCAGTCGCCGGCGTCGCTCGAGCCGCCGCCGCTCGACTCCGATGACGACGAAAAATTACTCGCCAAGTACGTTAACAACACACTATTTACTATTTTTATGTCATCGGTGAAGGTGATCGTTAGTATACTATAAAGGGGCCCCTTAAACCTACACGCTGCTGGGTCGAAAGTCCCAGGCGCCGACTGACATTCCTCTCTGTTCCACGCGATGGACCCGGCACCCGCACGGAGAATCCATGGATAGCTAAGAAGTTCGTCTCATAACGAGTAGGTATATAAAATACGTAATTTGTTTTGCCATTTAATTCTTTGTAATTTTTTCAATCAACATTGTAAATTAGGAAAAGTATCCTTTCCATATTTGGAAGAATTTAAAGTGTGAATTGCGTTGTTTTAATCGACATTTGTAATCTATAAAAATAATAACATGATCAATCGGGCTTAAATTTAGCTTGTGACGTCAGCTAATGACGTCGGTTGAGATCGCGGAGATACGTATTAACGTTGATTATAAATATTATAATAGTGTAGGTACTCTAGGTACTTACGTAGAAAGTTAGATGTTGTTTTTATTTGTCTCTTGTTTTCGTGTTAAATATACATAGGGATGGATGAGACACCACATAACATTTGAACGTCTTATATTTTCTGTCTTGTGCACTGTATTTACACTTAGTGCGCAAATGAGTGCACTATAGTGTGAGTTTGCGTCACGTAAACGGAGTTCGGGCGTTAAAGCCGCAACACCGGCAAACGTATTGTGCGTAGCCGTGCGCGCTCTTGGCTTACCAGTTGATTCTGAATCCCGCTCAGCGGAAAGTCATCCCTACCATCTGTCAGCTCATTTTACGTCATCATCATCCTAGCGCTTGTCCCGGTCGCATCCTCGTGCATTGCCTTGGAGTCCAGGGTCCGCTCAGCAGTCCTCATTCTACGCAGGGGCGGCGTTAGGGTAGGGCGAGGCCGGGCGACCGCCCAGGGGCGCCGGACGAAAAGGGGCGCCGCGCCGCAGGCCGCGGCGCCCTTTTTCGTCCGGCGCCTCTTTCTGATTTTCTATAATTTACTACAGGCGCCCCCTTATAGTTCCCTCGCTTATTGAGTAAGGCCTACTGGGCGAAAAAAGACAAGAACCTTGAATGATATTTTTTTTGATTTCAAGTTGCCTCACTGGCAGCATGAATTGAAAGAGAACTCAACATAAAAAATATGATAGTAAAACAGAACAACATACGAATTATTAAATATCAAGATATGTATTCTATTAGGTAAGATGACGTACATAACATACATTCGCGGACATTACCGCTCGGTTATTTAAGAAAATTTTTGCTTGAGCAAGTTTATGAAACTGCCCTCGACGAGCCTATTGTTTCTCCCACTCACAATAACACGTGTATATGGAATAACTCCTGATCCGAATTGGTTTGAACGCGCTAATCTCAGGAACTACTAGTTTAATTGACAAAACTTTTGAGACTTTTGTGAGAGATAGTCCACTTACCATTTGTCAAGGAAGGCTTTAAGCTTTAGTATAACACTGTGTGCGGAAACCGAAATCCACGCGGACGGAGTCGCGGGCGACCGCTAGTATACCTACTTATAATAAAACAGATTCCTGAAAAACCTGACCTTGACAAACTCTGTAGTGATCTCCAATTTTAATTAACTGTGGATTCTAAATCATATATCGATGGTTATATGTTGTGTGATGAACTCATAAGCCTGAAATCCTTTTTGCCTGATCAGAATGTAGCTTCCCCTGTTTATGTTTCAAATTTTATTAAAGACTAGCGGCCGCCAGCGTCTCCGTCCGCGTAGGTTTCGGTTTCCGCACACAGTGTTACTATAGATAGCTTAAAGCCTACCTTGACAAATGGTAAGTGGACTATCCAACACAAAATATTATTTTGTCAATTCGAACCAGTAGTTCCTGAGAGCAGCGCGTTCAAACCAATCTGGATCAGGTGTTGCACGTGATATTGTGGGTCAGCCATAAAAGATAGACATATGCTGTTAGGGTATATTTTTTTGAAAATTTTAAGTAGAATATTTCCTTCATACATGATTTCTATGTGACTTTAACCATTAAGGCTGCACACGCGACGAAAGCTTAAAAAAAACCGGCCAAGAGCGTGTCGGACGCGCCCGTGAAAGGGTTCCGTAGCCATAAGATGGGCCAACCGCTTGACACACCATTTAGTAAGGGCAACTGCACTTCATAAGTTGGTCGAGCTGTAGAAAAATAACTATGTATGATACAGAGTTCGCTATAGTTTTCGTTGAAAGTACTTACTTGGAGGTTTATAGAACATTTTTTTCAGAATTTTTGAAATAGTGTTTCAAAACAGGCCCGTTGACAGGCCCGTTGGTCGAGTGGCTAGAGACCCTGGCTACAAAACCAAGGGTCGTGGGTTCGAATCCCGCTAGGGGCAAATGTTTGTGTGATGAACATCGGCATTTGTACTCGAGTCACGGATGTTTATAAAAGTATTTAAGTATGTCTATCCGTTCCCTAGCTCCCATAGTACAAGCTTCGAGCTTAGTTTGGGGCTAGGCAATTGGTGTGTTAGTCCAAGGCATTTATTTTATTTATTTATTTATTAAAAAGTTAAGGGGGGGGGACGCTCTAATTTTAACTTTGTATTAATATATCTCGAGACTGGGGTGTTTGATCCACATAGTTTTTTGTTGTATTTAGAAATACCTTTTTAACGATACCCCACACGATGGGGTAAGGCGAAGTTTTTTTTTCGAATTTACTTTTCGTTGTATGGGAGAGGGTTAAAAAATAATTATTTTTCGCTGATTTTTAAAACCAATTCTTGAATTATCAATACGCATCTCTCCACCAATTTTCGTCGCAATCGGTGCAGAAATGGCGGAGAACGAGCCAGGACAGACAGACAGACAGACATGACGAAACTATAAGGGTTCCGTTTTTTGCCATTTGGCTATGGAACCCTAAAAATGGGGTAATTTCTCCCGCTTTCCCAACATTTCCCTTCACTACGCTGCTCCTTTTAATCGTAGCGTGATGATAAGTATCCTATAATATGCCCAGGAGTATGAAGAATAATTGTACCAAGTTTCGTCAAAATCCGTCCAGTAGTTTTTGTTTGTATAAGGAACATACAGACATACAGACAGACAAAAATTTTACTGATTGCGTTTTTGGCATCAGTATCGATCACTTATCACCCCCAGATAGTTATTTTGAAAATAGATTTAATGTACAGAATTGACATCTCTACAGATTTATTGTAAATTAGATAGAACGTTTTTTTTAAATGATGGTTATTTTATTGTACCTATTGCCTTTCTTCGTACCTATGTACCTAGGTAATTGAATTGTAGTTAGGGGGCGCCGAAGAAATCTCGCCCAAGGGCGCTTGTAGTGCTAAAACCGGCACTGATTCTACGTGACGCGATCTATAACTGTTTGATCGGAAAGACTGGCCTCCGTATCTAAAATGGCAAAGAGTGAATGATGAAATGAGTGAAAATGATGGTTACTAGTTTCTAATCTATGTGCATTTTCCGGTGGTGTAGGGGTCAGGTGGGCGTGTACGTGCGCGAGGAGGTGGTGTCGCGGGCGCTGCCGTTCGAGGAGTTCTGCGCGCGCGGCGCCACGCTGGCGGGCGAGGGCCGCCTGCTCGTGCGCCTCGGCGACCGCTGGCTGCCCTGGCGCAGCGCCGGCCCGCTGCTGCTCTCGCTGCTCGCCTACCGCCGTCCGCTGCCCAACGTGAGTACACACACACTGCGCGCGCGGCGCCACGCTGGCGGGCGAGGGCCGCCTGCTCGTGCGCCTCGGCGACCGCTGGCTGCCCTGGCGCAGCGCCGGCCCGCTGCTGCTCTCGCTGCTCGCCTACCGCCGCCCGCTGCCCAACGTGAGTAGACACACACAAACACAGACATATAACAACTCTGAGAGCTCAGGAGAGAAACGGACTTGGGATTTCAAAGGCTTGGAATGAATAATATAGCTCAATGCTGCATACGTGAGTTATACCCGCTGCGCTGCGCTGAACGGGCGCGGCAGCTCGCACCGCCCGCGCCGCGCCCGGCGCCGCTCTAGGGCGGGGCCGCACGGGCGCGATCCGCTGCGTTGCGATGACGCGTGTGGCATGCCTTTCAACTTGTATGTAATATAACGCACTGATGACGCTCCGTCACGGCAGCGCAGCGCAGCGCTGCGCATCCGTGTGGCCTCTCTACATCTCACACACATGCATGTGCGTACCCAGGCTAGGGCAAAGGTTGAGGAAGGGGGGTCAGCTGCCTGCACTTAGCGTAGTAGACTATATGTATATATTTTATTTTTTTCTGTTACTGCGTTTTACTCCATCTTCCACTGGAAGTTCCACTCGTGAGCGCCTGTCCAGCGTATCCGACCATATCCGACGCACTACATATTTACTTCCTTGCGTTTAAAGCGTCGTAAACAACAAAGGTTGCTCAAAATAAACTCGAGTTATCTATTCGTCATTAATTTGTTCGTAAACAAGTTTTGTTTATATTGTCAACAAGCACTCGAACGGTATTGTTTATTTGCAGCGGGTACTGGAATCTCTCGAGAAGGGTTCGTCGGACAAGGAGGGGCCGGAGGCGCAGTCGCGCACCGCCGACACCGCCACCAAGTCGCGGGGGTACTCCTGGTGGAACTGGCGGCGGTCGACGTCGGAGGCTAAAAAGTTTGTATACTTAAATTTTTTTAATGTTATAAAATATTTCATGCTCGTTCAGAATTCTATGCATTTTTTTAAGAGCAAAGTTTAGCTATGGTTTATTTCGAATAGTGTTTAAAAATTAGGAACCGATTGTTTACGAGCGGCATCCAGTTTGGTAAAAAAAACAGCTATTATACTAAGACAGTGTAGGCGAACCAATGGCACGCGTGCCATTGACGGCACGCGACACAATATTTTGCGCACGTTGTCTAACATAAAACGTGCGTAACATATGTGTAATTTATAACGTGAGAGAACCAATTATTATTTTCCAAAATAATCAGAACGTATTAATAATGTGATGGCACGTCAATGACGCCACTAAACATTTTTTGGAAAAAATGGCACGTTGATGCATAAAGGTTCGCCTACCCTGTACTAAGAGATCACGTGTTCGACCTTCGCACAGTACCTAAAAACATTTCGGTGCATGAATGAGGGTTTTCATCCTCATTGGCAAAAGCATCTGTTTAGTAAACCCTCATTCCACCGTTCCAACATTAAAGAAGCTGTATATAAAAACCCAAAACTAAGTATTTTTGTGATTATTCCAGCGACCCCATACTAGCAAAAGAAGATGGAGAAAAGAAATCAGAAGCACCACAAACACCAACGGAGAATGTAGCCGAAACGAAGATCACGTTGCCTCAACCAGACGAGGATGTGGTGGAGGCGAAGGAGAAGAAAGAGGAAGGGAAAGATGAAGAAGAGTCGGTCGACGCGCCGGAGACAGCGGTCGAGGCGCCGGCGGACGTCGAGAACGCAGTCGAAACTGAGAATTTGCTAGCTCAAGAAAAAGGTACGTAGGACTAATAAATAAATGTTTTAGGAGAAATTGACATTTCACATCACTATTTGTAATGTCAAATGTCAATATCACGTGCCGTCTTATCAAAGATTTTGGAAAAATCAATAGATAATCCATATGTCAGGTTTGAGTGAAGCCACCAAAACTTCAAAAATTCACCTAATTTTACACCTATAGTGCCGTGCCTATCGATAAAGTCCTCGAGCCAACAAGACGTTTTTCTACTAAGAGATTTTTTTATTTATTAATATGAAAATACTCAACATAAATAATAATCATTGAAAATGTTTATCATTAAGTGAAAAAGTGTAAAGAAAATATACAATATTACACGATTCAGTTTAACAAAGGTAATTTAAATTTATATTACCTTTAAGTAGACCCGTACTCAGCACATCTCTTCGCCTCTATCTCTTTACAAAGTTTGTTTCTCACAACAGAAGTCGATTAAAATTATTAATTTGTAGATTGAGTGCAAGTTCTTTATAGACAGATACATATCTAATAACAATGCAATGCATTGTGCGTGGATTCATATCGCGAGAAAAAGGAAAGGAAAGTATTATCCGTTTATCTGAGTGAAATGCAATGTTATAAAGTAACTGCTCGAGGTTGTCATTCAATATTCTTACAATAGTTACGGCACTTTTTACTACTTACAATATTGCACTCGGAGTACGAATTACACTGGATTCGATTCCCGTTAAAAGTTGACCGCCATAATAGCCAGACCAGCTTTACCCATATTCATTATTGAAATAGCCACTTTTATAAATGATGATGTCGTCATTCAAGTTATTTTACAATACCACCTCTATTATCAAAAAAATATTCTGTATCAAAATTTTACGTGCAGTAGATCATAGTCTACACGTATATAACGGAGAGTCGATATCGATGAAAATCGGTACGCATGTACTGGAATCCCTAGTTCCATGGCGTTTAGACGATTTTTGTCGGGTGTCTGGTATCTTGCTCTATCACACATGATTCATAATAAGGAGAAAAAGGACAAAAAATCTGTCAAATCATACTCTCCATCTAGTACTTCCAAAATCTTTGCGTCTTATCTTGTCCTTATAATATAAACATGTAAAACGATTGTCAATATTTTCCTTCATTAAAATTGTCACGTCACAATTAAGGAAAGACTACCTAACCCACATGTACAACAATAATCAAAGCACTTATAAATTATTCGTTATTAATTGAATATAAAGCCAACGATGTATATTTATTTTCTTAATTACTACATATACTAACAACAGCACGCAGCTCTATTATACCCTGTCTTTTATTTATTTATTCTAGAAGAACGCCAAGATCACAGTTCCTCGGATTCCGACCAGGAGGGAAAACCGCAAAGGCCTTCTCGGCGACATTCCTCATTCCGGAAAACGCTGAGGCTGTCGTCTGAACAAATTGTAAGTGGTTCTAAATTAACCAAAAATAATGCTAAGTTCATATCTCATTCTATTATTCTCGTATTCATAACAATACTAATAAGAAAGTTATTAAAAAGTGCATTTAAGTAATATGGCTTAGTTAGTAATTGTCTATGGAACCAGATATAGTTTTGTTGTGATTTTTAAATAATTTATTAAATACTAGCTGCCCGCCCCGGCTTCGCCCGTGGGACTTACTTACATGTATTATACATACAAACCTTCCTTAAGAATCACTCTATCTATTAAAAAAAACCGCGTCAAAATCCGTTGCGAAGTTTTAAAGATCTAAGCATACATACAGACATACAGCAAAAGCGACTTTGTTTTATACTATGTATTGATGCTCTAAAAAGGTAGAGTTTTCATTAATTGAAATCCGGGATTTTAGATACACAAAATAACCACTCATCAATGTTCCGCAGCACATCACGTTAAACGTGTGCAGTTCGATAATAGCTGTTATACCCACGACATAAGAGCGCTACAAAACCCGAAATGTAATATTATAGTCTGGCGTGTTTTGACTTAACAATATTATTTTACAGAAAAACCTGAATCTCCGTGAGGGCATGAACGAGATGGTATTCAGTGTGACGACGGCGTACCAGGGAACCACGAGGTGCAAATGCAACGTCTTCCGCTGGCGGTACGACGACAAGATTGTCATCTCCGACATCGATGGAACTATTACCAAGTACGTTGGAATCTATGAAGGATTTATTCAATTACTAGCGGCCGCCCGCGACTCCGTCCGCGTGGATTTCTTTTTTTCGAAATAAAAAGTAGCCTATGTTCTGTCTCAGGGTCTAAAGATTGTCTGTACCAAATTTCATCAAAATCGGTTGCGAGGTTTAAGCGGGAAAGCGTAACAGACAGACAGACAGAAAGACAGAGTTACTTTCGCATTTATAATATTAGTTGGGATATTAGTTGGGATATTATGGTTTGTTGTTTGAAAAATATTTTTTTTCTTTCGTTTTAACCTATTCGCCGCGGACGCCCAGTAATTTTCAATCAGCGATTTTTTTATGTAACATGAAAGTGTTGAAGACTTTTCGACCGTCGGCATTTTTAAAGTTCTTCGGTGTTCGCGCTGATGACCGTCCTGCACCTGGCTTATTAGAATAAATTATATAGCCGCATGTAATGGGTTGTCATGATATGGACGTCAAAGGAGTAAATGTAGAGTTGACGGCTGATAGGAGTGAGTGGAAGGAGCGCAACATGTCTTATGTTGCGCCGACCCCACCTAGTGTGGGATAAGGGCAGGAGGATGATGATGAGCCGCATGTAATGGGTTTCTTGCATAATATGTTTTGTATACGAGTAAGTACTTATTATGTATGACTTGTTTTCAGATCAGATGTACTGGGTCACATATTCCCGCTAGTGGGCAAAGACTGGGCGCAGTCCGGAGTAGCTCAACTATTCACGAAGATCAAGAACAACGGTTACCAACTGCTGTACCTGTCCGCCCGAGCTATTGGCCAAGCAAGGGTGAGAATACTATTTTATTTGAAATGGTGGAGTGGAGATCTCTATGAGAGGCCTATGTCCAGCAGTTGACTGCGATAGGCTGATGATGATGATGATTATAATGGTAATGTATTAGAAATAAGTACAGAATGCTTCGGGTCAGGACAGGAACCCATTTGACCCCTCCTTATGTAGCAAGATTTGTCATTGTATGCTAGCTCAAGCCTGAGTTAAACTTACTTTTAACCTTTCGTCTGTCTGAAATAATTTTATTATTACAAACTAAAAAGATGTTGTCGTTCAGTATTATTAAAAGTTTTTTAAGTCGAGGAGTTTCGATGGCGTTGTGGTTAGCGCGCTCGGCCTGAGATTGCGAAATTAAGCAACTTTCGCAGAGGCTGCCCTGGTCAAAAACGGCCGGTAGGGTATCATTAGGCAATGCTTTGGCACTTAATAGAAGCAACGAATTCGACTATCAAGTCGCCTACCCATTAATCATTAGATGCGAATCAACAACTATATTCTTCCTCCCAGGTGACCCGCGAGTACCTGCGCTCGATCCGGCAGGGCGAGACGTGCCTGCCGGACGGGCCGCTGCTGCTGAACCCGACCTCGCTGCTGCGCGCCTTCCACCGCGAGGTCATCGAGAAGAAGCCCGAGGAGTTCAAGATCCAGTGCCTCGCCGACATCAAGGCGCTCTTCCCGCACGGCTCCAACCCCTTCTACGCCGGCTACGGGAACAGGGTCAATGTGAGTACATACACAAGTGCATAGTCTTATTACCGACCTTTGTAGACTACAAGGACTGTCCATAATGGCTGCACACTGCATATTAAAGACTGGGGTGTTCGGGGCTCCGCCTACATCTTGGGAGCCCAAGTCAACCTCACCTGCAAGTGGTGCACCCTGCTGAAGGACGGACGAGGCTCTGGCAATGGGTTTTCCTCTAGGGGTTGGGGGGTCAGACGGCAGTCGCCTCCGTAAAAACCAAAACCGCCAAATCTATGGTTGTCACACGAAGGAACACGGTTGCTGTTAGGGCGCCGCCGCAAAACGGCGCGCAGGAGCCTCGCCCGACTTCTGTGACAAGTGGGCAAGGGCTACCGTGCACTGGGCGGGCACGGCTGAAGACGCGAGCCCCGAACCGTGTTAGGAAACTCCGCTTCGCAACGTGGAATATTGGCACGCTTACTGGACGCGTGAGGGAGCTGGCCGACGTACTCATCAGGCGGAGGGTGGACGTGGCGTTCCTGCAGGAGACTCGATGGAAAGGCAGCAGATCCCGGTCCATTGGGAATGGCTACAAGCTGATCTATACCGGTGCGCCTGGGGGGGAGAACGGGGTCGCTGTGGTTCTCTCTGAGGAGTTTCAGGACAGCGTTCTGGAGGTGAATCGTTGCAGTGATCGGCTTATGGTGGTTAAGTTGCTCATTGATGGAGTAACGACCCACTTGATGAGCGCTTATGCGCCGCAGGCTGGCTGTAGCGATGCTGAAAGGATGAGGTTCTGGAACCAACTCGGAGATGTGCTGAGTGGCATCCCGTTGTCACAGGGGATCGTTTTGGGAGGCGATCTGAACGGCCATGTGGGTGACAGGTGTGAGGAGTTTGATCGTGTTCACGGTGGTTTTGGATACGGCGGTCGCAACGCGGGAGGGGAGGACGTCCTCAGAACGTGTGCGGCTGCGGATCTTGCGATCGTGAACACGTTCTTCCAAAAGAAGACCGAACACCTAATCACCTACAGGAGCGGGCGGCATGCTACCCAAATCGATTACCTGCTCACTAGGAGGCACCACATCAGCAAAGTAGCCAACTGCAAGGTCATACCCGGTGAGAGTCTCACTGCACAACACCGACTCCTTGTCATGGATCTCTGCGTAAGACCCAAGGAGAAGCCCCTTGAGCGTTGCCGACGCCAGATCAGGTGGTGGCGGCTGAACGAATCTACGTCTCAAGAGTTTGCCTCGGCTACAAGCGTTACCTGTGCTGATGCTGATGGCAAACCTGTCCAAGACCACTGGGATGGGATTCAGGATGCAATCACCACTGCGGCAAAGGCGGTGCTCGGGATCTCAAAGGGTGGACGCAAATGTGACAAGGAGACTTGGTGGTGGAACGCAGAAGTCCAGAGGGAGATCAAGGAGAAGAAAGCCTCCTTCTTAAAGTGGCAAGCGACCAGATCTCCTGAAGACCGCGACGCATATGGGGCTGCAAAACGCGCTGCTAAACAAGCTGTAGCCAGAGCCAGGCGAGAACACTTACAACCGCTCTACGATAAGCTGGACTCGTCTGAGGGGCAGAAGCTTGTGTACAGAGTAGCTCGTTCTAGGGTCAAAGCTGCACTGGATATTTCCAAGTGCCGCTGTGTAAAGGACCCTAGTGGCAACCTATTATGCGAGGACCTCGCGGTGAAGGAGAGATGGCGCTCGTATTTCCACGAGCTGCTCAACGAGCAGCATAAGGAGGTGCAGCCACCGGACCTCCCTCCGAATCAAGGACTAGTGCCACCCATAACGCCTGATGAAGTCCTCAGAGCTCTTCGCCACATGAAGAATCGGAAAGCAGTCGGTGCCGATGGAGTCCCCATTGAAGCCTGGAAGGCGATGGGTTCTCGTGGTGTGGGCATCTTAACCGACCTTTATAACCGCATACTCTACACCGGGCGGATCCCTTGCCAGTGGAGACGGAGTATCATAACTCCAGTCTTCAAAGGGAAGGGATCGGTGCAGGAGTGCGGAAGCTATCGCGGTATAAAGGTAATGTCCCACACTATGAAGCTATTTGAGCGGATAGTTGACTCTCGGCTACGACAGGAGTGTACTGTCTCGGACTGTCAGTACGGGTTTCGACCTGGTCTTGGTACCATGGACCCTGTTTTTGCCCTAAGGATGATCATGGAGAAATACAGAACGAAGAACACGCCTCTGCATTTCCTGTTCCTGGACATGCAGAAGGCCTTCGACTGTGTTCCTCGCATGATGATCTGGTGGGCACTGAGGTCCAAGAGGGTGCCTGAAACTTATATTGACGTCATCCGAGACATGTACCACGATTCCGATTCAATAGTTAGGACTGCTGTTGGTGACACCAACCCTTTCCCCGTTACCGTCGGAGTCCACCAAGGATCCGTCCTTAGTCCCTTCCTGTTTAGCGTGATATTAGACGAACTGTCAACCAGCATCATAGACGCACATGAGCAACCCCCGTGGCTGCTCATGTATGCTGATGATATCGCGCTGACGGATTCGGACAGGGGACGACTGGTGCGACGAGCGGGTAAGTGGAAGGTGGCACTTGAGAACGGCGGTCTAAAACTAAACGTGGCGAAGACTGAATACATGGCCTGCAACACAGATCCCCCACCCGTACGCATAGACGGTGACTTGGTCGAGCGTACGGACCAGTTTAAATACCTGGGATCTGTACTTCATGCGTCCAGCGACATCGATTGCGACGTCAAAGCCCGCATTTCAGCAGCCTGGGCCAAGTGGCGTGAGGTGACTGGTGTCATTTGTGACCCCAAAATGCCGGTTAAGTTGAAGGGACAGGTCTATAAGACCATCATTAGGCCCGTCCTTTTGTACGGCAGCGAAACGTGGCCTGTACTTGAGCGACACAAGCAGATGCTGCGTGTCACGGAGATGAAGATGCTGCGCTGGATGTGTGGAGTGACGCGGAAAGACCGCATTAAGAACTCACGCATCCGGGGTAGCCTTCGTGTCCGTGATATTGCAGAAAAACTGCAGGAGTGTCGCTCGCGTACGTTGGTACGGCCATGTTTTACGAAAACCGGCCAGCTACGTGGGAAACAAATGTCTCACCATGCCACCACCGCCGGGTCCCGGAAGAAGGGGCAGGCCCAAGAAGTGCTGGCTTGGCGTCGTTGAAGATGACATGCGTGCCAATGGTCTTTCCACCCAGGATGCCCAAGACCGTGCGAAGTGGAGTAGGTGCAGTAGGAAAGCGGACCCTGGACTCCGAGGCAACGGCCGAGGATGCGACCGGGACAGGCGCTAGGATGATGATGATGATGATGATGACTGCATATTAAAGACTGAAATTAGTGTCTCATATTTTTACGCTAGACGGTTATTATAATGTTTTTGAATATAGTAACTTATAAGTAAAACCTTAGTAAAGGTTATTAATAACACATTAATCTAAACGTAAAAGAAAAAAAAATGGCAGTAAAACCATTCGTTGCCGCCCTAAATAGTAGCGACTTTACTCCATACAAGGCCATTATAACTTAAAAATTCGCACGCCTATCAAATCTCATGGCAATGAGTTATTAAAAATCGGCACAGCACTGAATGGGTTAATACATTTGGTGATTCATTTGTCATGGTCTATCTATGATCAACATTGTATAACAAAGACTTGTATAATGTATAACAAAATGAGTAACACTATTTCTCACAGCCTATCAATATGACAATGTTGATATTTCCTTTTACAGGACGTATGCGCGTACCAAGCTGTCGGCATTCCCATCGTGAGAATATTCACTATCAACTACAAGGGTGAACTAAAACACGAATTGACTCAGACATTCCAATCGACGTGAGTATCCATTTAATACGCTTCGAGTTCGTTTTAACCGTGTCACGCTATGACCACGTTACTAACGCCTTATGTTTCTGCAATGTATTATATTATTTTACACACATACCTACAACATTATATATTTTTATTTCAGTTACCACGTGCAAAGTAACATGGTCGATGATTTCTTCCCGCCATCGAAAAGTGATAATGTTAAAAGCTAGCTCAAAAAATATTGGTTAAGGGTTTTATTAGATGTTGTTAGTGAGTCAAGCGGGCACGCGACGTTGCCGGTAAGCCGTATGGCATGATTTGTAAGGCTTAGCCACATACGAACCGCGCACTCATACATCAACAAAATAACTTTAATGCTATCTAATTACACATTGGCTCTGAATCGACTTTAACATTATCTTCGTTCAATCATCGCCATGTCATTTGTTTCGTATCGTTGTTGAATGTTTTGTGTTGGGTTGTGTCGTCTCTTCTACTTTTTCGTTGGTTTTCGGTTTCGTTTCTTTGGTTTCTGGATTTGGGTATCCAATAGTTTTACAGCTAGTAAATCACCTATTTTTTTATATGGTTCTGAATAGTTTACTTGGAATGGTCGAAGTTATGTCTTATTATCCTCCACAAATGAATTAGACAATTCAATAGTTGAAAAAAGTTAAAAACTCTATTATGGTAATACTCTTACATTATAAAGGCTCATTTCTTATGTGACAAATGAGAAATTGATAGCCACTGTTGATCGCAATAGTAATGCTAGTTTTTTACAGGTAAAATGTAAATCCTTAATAATAAGTGATAACACAGACATCCATGTATTTCCTAAACCTAATACAAAATCAATGTGTAATATCTTATCTTATTACTTATAACTATAAATATACAACTTTCCTCCTTGCAGGTTTAAGGAAAATAAAACTGGAATTCTAATTAACTTATTACTTATTCTTACTATTAACTTAATAATAACAAAACAATTCATGCTTTACTCACTAAAACCTTAAAACTGTACATAATCAGTTATTCATTATAACTTAAAATTCAGTAAACAAAAATAGTGATGTCCCTCTTTTAAGTTACCTTCGGCCAAAAACAAAAGTAAAGACGGTGTTTGCGATTGAAAAATCCGCTAGATGGCAATACGTAGGCGTGAGGTCTAACTGCTTTAATGTCATTGGTGAATTTTGACATATTTGTCAATGTCATGTCAAAATTCACCAATCACATATCAGTTAGACCCTACGCCTACGTTCTGCCACCTAGCGGATTTTTCATTTGCGAAAACCCTCATTTAATTATGTAATCCTAATAACCGTTATTTTTCTCCAGGTACTCCCACATGTCGGTGCTAGTAGACCAGGTGTTCCCCCCGGCGCTGTGCGAGCCGAGCGACGAATTCTCACAAACAGTGTATTGGCGCGAGCCTCTGCCTACGATTGAGTTGCCGCCCGTCGTAGTACCACCTTCCAAAAACCACTAATACTACAAAACACACTGATGCAATGTTCCTTCAAGGAAGATACGTGACATTGAAGAATGAGATAATGATTGAAAATGATTGTAACGTCGATCAGTTTGAGTTCTTTAATAGTTTTACAAATAATTCTGTTCTAATAATTTGCTAATTCATCTATCAATCATTGAATTACACAAAAGTTTAGAACAATGTTGATGACTAACAAGAGTAAAGATTCTTAACTGCTTGACGTAATTTCACAATTACTTCATGAACTAGAGTTTAGAAAAAAATGTGGTGTTGAAGTATATAATACAAACAGTAATTCATCATACTAAACTAGTCTCAATTTGAATGAAAAGAAAAATTGATCTTCGATTTAATCGAGTTTGGAAAGTATATTTTCAACTACTAGTCCTTACTCGTAGTTGAAAATATACTTTACAAACTATAACTCTACTACTAAGAAAGTTAAGAAAGGATATTATTGTCTGTGTTTTAAACTTCGACTTAACTTCTTAATATGACATTTTGTAATTCTATGTGTATCTGTAGTATTGCGTGCTTTTAAAGATATGTGAAGTTAAGACAGTAGTGAGCGCAAGCGTGAAGTTATAAACTACATTAGTCGTTAGCAGCATCTCACGATTCTATTAGTTTTAAGAATCGTTGCACCAAAGTATTTAACCTCGACAACATTAGAATTGCACAATAACAGGTAGTGACGGTTGTAATTTAACCCGACACCCTGTTATAGTTTGTCAGTCGTAGTAGTGCGCCTAGCAAGTTTTGATTTCAATTGTGCTGTTGTGCTGTAGATTAGACTATAGGTACAAAATATTGTCATCGGCCAGCAAGTTGATTGGAGGCAAGTGTTATGGCGTATAATTAGTATGCTGTGATATTGTGATCTCTAACGACACAGCTATTGCCCATTAAGAATGTTTGTAAAACAAAACAATTCACAAATAATTCATCATCAATGTAGTTGAACTGTAATTGAACTACTTAATTCTGAAAGGTACCTTCTAGTTTTCGAACTCCATTTGATCTTTTCATTTTGCTTATACGCAAATTGTGATGATTTTTTTATAAGTAAAATGATTAAATGCTTATATTAAAAAACAATAATTAAAACTTTTCATTGGGATGTTGCCATCAAAGTAACTTTGATGGTATTGTCATTTACGATCATAATTATTCAGAGATGAGGCCATTTTAATTAAGAAGTCGGAGAAAATTTTAAGTTTACAGTCGGTAAAGTTTGTACATTTGATTCATAAGAAAATTAGTTCTTAATGAAACTACTTAACCATTTCACTCACAATAAACAGGCTGTGTGACCTATAATTTCATCATTATGTAATTGTACAATGTATTTTAATTAATTTTCATAGCTTCAATAGTACATACAACAATATGTAGTTTAATTCCTGATAACTAATGTACTCCAAAGACTGTAAAAGGAAAATGAAAATTACAATGATGTAGAATAATTTTATAGATTAGTGTTTTTGTGGGAGTTAGCAGTCGTAGTTTTGGTTCTGCCGTTGCGTAGCTGTGATGTCGTCGACTGATAAACAATGCTTTATTTTTATACTGTGATTAATTACGTATATGTATGGTACGTCTGCTAAGTAATATTTATGTTTCAAATATACATTCAAACACATTCATGAAAATGAGGCGTAGCTTCAATTAGATAGCTTGTCATTGTATATTTTATATGAATTTTTAGAATAATTAGTAAAATATTAATTTCTTTAAGTTATTACAATTATTATTGTTTAAAAACAATGTGGATTGGTTCTGTCTAAATGCAATTTGATATTTTTTATAAAATAATTTATTGTGTATCGTTTCTGTGATTGTTTTAATAAACATTTTAAGAACGATCCCAGACTTTTATTTATAACCAACAAATATCTACCTCAAAATTATCCTCTCACCTAATTTCAGCCAAATACTTTTGGGCGGCCATTGTGATATCCCTCCACGTGCGTGAGATCTGTTCAAACTTAATCCTACTACTATTATAAAGGCGAAAGTTTGTATGTGTGGATATATGGATGTATGGATGTTTGTTACTCTTTCACGTAAAAACTACTGAATGGATTTGAATGAAACTTTACCACAATATAGCTTATACATCAGAATAACACATAGGATATTGGAAATCGAAATCCACGCGGACGGAGTCGCGGGCGGCCGCTAGTGTTTAATATACGTAGGTATGGATGGGACAAAAATATATAGGTACTTACTACCTCTGCAATGGTATTCCATTGCAGAGGTAGTAAGTATAATGCCTACATTATTATGTAGGCATTATACAGGGTAATGGGGAGAATAAAAGCTGGTCCCCCAAGGGCCAATATCGAGAGAGGAAGTAGTGGAAGTTTTTAGTGGGTAGTCTCATGGGAAGTAGATAGTCCCCAGACACCCACCTCATTCACCTAAAGGTGCGAATTCACCTAAACATGCGAATCTCATTTTCTTCCACTATAAAAAAGGCATATTTCGTTATGGCTCATAAAGCGAAAGATGGTACTCTTAATTCTAATATTCCTTAATTTTTATTGCAATCATAGATTTTCGAAAAATATTTCGAAAATTTAATAAATGAAGAAATGTTTATTTTGCCCATAATTTTATTTGCATAAATAAGTAAGATTACTTTGCCTTAAGTGGCATTACAAAATTCCACCCTCTGTATTTTTCCCTCTGCATGATAGTGCCTTCTGTAAACCATTATCAAACTACCTAGTGATTCTCACTATGGTATTTACCATTTCTTGTAGAAGTTCCCAAAGATTCCTTAATATATACAACATTTAACATTGTAACCACAAAATATTTAAAATAAATCTCTTTTCCTTCCATTTTCCCATGCTAAGCTATATCAATATTTAATCAATTATTTATATGCATTAATATATAAATGGTATTGGTAAGTAATTAAAACATTTTAAATTTTATTATATATTTAATAGGTACAGGCTACGTTTCATCTTCTTCCATCTCTTCATCCTCATTGTCATTATCATTTTCTTCTTCATCATCACTAGCAACGTCAAGGTCTTTGTGAAAGCCCTTTCCTTTTGTCCAGTGGCATTTTATCACTAATTTAAACTGCGCCATCTGCCTTCCTAAAAGTTTTAGTATACTAGCTTGCTCTGGTGTCAATGTAGATCCTTTCTTGCAAACCTGTACAGTAGATTTTATAATGTGATAATTTTGAAAATAAAAACAATTTAAGTATGAATTCATTTTAAAATTTTTAGTGACTAATAAAATGTTGTCAATCTTTTGTATAGTTTTTAGATTACTCACTTGATACTCTTTTATTAGATTAATAACACCTCTTTCAAGGGAAGTTGGAAGACCAAGTCGTCTTAGATGGGGCTCAATTGTGTGAGAGAAGTCTTCAAGAGGTCCTGCTGGTAATATCACATCTTCGGTTGCCACAAATCCTGATCTTGCATACTCCGTAGCTTGGAAATCTTTAAACCACTGTAGCACATCTGGTACATCTCTATTTGTCATCAGTAAACCACATTGGCCTTTTAATCTCTTTGATAGCTGTAATAATTATTAAAATATAAAAAAACAGTAATGTAAAATATTTTATGCACCATCAGAAAGCAGCAATCACCATGAGTATAATTATCAAACAACTTTATACACACCAAATTTAATTGATCTTCCAACTCGTCGCTCTTTGTTCGTCCGAGGGCTACTGCCATAACTTTATTTTTGCCAAAAAAGAACCGTGAATCTTTCCATTCGCTACGTAAATCTTTCAATTTAGTGTTCCTCATGTTATCAACCGTAAATAAAAATACATGTTCGTATTTCGTTAAGCAACTCCTTATTTCCTCAATAGTTTTCTGTTTGAGCAGGAGACCTTTTTTGTTGGTCTTTGTGAGGGAAACTGAAAACAAAACACATTAAAATATTTCCTACGGACGTAATTCGGCAGAAGCATGGTTTGAATAAATTTTGAGGTTACATACCTTTCTTATCACGTTTTGATTTAGGCATTTTACTATTGTTTATTCATCCAATACCTTTGACCACTTAAAATCTTTTCTTTCTAATCTGATTATTACACTTAAAAACCTTTTAATTAATACAACACGTGCATTTGTTATTGAACAGTCACAGTCCAAAAAATGCAACTTTTTGAAATAGAAGTGACATGACATTGACATTGACATTTCGTCCCTTACTTGTCTATGGTGTGAGATTCGCGCGGGAACTGCGAAAATTGGTGGCGGTCTTTTTGTTTGTCCAGCGAATTTTTGTAAATTTTACCTGTATATTGTGCATATTTAGGGTTTGTTTGTACATAATTGTTTATTTTAGGATTAGTCTTGTATATTTTTGTATAAAAGCCGTAGCAGTTGGTAAGTTTTTTTGAGTTTTTCTATTGTTGCGAGGATGGGGAAGAAGCGCAAAAAAGCGCTCCCCGACTCCTCAAATCCTAATACAATTATCGAGTCGTTGTCTAGCGACTCTGAATACTCGGATGGACCTGGGCTTGAGGAAAATGAAGAGAAGTACTCGCCTTATCGAGTCTCAGACTACTGTCGGAGGTACCCCGAAGACAGTATCGCCGGTCATGAATTTATTGTCTTTGTTGAGAGTACTAACGAAAAACTTCTAGGAACTAGGGACATGATGTTTTTAAGTGGTTGTTTTTCGAGATTTGTGAAAGGTATTAAATACCTTAAAAAAATCAACAAATTTAAAATTGGGGTCGTATTTACCAGTCCCAATTTTGCCAATACTTTTCTAGATAATACAACGTTTTTGAGAGAGCAAAATTTAAAAGCTTCAATACCTGCAGGCATGACTGAGATTACTGGGGTAATCCACTCAGTCCCCACAGACATGAGTAACAAAAAAATATTTAAGTCCATCACGTGTACGAAAAAAATTATTTGTGTCCGCCGTCTTATGAAAAAGGAGAGAGTTGATGACAGGTTCAGCCTTGTTCCGACTCAATCCGTTGCTATTACCTTCTCAGCGTCGACGTGTCTTCCGGACCACGTGTATATCAAAATGTGGCGACTGCCTGTCATGCAGTATATCCCTCCAATCAAACAATGTTTTAAATGTCTTAGATTTGGTCACCTGGCAAAGTTTTGTCATAATTCCCAGCGTTGTTCAATATGTACTGGACCTCACAGTTTTAAGGAATGCACTACGTCTCCAGATAAAGCTACATGTGTTCACTGTCATGGTAACCATCTTTCGGTGTCAGGACAATGCCCAATTAAAAAGCAAAAAATCCTTGAAAACAAGACAAAGGCTACAGCTACTCCATTCTCAGATTTATTTAATAACAAAAATAAAAATTTCCCATCCCTTAATAAAACTGAAAACAGCCAAGAATTAATCAATTTAATTTTAAACAATGAAAAAGCGTTAAGCCTAATTACAGAATCTTTAGTCAAAGTTCTGACTTTAAATAAGACTAACAATACAAGTATTAGTACCAAAATAATAAGTAATAACAGACTCAATCAAAGAGACACTCCAGAATAAAAATTCAAAATCCCCCCCACCATGTATAAGTCCCTTAACATAGCCCAGTGGAATGCACAAAGTTTATTAAGCAATCGACTAGAATTCCAGAAGTTTCTCCATGGCAATGGGGAAACTTCTGGAATAATTCATTTAGCTTTAATTTGTGAAACGTGGTTAAAGCCACACATTACTTTTAATATAAATGGATACTCCATTGTGAGAAATGACTGTGGTAATGATCATAATGGAGTAGCCATATTAGTGCATAATAGTATAAAATATCGTAAAATAAATACTTTTTTTGATGACTGTCTACAAAATATCGCAATTCAAATTGAGATTGGTAAAAAATATTTAACATTTGTTTCTATTTACATTCCAGGAAATTCTACGCCTAGATTTGATAAAATTAGTCTTGACCGCTTAATGCGCAGTGTTCCTAAACCTTTCATAGTTGCTGGCGATTTTAACGCCCATCACACGACGTGGGGTTGTGCACACGTTGATTCACGAGGTCGTGACATTATGGATGTTATGGATGACAATAACTTGGTGCTTCTGAATAATGGTCAGCCTACTACAGTGGGCTCTCATAATTGGAGACCTAATGGTCTCGATTTAACATTCGTTTGCTCGTCAATAGCTCTTTCATGTGATTGGAAAGTTTATTCTGAATCTTTAGGCAGCTATCATCTCCCCACTCTCATTGAATATTCAATTTCTTCTGTCCCGCATCCATCTTCAGACTCTTCGAATATTCCTCCCCATGCTAACCTGAAATTAGTAGATTGGAATGAATATACAAAGGTTGTAAATAATATGTTATCTCTTTTTTGTATAGATAAATTAAACTTAATTGAAAGTTATAATATGTTTTGTTCAACTCTTGTTGCTGCAGTTAATCAATGTGTACCATCATTAGCTAACAAAAACTCTGAGCAGGTTCACAATAAACGCCATAATAGAGTCCCCTTACCTTGGTGGAATGATACATGTGCAAAGGCCGTGGCATCTTGCAAACAAGCTTTTGTTACTTTTAAAACAAACCCAAGTCTTGATAATTATATTGCTTTCAAGCGCGCTCAGGCGTCCAAAAAAAGAACTCTGAAACAGGAACGTAAGTTTAGTTGGGAGAAGTTCTGTCTCTCCATTTGTAGGCTAACACCAATGAGTCAAATATGGACTAAAATGAAAAAATTTAATAAAAAGTTTTCTCCACAGAGCGAATTTTGTAATTGCGACTGGATATCTACTTTTTTAAGGAAATTCACTCCAGACACTGTCAGAAATCTGCATAATAATCAAAATTGTATACATAATAATTCTTTTTCAGTTGATTCTTTTTCTGTTGTTGAGTTAAAGTCGGCTTTAAGATCTCGAAAGGATACAGCAACTGGTCTTGATTTGATTTCATACAAAATGATAAAACTTTTGAACCCATCTAATCTTTTAAAATTTTTAGATTTGTTAAACTGTCTATGGTTAGAAAACCTTATCCCAGATCAATGGAAAGCCGATTGTCTGATCCCAGTTTTAAAGCCAGACAAAATTCCCCACCAAGCAGAATCTTACCGTCCCATCACATTAAGTTCTTGTATAGGCAAATTGTTTGAGCAGCTTATAAAGCAGCGCATTGAATTTTTTATTGAAAGTAATAGCATTTTACCTTACAATCAGTTTGGTTTTCGACGTGGCCGTTCGGCTAGAGAGAGTTTAGCTAGTTTTTCTATAGATGTCGGCAAAACAATGTCTCAAAATGGTCTCACAGTAGGGGTCTTCTTTGATGTAGCAGGCGCTTTTAATTCTATTAATTTAAACATACTTGCTAAAATCTTGTGTGATCTGAAACTTCCAGATAAATTAGTAAATTGGCTGTTCCACTTTTTATATGAACGTAAACTATTTGTTAAACATGGAAATCGGATTTTTGGACCAAGATTTTCTTATAAAGGTGTATCCCAGGGAGGAATATTAAGTCCATTGCTCTTTATTTTGTACATTCATAATTTGAACAATGTTTTAGGTCCTCAAGTTAGTAATTTGCAGTTTGCTGATGACTTGGTTGTTTATTGCTCTGGTAATAATTTGTCTTTGATTACAAATACTCTTAACACTGCCCTCCAAAGACTCCAGGCATATTATGATAGTCTGGAATTAACAATCAGCACTGAAAAAAGCAAGGTTGTTGTATTCTCTAAAAAGCCAATTCGAACCTCAAATATCACCGTGTTTTATAGTGGAATTCCGTTGCCAATTGAAGGAAGCATTCGGTTCTTGGGTGTTTTATTTCAGAGTAATTTTAAGTTCAATAAGTATGTTGATTGCTTAATAAATCGTGCTACAAAAGCTTGTAACATATTAAAATCTTTAGTTGGTACCTACTGGGGTGCTGACCCAAAAATGTTGTTAATATTGTATAAATCGCTTGTGCGAAGTCATTTTGAATACGCTTTTTTCTGTTTTGCAGGTGTTTCTTATTTAGTTGATAAGCTTGACAAAATACAAAATAGATGCTTACGTATTGTATTAGGTGCAATGCGCTCTACTCCCATAATATCATTGCAAGTGGAATGTAATGTTCCCCCTCTAATGCTTCGCTTTAAATATCTTTTATTCAGATTTATTCTGAAAGTTTCCTCAATAACAGATAACCCTCTACTTAAAAAACTCCAGCTGTCTTTTGTAAATATGTTTTCCTCTTTTTTGGTTGATCAGTCACCTGAAATATTAAGGTTAAGAAATAACTACAATATTTATGAAAGTTTGCTTTTACCTTGTTATCAAGGCTGTTATTCTTCTAAATTTTTTCATTTGAAAATTGTTATTGATAAGTCTTTAAAACAAAAAAGTGATGTTTACTGTTTGTTAAATAAATTTGCAGGATTTTATCAAATTTATACTGATGGGGCAAAAAATTCTTATAATGTCTCCTCAGCTATTTATGACATACAAAACAGAGGTGGTTGTGGATACAGACTCCCTGATGCAGCAAGTATCTTCACTGCTGAGGGTTATGGTATCCTCAGGGCTTTAGATTACATTGGATCTCAGAGTGGTGTGGATAAATGGATTATAATTTCAGATAGTATGAGTGTTCTACAGGCATTAGATAATCCGAATTTCAATTCTTCAACTAGCTACATTGTACATGAAATTAGACAAAAATATTATGAATTAACAACTTTAAACAATAGAGATATTATATTAATGTGGACACCAGCACATATCGGGGTCGTTGGAAATGAACAAGTTGATTACCTTGCTAGGACCATAACAACCAGTCCATTTAGAATTCCTGTCACTGATGTTCTTATCCCTGACGCAGACATCTTGGTGTTTGTTAAAAAGAAACTGCGTCAAGAGTTTCTGGACTCCTGGAAAAACATAACTAAAACTAAAGGAAAGTGGTACATCGAAATAAATCAAAATATTACACGTCCTTGGTTCACAAAAGGGTCTTTCTTTAGTGGTAGGAAATTTTACACCATTATCTCGCGTTTGAGGTTGGGACATTGTCGGTTTAATGCACATTTACACAAGATCAATATCGTTTCTTCGCCCACCTGCGACTATTGCAGCTCTAATAGTATTCAAACTTTGGATCATTTGTTCTTCGAATGTAGTAGTTTCGCTCTACCTAGAATCCTTTTCATAGACCGCCTGCTGGAGATATTTACTATTTCAGAGAGTATCCCGCGCTCTCTTCCGAAATTACTTAGTAACGAACTTTGTTTTAAACCCATTTATGACTTTGTTGTATCAACTATGGGAGATATTTAATCAAATTGTAAATAATCTTGTACAAAAATGTATCCATTTGAAATGTAACTGACCAACTGACTTTGACTTATTGAGATTGACATTAATTGTCAAAATCTTCTGACTTTCTGACATAAGTACTTTGTTATTTATTTATTGTCGACAAAACTATGTAATGATTTGACGAAAGACTTGGCTTTGTTAGCCTTTTTACCAACCAAATTCCAGATGAAGAAATATATTACAGACAATGGCTGTATGGGCTCAGCTCCCTTTGCCTGTCCTGAAAAGGACAAAACAACCAAAAAAAAATGTCTATGGTGTGATTTCAGACAAAGAAATATATATTACAGACAATGGCTGTATAGGCTCAGCTCCCTTTGCCTGTCTTGACAAGGACAAAAGAACCAAAAAAAAATGTCTATGGTGTGTGTGGACAAAGGTTGGCACTAAGGATTCACATCCCTTTGCCTGATAAAGAAACAAATACGTGAGTCTCTGGTACATACCATAGATATTTTTGTGGTATCTGTTGTCCATAAGAACAGGCAAAGGGAGCTGCCATACAGCCGTTCCTATATATTATTTTTAAAAGATTTAAATCTTGATATCATCATCAACATAATCATCATCAGCTTATCTTGATATGACTGGTATACACTAACATGTTAATCATTTTAAGCTTCACTTTCCTGCAATCTCTTGTCATGTCGTATGACCCTGTTGTATTTATTTGAATTAATTAATTATAATAGATTGTTCCATTTTATTGAACTATTAGACCGGAAATTGGCTACTTATTTTACGTTTGAGTGTACCACCATATTAATTTACTATATGGTACCACCTCCACCCTCAGAGTAATCCTAAAGCGTCGAAATTCACTAATCCTTTCAACTGAAAATGCTTGAAAAATCTACCGGTCCATGAAAACGTACAAGACGGGAAACCTTCCAATGACACTTTAACGCAAACTCAATGATATTTGTATTCTGCCCATCATCCAAGGTTTGTCAACGTGATATGAAGCGAAGCTTACTCAATCTAAAACTTACAGGCAGAGCCCAAAATTCTAACATTCGCTCATCCGCAAAACAAACATCTGCCAAACTAAATTGGAACTGGGCGGGTCATGTTTGCAGAAAGCTAAAAGGGTCATCAAATAAAAAAATATCCAACTGTAGGCTATCCTATCCTGTAGACAAGGAGTTTTTAAAACTCGATCCCTGCAAAGCATTATATACCTAGCTAGGTATCAGATAGCATAAAATTCTAAAACCAGAGGACAAAGTTTAATGCCAATACAATCAAATCTACGAGTATAATAAAATATTGTTCCAAGTCCAAGTTCTAAATTGTAATCCATTTAAGTTGTGCAGTACTTTCTTAGCATTAAAATTTAAATACGGTTTTTGCTGACAAAACTGGACTTTAATTATCTTTTTCTCTTATATTTCCATGGCTTGATTGGCTCTATTGATATCTTTCAAAGGTTTAAAAATGCGCGCTTATTTATGCACTTCCTGTTCGATAACTCGAGTAGTTAAGACGGAATATTTGATCGAGTTGGTGGTCATAGTTTTTCTCGGTCATTACTGTGATGTAAGAAAAAGACAACAATATAATCGAAGTGATATTTAAGTGAGTTTTATAATCTATGTACCTTCTTTTACCATCCTTCAAAATGGACGACCTGAATTGAGAACCCTGTTCCGGTTTTTGTTTCCCCTCTGGCCCCGCTGCCGTCAGTGTAGTGTATCGTTCACCGCAAGAGAAAAACTGATATTATACAGCCATTTGCTGGTTTTATTAATTTTTTTCCCTTCCAACAAGTAAGTGTCTTGAAATTCTATCAAGTGAGTTTAGTTTTAAGTGTAAACTTTGAAGTGTCCATGTTTTAAAATTGAATTCGTTCGAGTCTGTGACTGTGACGCATAGAAGGAGTGCCCCTTGTAGCAGCCATTTTGCCTGTGCCGGCGACACATTTCGCGGTGCGGTTAGCTATCATTCTAAATTTTTGTAATTCAAGTTAATGTTGCGTACCTTAAATGAAGTCTTTATACTTTGTTGCTTAACTACTTTCTCTTAATTATAAATAATACTTCATTCGCACCCGGACTTCATCAGTAAGTTGGTTTTTTAGCTCTTATTTCATTCTGACCCTACATGCCTGCAATTATATTTTTGGAATAATGCAAATATATCGTGATTGAAGTGTATATTTAATTGCAACTTTGCCTTTGTGGATTTGATTTAAGTGGGCTGTGGGCGTGACAAATTAAAATAATGATTTTAGAATACCCAGCTATCTATGTAATGCGTCGTAATTTTACCGTGCGTAGTCAGGCCGTTATCTTGGTCGATAACGACCTAATGTCAATTTTGTTACTATGTGTCTTGCAGGAAGGGCATACTATGCTTACACCTGATGTGATAGTTAATTCATTCCACTTTATTTAATTGGTCATTAAGTTCTGTTGTGTAACTATGATGGATGAAGTTCGGAATCCGCGTTGGTGTGGCATAGCATTTACTTGGCTCGTATCGCCTTACGAGATGGGCACGTGCGTGACATTGAATCAGGGGCAAATAGTGATGTTTTCTCATAAGTAGGTGTGTGTAGTCGTTTAAAGTCACATTTTATTGTAATTTTAGTTAGCAAGATACCACAATACAAGCCTCTTTGTCTTACCATTTTTATCTACTGGCACCTTTTTGTATTTTAACCAACCTTGTAATGCCACATGTTATAGTTTTAAGGTGTGATTTACCATACATTGGTATTTTAATCATTTTAACCGTAGTAATATTTGGCAATATCAAAAACTGCACAGCACAGCGTATACAGTTCAAGCATCAAGATGACATTTTAGTCATCTCATCATTTATATCTGCTGTGATGAGATCAGGCAGACAACTGAAGTATGATTATTAAATTTTATTTTAGAAAACTCACAAGTTTTCAAATGCAAGAACATTCTTCTTACAAGATGGGTGAGATAGATTGGATGTATTAATTCAGATTTGATAATTTTTTTTAGATGAATGTACTTCATCCAGCAGAAAGTTTAAGTTTGAGGACTAAAAATTTCATGTTCTTTTAACAAAAGAAAAATCTGTGTTGAAGAAGAAATTTGTGCGGCATAATTTTCTTTTGCCATTTTGGATAGCCAATATTGGATTTTTTTTTAATAAAAGAGATTATTTAATTGTCATTTTAGTGATGTAACCATAGGGTGTAAAATTTGTATGTTTGGTTAATCGAGTGGCAGTAAAACTTCGGTTCCATCCAAGATTGAACTGAAAGTTTCCTGATACAGATGTTTCATACAGCCTCATTTAAGAAAACAATGAAATATGAATCCACACACTAAGTGAACATTTCATTTGTTAAATAGATTTTTAAACAAGATAGCTAGGAAGATGAGAAGAAGAAGACAGATAAATAAATAAATAAACACTATTTCAAAAATATATTTTAAATAATTCTTTGTAATAAAATTCTAAACTTAAAACTAAGTACATAGGTACCTTTTGCCTTGAGCAATCTTCTCTTTGTATTATAAGGTTCTTCTATGGATTCTTTGGATTATGGTAATAATTTATTGTTTGCTCTGCAATGAATAATAACCATAGAATCTTCATGCATCCATTAATAAATTAACATTCAAACTGTTTTTGTGTACTTACTATATATAAATTTAAATAAAGTTTCCATGATTGAAATTAACATTTTTTGTAATGTTTGGAATGAGAGTATAAAAATAAATAAATAATGCAAATCCACATATTTATCATATTGTCAAAAAGGGGCCAAGTGTTAGTCATAACATCAGGCAGCACTAATAAAAATTTAAAAAGTTTTTGCATTTGAAAACTCCTGAATAGGTATATTGATGTTGATCAAAGCTTGTTATGCCTTTCCAGAAATAATAACATTCGAAAGAGGTGAAAATTGATGACTAAAATAAAATTCTGATAATATTATATAATATATAACATAGGTACATTACCTATTACGGAAATGCGCAAATACTATATATCATTACACGAAATGAAAAATTTGAACTTCAAATCTATTGAGAACAACAAAAATAGGTAATTTATAATCTTCATATACCTAATACCTATTTATTTGTATTTATTAATTTTTATAAAGCGTTTTAATTGAAAAGCAACAATGTTCCTAATGCAAAAATGAATCATTGCTTAGGGAAAAGTTTAGGCGCGGTCGTTTCTCAAAAGAGTTGCCCTTAGCTGGTGCCATCTGTCTTGACCTTATTATACTTAAAAATAAAAAAATAAAAACGTATTTTATTGTTGCCTAGGTTTGCTTACTATTAACACGGTATTAACAGATATTATAAGACCTGTTCACGATTCCGATCACGGAATGGCGAAAGTCAACTTGCAGAGTAAAGAAAGATCATCAAATTTTCTGGAGTAAATGTACGAATTTAACAAATCGGAGATATCTAAATGCAAAAAAATAATAGGTAGTTGTTACCAAGCTTTTATGCACGTGGGGAGCTAGCAATCTAATTGCAAACAACATTGAGCTGTGTTCGTTCATACTTGTATAGATGATGTTTTAACAGAACATACATTATTTTATGCAGGTAAATTGAGGAATTCCGCAGTGCGTGAAACTGATATTTACTGTCTATATTTTGCTTTGGCTTTCCATTTTTCGATACAGTTAACGAAGTTTCAAAATCTTACACGATTGTCCCATTTATAGACTTTTTTACTTAGGTCTATTTACCTAAATATGTATTTTAAAAGGGCCTTTCGAATCGCATTGATATAGAAGCATAGAACCTTCACATGTATCTCTTTAGATATCTGATTTACTACTTATTACAATTAAATGCAGGTAGTTCGAAATTCGTATATTAAAAAAATGATTTTCGTCTTATGTATAACAATAATGCAGTAGTCTTGCATGCCTGATGCACGTTGAATCTTCTTAGCAACAGGACTACAGATGAAGGTTGTGTAGCTAGAGCGATAGATATAAGGGTAGCATAGGTAGGCGCCGGGCCGACGGGCGCGGTGCACGCGGGGTGTGTGCCAGGGTGAGGGGTGTGTGCAAGCGTCGCGCTAGTCGTATTTCGTCTGGAGTGTTTATCCCGCGTCGGCGGATCAATACCGGTGGCGCAGTGGCGGTGACCAAGCGGCGGCGCGGCGACTCGGCGCGTGCCTAGCTAGTTGCTCGAGTCTGTGAGATGCTGTCAATCCGAACGGACGCCGCGTCGATGTCGCGTTTGGCGTGAGGGTTGCTCTTAGAGCTACGTTGAGTTTGCACACTGCGCCAGTGCGCTCGTTAGCCTCTTGAGGTGCGACTTATTTCATGATGACACATTCCCAATATTGCGATTCGCTTCGGTGAAAGTGACGCCCAAGATTAGTCTTTCTGATGAAGAAATTTAAGAATTAAATCAATCTTTGCTGGCGTTTCGGGTGGTTTACATGTGATTATAATTCTTTTTCAGGGGCATCAGTGAAATAATCCTCTCCCAACGTCCACGATGTCCGTCGACAAGGAGGAACTGGTGCAACGCGCCAAGTTGGCGGAGCAGGCTGAACGATATGACGACATGGCGGCCGCGATGAAGGAAGTCACGGAAACCGGTGTCGAACTCAGCAATGAGGAGAGGAACCTCCTTTCCGTCGCTTATAAGAACGTAGTAGGAGCCCGACGATCGTCATGGCGAGTAATTTCCTCAATTGAACAGAAAACCGAAGGATCGGAAAGAAAACAACAGATGGCAAAAGAATATAGGGTTAAAGTAGAAAAGGAGCTCAGAGAAATCTGCTACGATGTTTTGGTAAGGACATTTTTATTGGAGTTTAGTTTTCTTAGTAAATAATGTATATTTTCAGTTTTATAGTATTTTATGAGATTAGCGTAATCGATTCGCGTTAAAATTATTTAAATTGGAAATGAAGTCTTCCTACGCCAATGACGTCACATCGAACCATTTAAGGGGTGATGCAAGCAAGCGGTCGTCGTGGTCATTTCCTCCGCTTTTATTAATCATGGGCGTTATAACGCTAGGTAACACGTGAGACATGCAGGGGCGCGGTGCGGCTGGGGCGAGGGGCGGGTGGTGTGACGTATTGCGCCGCGTCATTGCGCGCGCTCCTATCCCATTTTCGTTCGTTGCCCTGTCTTGTTTTAAGATTATCAATTATGCATTTTATTAATGCAAAATAATTCAAATAGGACAATAATTAGTCGGCTTTTTTCACAATTATCGATTTAATAAAACTTGATGCAGTAGTCATTATTTACTTATTTGATTTTTTATTTTCAGGGTTTACTCGACAAGCACCTAATTCCTAAAGCTAGTAATCCAGAAAGTAAAGTATTTTACCTTAAAATGAAGGGAGATTACTACAGGTACCTCGCAGAAGTGGCCACAGGTGAAACCAGAAATTGTAAGTACCGTTTATTAGAATCCTGAATAATGCCACATTGTATTAAAATGTAAATTCTTGAGAACATTGTGTTCCTACAATGAAACAACTCCAATAGGCCTTTTTACCTACCTCGAGATTTTTAAAAGTTTTTCTATCCTATAATACTACTTTATATTACAGCTGTAGTAGAGGACTCACAGAAAGCATACCAAGATGCTTTCGAGATCAGCAAGGCGAAAATGCAGCCCACACATCCAATAAGGCTGGGTCTGGCGTTAAATTTCTCCGTCTTCTATTATGAGATATTAAATTCACCAGACAAGGCGTGTCAACTCGCCAAACAGGTCATTATTAGTGTCAGTTACGCATAGGCTCTGTGCTGGCTGGCACGAGATCGAGGGTGCTGGTTCAGCGTATTAACGTGCTCGCTTGTCCCCAGCCGTCGTGGAGGACTCGCAGAAGGCCTACCAGGAGGCGTTCGACATTGCTAAGGCCAAAATGCAACCAACCCACCCCATCAGGCTTGGTTTAGCACTCAACTTTTCCGTCTTTTATTACGAGATTATCAACTCCCCTGCGCGAGCGTGCCACTTAGCTAAACAGGTTCTTTATATTGCACAATTGTTCTGCAGTGTGCCTGTACAGCAATTCATACTAACTTACTGAAAAGTTTTCACCGTGCATGAGAACAAGTTAATAGTTTAGAAAATGTTCATATTGAAAGTCACTAATATCGTACCAGCATGGACATGTCATGAGCAATTAACCTTTAACTCGATCCAGCCAGCATCAGAGTGTATATTTCATAATTAACATAATTTTAAAAAGTTACAATTTTGAGTAATTTAAGTCAAGGTTCGGATGTGATTTCTAATCGATTCGCACATTTCAGGCGTTCGATGACGCGATCGCCGAACTAGACACACTGAACGAGGACTCGTACAAAGACTCGACGCTGATCATGCAGCTGCTGCGGGACAACCTGACGCTGTGGACGTCGGACACGCAGGGCGACGGCGACGAGCCGGCCGAGGGCGGCGACAACTAATCCCGGGCCGCGTTCACCCAGCACACGCATTTGTTCTCATCGGTGTTTTATAAGAAAACGAGTAACATTCGAGAACGCCGCAGGCGCGCGCCCTCCGCCGCTGTTGCGAGCCGTCGCTTGTAAAAAAAAATGTTAAAAATGTCGTTCGCAGCGGACCTTCACGTTCCGTCTAAAATTAAATGTTATGTGTCATCTTTGACGGTTTTGTATTTCTGTATTTACACTGGATTACAGATATCGAGCTGACCTGATGAATATAAATATTTATAACTTAAGTTATTAAAATTACGGTTTCTTAAGTTAAAAGTGTTTTCCTTTCATAAATTAGTATTTACTTAACAGCCTGGTCGGCCCCGAAAAACATTCCTTTCGCCGCATGTCCGCAGTGAAATGGAGATCATGATGGTGAATATTGTTTTGAATTATGCAGTTAGGTAAACTAAACTTTGTTAAAGTGCGCCCGAGACCCAATGAAATCAATTTTCAAAATCAACTATTTGTAATGGCTGTAATCAACATTAGGGCACAAAAAACTTGTTAGTGTCTTATGTGGTTTTTGTGATGTCCTACGGAATTTTTAAATGTATTACCAAAGCAAAACTTTTATTGTTGACATTGACATTAACCATTTTGTTGTGCCCATCACTAATTATTAATAGTTCTGGATTTTCAGGCATTTATTAGAGAAATAGTTTTTGTGATGGACAAATTAATATTGTAACATTTCTGCTGCATTTTATCAGCCATTAATCTATTATATTTTTCATGTTTTCACCAATAAACTTTTGTATTAAATACAATTTTTAGTTTTAGAATCAATATTTAAATAAACCGCCACCTATTAACCCCAAAAGATGTTTGTCTAAATATTATAACGATACAATACTAGACCAGCCCCAGTCTAATGAGATAAAGAGGTGGTGTCCGTTCTTTACCTACCTAAAATACTTTGAAAATACTCGACTTAGCAGAGATTATAATAACTGACTCATGAAGCTCGAGAAAAGCCACGCCCTGCCAATTCGATTTGTTTAGTAACCTCTCTGTTGGAAAATGTCGAATGAATAAATACAGTACGACGCCTTTCTTTGAACCCGTGTCGCGACGCGAAGCTCTGTTACGCTATTATGAAAAATCAATACAGTTGACCTTAAGGTACCGGGTAATGTCGTTAGAACCTTTCATTCACTGGCCGAGAAAACAATACATCTAAGCGATTGAAAAAAAATTTTTTTACCTGCAAAAAGGACAACTACGCATCTGATTGTTGCGAGAATACTTTCTTCATTTATAAAAAACCTTTTTTTTTGATATATAAAATGCAACACTTAAAAGGAGCACAACCTACTGTCTTCTGCTGATTCAAATCTGCTGTCTTGAAAGGACTACTATTTCTCACGGAATTATAAACTACTAGCGGCCGCCCGCGACTCCGTCCGCGTGGATTTCCATTTCCAATATCCTATGTGTTATTCTGATGTATAAGCTATATTGTGGTAAAGTTTCATTCAAATCCATTCAGTAGTTTTTACGTGAAAGAGTAACAAACATCCATACATCCACACATACAAACTTTCGCCTTTATAATAGTAGTAGGATTTTTTTTGAGTGGGTTGACCTACCTGGGTGGGGCATAAAAGAACTGCCGCCGCCAAGGTTATGTGGGACTCTACGCTACGACATAACGAGAACAACTGTACGACAAGAGTTACCGCAACTGATACCCACTAAACCACCCCGTTCTTCGCTATCACTGCCCTGCGTGAGTGGAGACTGGTCGTCACTTTTGTTGATAACCATCAGCATTATTTTGTACACGAGTCATTAAAAGTTTATATTTATGCTCATGACTAGGGCTGCCATCTCAAAAATGTGGAAAACAGGACAAGAGGCGACATATCCCCGGATTTTAGAGTCCGAAAGCCGGACACCATAGCTTCAGCTTAATAAGATCGTCGTTTGGTGTTGCCTTTTTTTTTTTTTTTTTTTTTGGTCGGTCTTGTTGTACCTTCCTCGGACTCCGGTGTCTTTCCCCGGACGTCCGTCTTTACTGTGCCCGGACGCACCCCGGACGCCCTCCGCCCTCTAAACTAGGACAAATCCGGGGAAACCCGGACGGATGGCAGCCCTACTCATGACCCGCTCACCAATCGGTGGGTGTTGGGGTAATTCCTCCTGTGTGCCCGTGTACCCACTGCGGTAAGGTTGGTAGAGTATTCTCGAGTCTATCTATTATAAAAAAAAAGATACCCCTACCTACATGGGATGGAAGTTAATCATGGAATTCATGGATCATGCAAAATATGGCAAAATTGCCCGCCCTTTGATACCCGTACCCCGTACCGTACCTAGATACCTCTACCGTACAGTAGGTTAGGTCAGTAAACTAGTTCCTACAGGACAAATAAATATTAACAGTTGGCAAACAATTTTATGTTGGAACTAGCGGCCCGCCCCGGCTTCGCCCGTGGTACTTGTCCACTATTTAATGGATGATATTATACATAAAAACCTTCCTCATGAGTTACTCTATCTATTAAAAAAAACCGCATCAAAATCCGTTGCGTAGTTTTAGAGATTTAAGCGTTCATAGGGACATACAACAGACAACATGACAGAAAAAGCGACTTTGTTTTATACTATGTAGTGATAAGCTAATCGGAAAACTAACTTGGCACTGCTTATGCTTTGCTCCGAGCTATATAGGTGAGCACTGCACCATCAAGGTCATCAACATTTAACTGATACAAACAGGGTCCAGAACCGGTTTTCACGAATTTACTCTTTTTTATCATTTTAGCTTTTATCATCATGATTTGTCCAATTTATTTAGGTATAAAACGACGTCATTTCCCAATACAAGTCTCTGGCCATGAAGCACAACATAGAGCTGATCCAGGACAAAGTGACTTACTGTCAAGTTTTATAACAGGACTTAAATTGAACTTCCCGGATTTTTGTACTATGACACAACGGACTTTTTGAGTGCAAGTATCATGAACACTTGATGAACATCGAAAAATGCGACCGAAGTTCGGCTACGCCTGCAATGTATTTTAAAATGAGGATGACACACCAAGTCGAAATTACGTCGCGTAATTTTGTATCTAAAATGAACTTCGTCGCATATTACCAGCCTGGTGTGTTTCTACAGAAAATTAAATATATTGAAAGAAGCAATTATCTTAAACACCAATATTTACATTAATAATTTAAGAGGCATTCTAAAATCTACATTACAAGTAAAGCTATAAGAGCGGACATTAAGCCATCAAAGCCGCCAACTACCAAGCTATGGATAGATCTGAATAGGAAAACTCCAACGCAAGTTTGGGAGTCGAACCTGAAATCTCGGTTGTGTATCTGCATTCGATCCACCGTACCGTTAGCCCAAAAAAACATGTGACAATCGCAGTACCTACTTCTCCTCTTAAGTGTTATTTCTCATTACCACGCACGGTTGTAAAACCTATCACCATGTCATTGCTGATTATGATCATTCTATGCGAAATTAAACAACTTTTGACAGCTTTCTCAACTTTTCAGATAAGTCACTGCTTAACTAAAACGTGACGCTCTTACGCACATGTCGCCTTATGTTTGTATTCAAGCCGCCTATAGGCAGCCCTATTCCATTGCTTTTGAAGAAGTGGAATCTGCCCCACTAGTGGGGCGCCTTTGTGGGGCAAATGGAACAATACGCCCCGTCATGTCGATTAGGTATTCTTGGCCGCCCATGGGCGTTTTCGACATACAGTTTTTCCTGTAAACAGGTTATTAATATAGAGGGTTTTGACGTAGGTAGGTACTTATTGAGGTTTGCCTGTTTTCCGGCCGCCCATGGCTGACTTCGGCATGTCCTTAATGTATAACATAGTTTCGGTCGCCCCTATGCGGCACTGCATGGTTCATGATGATAGTTTACGTCACCGTAGAACCTGGATTTGGTGATGGGGTAGGCCACTGGATTACCTAATCACACTGAACCACGCACGTGAAGTGATTATCTTTACCACTAGGTTACAGGAACTGTTAAAGAAAGAGAGGAAATTAAACCTGCGTTAAGTCGGGGCGGATCGCTTAGTCTCTTAGAGCTTTACATAAGCAAGCAATTAAAAACTGTAAGGTAGGTGTAAATAAAAATAGCATAAAAGACAATTTGATAAATTATATTTTCAAAAATTTGTTGTTGGTATCTATCTTACAAAATCTGTGTAAATTAACCCGAAAGGTCCAAGGCAGGGATTGAAGTTATGATTAATACCCCAAGTAGGTAATGTGATTGAAGTAATTTAAATATTTTATAAATATTATTAAAAAATTTAGGTAGCACTACCTAAATTTTTTTATTAATATTGTGCCTATTGTCCAGTCTAGTGGGCTTTAATTGAAATATTTATTTTCATGAGTGGTATTATGCAAATAAACATTTAGTAATTAATCAATACACATTGATTGATATACAAAAGTTAACACTAACAGAAAAGTCTAATCATCGTAGTTATTTAGCAGGTATTACAGGTAAAGTTCCTTAACTAATAAAGTTATTATGCGTTATTTTTTGGTCCCCAGATCCTTATATTTCCTATTTACAAGTAAAACTTTTTATTCAAGTTTTCATACCTTATCACATTTTAAAATCTTTATTCCGCTATGTTTTCACTACGTTATCAAGTGAGACACATATACCTAGGTATCTAGTAAATTATTATCGAATGAGTATCAATATTATTATTATCAAACTGGCATCACCAGTGTAACTAAGGTTCCATTTGATAGGTTTTAGAAATAATTCTCATATCACACTTTATCAAGAGTTCTAAAGCCAAATGAAAACATTTTCCGAACTTTCGGCAACAACACCAGACTTAATATGGGACGAATTAAAGTAGCAGCTAAATATGCACCACTAAAAGCTAACCTAATCGTAGATGTGATATTATCCAGTTTTTCCATTTCAAACGATGATGCTTGGCTTTCATCGTATGATCTTGAATATACGTGATAAACGAGGGCAACTGATCGCGGAGCACATAACAGACCGTATGACAAAATCATCCAGAGTGATAACCTTAATGCAGCTTTTGAGTTACAAAAATCTAGATCTGGGAGATTTTTTGACTTCAGTTTAAGTACTACTAGTACGGATGCAACAGTCATTAAAATAGCTGGCAAAAACAAATTAAACGCAGCGAGTAATGAATGCATATTTAGTTTGTGGTGTGCGTCAACAGCAGTACACAATATCACATCTTGGTTTAGATGAACCGTGGTAGCTAACACAAACTCCGGCACGCTAAGGGATGCCGCTAATATCCACACGAAGGCCGTTGGAGGTGTTACTGGAACTCTCGTGTCCATTAAGCGATAGTCTACATTCATTGTTCGAGGTGGAGTCGAAGAATCACTATTTGCCACTAAACTATGATGCGATGATCCGATTTCGTCGTCCTCTGCATTTTCGTTACGTTTAATCCTTCTTTCCAGTGACTTTTTCTCAATATTAACTGTCGCGATCGTGTGTAGTGCTATAGTAGCTACCAAATATGACGAGGCTGTCGAAGCGAATACGCTTAGTCCTCTGTACGCGACACAGGCGCTGTAGCCAAATTTCCAAGTTCTATCATTATAAAACCACATTTCTGGTAATGCCGATGTCCCAATGATGAGAAAATCTGCCACGGCTATTTGGATTATGATTGAACTCAGACCTGAAATAGAAAAGATCAGGTTATAGTCCTCAATGATATTTATTTGAGTTGGTGACTTCCGAACTCGACAGTCAAGTCTGAACACTTCATATTCATTTAAATACATAAATATTGTCTAATGTAACTTCACTTATTTTCTATGTTAATATAATTTAAACGCAGAAATTGTCCTGCTGGAATGCGTAAATTCTGTTTTGGAACGCGAGACGAATGCTTTGGAGGACTCTACTAAACCTGAACCACTGACGCAGGGCTATTATTCGTGAGTAAATACCTATAAAATTGTAAAAAAGTCATTCACCAAAACTTACCATTTTTGGAAGATCTAAAAAGTGCTGCTAAGACCGAGCAATTGGCAAGGGCGCCAGCGCCGGCGATGCCCGCCGAGTACGCGGCGACGGCGAGCGGCGGGAACAGCGAGTGCGCGCGCTCCGACATGGCGTCGGCAGGCCGGGACCGTGTCGGGATCAATGACTCGCGGACACTGCGTCACCCGCGTGCTCCGCCGTTCGTCCCTCCGTGTGTTTTTTTCTTTGGGAGTGAATCACCGTCGCAAGAACATGTGGAGAAACGAAAGAGCGCGAACATAACATTAACCCGTTGAATTATCGTATTACTTTCGATCCTTTGTTCATCTTAATAAACGGATCACATGATAGGTCCTTTTTGTATAAAGTAATTAGTTATCTATCGTTAATAGCAGGAAGACTACGAAGGTTATAGGTACTAAGTTGTATCGTGCGAGAGCGAACGAGCGAAATTCTTATAAAATAAAGGGCCGTGTAGCTGTTAATACCTACTTACTCATTATAATTCCATGTCCGTTAGCGACTACCGGTGCTGTTGCCAATGTGTGCAAATACTTGACTAGTTTGTCTTCACAGTATTGAATTTTTATGACGTTTATTTTTATTATTTGTTCCGAAGTTAAAAAAACATTTTAGGTACTTGTGCGCATTGGTGGTTTTGACTATTGATTGATAACCTAGAGGTAGCGGGTTTGATCCCATCATGGTACAAAACCTTGTGTGAATGAGGGTCTAGTTGCATTGGGCTGAAAATTAGTGCAATGCATGCGATATTATGTGTTCCGTACGACGTCCGAAGTCCATTATGAGAGAGTACGTCCGTTTTCTTCCGTGGATGTCGCTAGTGTCGCCACTTCCCGTACATAAAATGCTCTTGAGCGCCCCCTAGCGTGAACTTAAAACTCATTTTGACAAGTTAACTTGCCGCCATTTGTGATTCATTGTTGCGTCGTTTTTCAAACTGTGCACACGTCGCTAGAAATAAATCCGAATTTATTTTCGTGATCTTCTTAAATTTTCGAGTTTAAAGTAGAAAATTTAGTCGCGAGTGAATACTTAGAGTATTATTTTCCGATATTTTTGGATTTCCCGTTACATTCATCGTTATCAGCGGGATGAGAAGTCTACCCGCGTGAACCGCGTCATCGAGAATTTCCCGGACACGATCGCGGTCGCAGATGATTTCATCGGATAGTGGAGGCAGTGCTCGTTATCGTGATTCGTCCGCGGAATCGTCGCGAGCCGGGGCATCGCCGCGTCGGCATCGTGCTGCTCCTGCGTCGCCGCGCGAGTCTGCGCCATCGGCGACAACGGCGGGGCTACGAGCGGGAGGCGGATTTGGAATGGAGGTTTGACTTATTGATCCGGCAACTGGTGAGTCAATTTTACAATACTATAGCAGTGATGGGGTGTGTCGCGTGGCTTGCAGAAAACGACTGTACCTATCTCCGCTCCTAATCCTAATGTACATACTGCCGGGGGAGAAAATAATCAGTTGTGATTATATCGCGAATCTTAACATATCGATGTTTAACATAGCTATCCCGAGCGGGGTTGAAACAATTACAAGTACATATGCAAAGGTTTGATTCTCCCGAGTGGATGCGATCTGGACGATGACATTCAAATAAAGTACGTAGTTTTCCGGCTTTCGCCGTGCTGAAAGTTAACGACGAGCTGATACAACTCGAGGAACCCTACGCCCCCGTTCGTTGGTTCACATAGATCGGAGTTTTGCAGCGATTTCTAACGCAATGTTAACTCCAAATGAAACTGTTTCTACTACTTCTTCTTACCCGTTGGTTCGCTAGCGCGTTGGTGCGTTTCGATCCGAATTTTCTTTATGTAAAATACCTGCGCGGGGAAAAACAGCCTATGTACATAAAGTAGGAGGCAGGATAAACTAACATAGCAAGTAAGCCTGCTCGCCCTACACGGCCCAGATCTCCCGCGCTGTTAACATCTTTCCAGGAGAGGTCATTTCAAAGCGCACAACTTAAGAAAAGTAACAAAAATATCACGACTTTTCTTAAAGGAAATTAATAATTTAACAAAAGAAGGGGGGGGGGGTATCGAAATACCAGTGATACCCGTTCCCACGAGAAACAGAAATGAGTCTAGTACAATTCGGTCGGCTGTTGTTAGCATTATCAGAAAGTCTGGGAGCTTTTCGATCTGCCCAAGACTATCCTGAAAATAATACAAGGCGCCCTAATACCATTTACTCAGACTCCGCCCTTAGTTTAACAGACCTCAAAGGTTTTACATCAGTTTCCAGCGGTGTTTTGGAACCAGCGCCGATGACTCCATCTTTTATTGTTCACCCGGTTCTCAATAACAAAGAACAACGGAAATAATCGAGTTATTTCAATTTAAATCAAAATTTAGCGCCGAAACCTTTTCGCTTGTTCCATTACCATCAATGCATAAATTCCTTCAGAGGAATGATTGGTTAACCAAGCTGGATATCAGTCAATAATGCTACCATATTACAGTATATCAGTTCGCAGTTGTCTCGTAATTTGCCCCAAAAAGAATGTTTGCCTCAGTAACAAATTGGACGGCTGAGATTCTTTGCTCCAAAGGGAGTAAAGTACATGTACTTGAAAAATTATTGCATTGTACATTAACCAGGACATACTCGGAGCACAAGTGAAGGCTGCCTTGACCTTTCTATCCACGCTAGGTTGCTGTGTAAACATTCAAATATCGATCATCAATACAACTCAATCGATCGAATATCTAGGCATCCACTGGAATACTTCTATACCAAGCCTCTTCCCAGGAAGAAAATATCCAAGATTTGCCTACGTAAGTATGTTGGCATGCCGCGCGACTGGCAGTTGGAACCTTAAGCAGGCTCAGCGCCTCTTAGGTTCTCTAACTTTTACGACCTTCATCACCCTCCGGGGAAGGTTGTATTGCCGGTATCCGCAGCGCCATCGCCCCACGTTAACTTGTGGAACCTCAAGCAGGCTCAACGCCTCTGAGGTTATCTAACTTTTGCGACCTTCATCACCCTCCGGGGAAGGTTGCATTGCATCGGCATCTGCAACGCCACGTCAACTTGTTGAACCTCGAGCAGGCTCAAAGCCTCTGAGGTTATCTAACTTTTGCGACCTTCATCACCCTCCGGGAGAAGGTTGCATTGCATCGGCATCTGCAACGTCAAGTTTCTTGCTGCGCAAAAATCGACTGAAAATTGTGTTATTACAATCGAAGTGCGAACAGAACTCAACTGGTGGCTGCAAATCTTTTACACTCATTTATATTATCACATAGGCGTCCGATGTGCAATGGCTCTAGTAAACAACAAAAAGATCCAAGGCTTGGAGCAGGTCTCAGAGAAACTGGCACTCCGACGCTAAAGAAATGTATGCAGTAATAGCCATAACAAAAGAAAGAGACATTCTGGAGACATCGATCGAATATCTAGGCATCCACTGGAATACTTCTATACCAAGCCTCTTCCCAGGAAGAAAATATCCAAGATTTGCCTACGTAAGTATGTTGGCATGCCGCGCGACTGGCAGTTGGAACCTTAAGCAGGCTCAGCGCCTCTTAGGTTTTCTAACTTTTACGACCTTCATCACCCTCCGGGGAAGGTTGTATTGCCGGTATCCGCAGCTCCATCGCCCCGACGACGGACAGCCTAAATGTTGTACTCATTTCTCAAAACCTTCCCGGAATATACAAAATGGAAGCCGATCACCCCTCGCTAAAACGCGCCGGCTCCGAATGACATCTACTCACAGAGGAAATGCGAGACATTTTCAGGAAAATTGGGAACATCCGAGTTCGATCTATTCGTATCAAAGACAGCGTACTTCTAAACGAACTAAGTTACGCTAGACTTGTCCAGCTCGAACGCTTGTTATCACGACTCAGCAGTTGTTAGCGTTATGATCTGGCTATGGCGTCACGTGCTGCTCCGATGCAGCAGCGTGGCTGAACAACGAGCTCGACTACTCCCAGACTCCGAGACTCTACGGGCAGCCTACAGCGACGCCGCGAGAGTTCTGGACCTCTGGCTGGAGCTCAAATCGTTTGAATAAGAGTATAAGGTGACGTACAAGGTAACAGTTTTCCTTTGTCTAGGTCATCACGCGAAATGGCCCACTTTAGAGGCTAGGTTCGGGAAACTCCCCGGTTAACCTAAACTTGGCTTGGGCGTTTCCTCCACATTATTGTTTATGTTGCATTATTTTATGTTGCAAAATATTTAGCACATTAATTTTTATATAGAACGTATCGTTTAGCGCATAATTCGCCGATAGCACCCATTTGGGAAGCTATTTCTATTGCTCAAATCTCCAACAGTCACATAGTAACGAATAAGCAAAACCAGTGTCTCCTAAAGTTCCTAGGTATATGGGATGCGAGAGTCTTAATTCAACATTTTAATATGTAGTTACCCAAAGACTTCATTGTTTGAAATTTCGAGGCGTACGGCTACTATTCTATTGCTAGCTTCTGGCTGTCGAGTTCATGATTTTTCACTATAACATAGCGATCCTGAGGTTTTCGTGGATAATTCTATTACACTTCATCGTATGTTTGGCTCGAAAACAGATTATTTTTGATATCAACAGTCCACTTGGACTTTACTGGATTCTCCAGACATAAACGTTAATTCTATATTGGCTTGTAGCTCTTGTAAAATGGTCAAAGGACCAGAGAGGTCCCAACACTAGTTTATTCATCACAACTAAATTTCCGTTTAAGCCCGCTACTCACACTATAATTGGTGTATGTGTCAAAAGTGCTGGTTAAGAAGCTGGTATACATACACGTGTCCCCTAGATGATGTAGGTCGAAAGTTTAATCTTTAAACTTTACAGAAAACAATCCTATATACGATATTCTTGCCGAAGCAAATTGGCAACATAAATAAAAGCATATTCTGATAGTCAAATCAAAAACAATTATCGTATAAAATGAAACTTGTACAGAAAAAGTCTGTCAAAATATTTATTTTCCGTTCTTAAATAAATATATAGTTGATTGCTTCAATGTTGGTGAAAACATTCTTCATAGTAAAGTTATTCTGGTTCCTACGAGCTACTTATCAAATCAAACATATTTTATCATTCACATTGTTGCGTTTACATTCATTTTGCACATGCCGCCAGGAGATAACAAACACGTCTCTCATAATGGACTTCGGACGTCGTACGGAACACATAATATAAAAATTTTACCTTCCAATAAAATTTGTATTATGTTTCCTCAGACGTCCGAAGTCCAGGTAATCTCTACCTGGCTTAATTAAATACCATTATGAACCGAACAATGAATCACAAATGGCGGCAAGTTAACTTGTCAAAATGAGTTTTAAGTTCACGCTAGGGGGCGCTCAAGAGCATTTTATGTACGGGAAGTGGCGACACTAGCGACATCCACGGAAGAAAACGGACGTACTCTCTCATAATGGACTTCGGACGTCTGAGGAAACATAATACAAATTTTATTGGAAGGTAAAATTTTTATATTATCAGATAATAGGTATGTTAATTTTTATAAATTATTAAAAAAATAATATGTAGGTACTCTTTAGGTAGGATCATGGGTCCTCAGGGACCCGGTCCTTTGAAGCATGCATGGGGCCGAAGCCTACAGCGCAGAGGCTTTATTGTACCATTTGATCTAAATGAGATGAGTTATTATTTATTATTATTCATTTATTATTAATTCTATCTTCTTTTGTAAATAAGGTCATTGCCCATTGTAAAGGTATAAAAGAAGATAAAACAAAACATGGGAATTGGTACCAAATTACCAATATACAATTTTATTAGGTTTAGATTGATGACAAAGAGCGTGACCATACGATAGTATTAATTATGTGTTAGGTAGAAAGTACTTTAAAAAATCTGTTTTCATAGAGAACATTCAAGACACGTTCCTATCATAAATAAATCCAAATTATAACAAAGCTTCATAATGGAATGTTTCCTTTGCGAAAAATATTCTACCTTCATAGAGGTAGACAGGTACTTTCCCTATAGTTGGCATAACAAAAATTTATCCTGTAGGTACCTAGGTTCCTACCCATTTTATGTGTTTTTTATTAATTTTTATTGCGAGACATTTGGAAAACATTTGCAGAATAAAATGCCTATCAGTTTTTTTTTATTTAACTAAAAACAATTATTATTTTCTGTTGCACAATTTTTTATCAATTCCTGGAATAAAAATTATTTTTTATTGCGAGACATTTGGAAAACATTTGCAGAATAAAATGCCTATCAGCTTTTTTTTATTTAACTAAAAACAATTATTATTTTACTGTTGCACAATTTTTTTATCACTTCCGGGAATAAAAATGCGGGTAGTGCATATTTCTTCGAAACACTGATGCGGTTCGTGTAAAAAAAGTAAGTCGATGACATTCAGATAACAAGGCGATTGTCATTTGCATAATCAAATTAGTAGTAATTATTGCAGTTTAACATAGAACATAGTTTTATTAAGAGTTGACTAGGTATGATCTACCTACATACATTACTATTCGTATTCCCTTGTAATTGTTATGTGCATACAAAAAGACTTGATAGCACCATGGATTTTTTTTTTTTTTTTTTATGTGATTGGTATTTGTAAGGTACCTAAGCAATTATGTCACGCAGGCGTTGCGTTACGCGGCGTGCAGCGCGACTGCGGCCGCAGTCCGGCCTCGCGAGCCAGAGTCGATATTGTTCATTTGTTTTGATTAGTGGCCGGCGGCCGGCGGGCGCACGGTGGGCTTCGGTGATGGATGACTCGCGACAATGCTCCTCCGGGGACGCGTGTGGGCGGTGTCTTGACAGCCAAAATCTGCACTTTCCTTCGACTTTCTCTTGGAGGTGCGAAAGGTGTACATTTGGGGGCTCGCAATGGTTTATTCGGTAGCTGGCGCCGCAAAAGTGTACGCGTTCTAATCGCATCCGCCGCAGCGGCGGTCCCTCTGTTCTGTTGTGGTGCACCGCGCGCGCTTACGATATTCAAAACACCTGCATGCGACTTCCGAAGAAGTGTTTATAAATTAGTGCAGCCGGTGCAAGGAACGATTCGTGGCAGAGCTTCGGAGTGCAATGTGAGCGATGGCGGCCAGGGCTGAAATAGTGGCTGTAGCTCTGCTGTTCGTGCTACGGGCCGGTGCGCCCGCGCGTTTTCCCGTGAGTAAAGCTTGCCGCGCTAGGGCGGGCGGCGCCCCGGCATTTTATTTCATGCTTTTTCGTTATTAAATTAGAGTTATGATTTTATGGTATTTAGTTGTATTGTACCTTTATGATCAATGAGTTCGGTATTTAAGGTCGGTATTTAAATTTATAAATAAACCCTAAATTTAAAATTGATTAAATGGGATAATCAATAATCGAACAAAAATAATTAAAGTGTTTACCTTTTCAACGTAAAATATAATGTTTAAAAATAAACACAGGAGTACCTTAGCGCTACTTAGGATCCAAAGCCAATTTCTAAAGTGCTGCCTGAACTTTTATAACGTAATGAAATACTTAATATGAAATGGTGAGTAATTAATTATTGATAAATATTGTCAGTTGATTTTTTACTTCTAGTTCCATGAAGCATTACTAAAATTAAGGATATTTATGTTAAAATCATTTGTGCAATTTTCCTAAAATGGACGAAAGTTTTCCAGATGGTAGGCCGCCTATGTAATTTACCTCCTACATACACGTTTGTCTATTTGATTCTAAGTGAGTCACCTAAAAACATTCACTAAAGTGGGAATAAAACACATAATCACGATTACTCGAATATTTATCCTCATTACGTAAGATAATTATATATAAAGATACTTTTTAAAATCAGTATGGACATACAGCTAGACCTACATCTTTACATGATATCTACTTACGGGTTTTCTCACGAATTTTTCCTTCACTTGTACTTACTTGCGTTACATTTGTAGCTTATACTATGTCATCCTCCTTGCGTTTTCTGAGCGTCCGCTTTGACCATGATCCAGGCTTTGGCGAGGCTGGTCATGACTGTGAAGCAACTGCCATCAGACCTTCGTAACCCTTAGAGGGGACCCAGACAGATTGAATCATGGTAACACATTCAGATGTAACCGAACTAAAGTCAGAAACTATCTGAGCGTGCAGCTTATACTGTTTATATGTAGATAGATAGACACAGGTAAGTATAGAGGTATAATCAAAGATTTGTAGGTAAGCCAAATTGTATTAAATATCCTCCGCATGTGAAAAAGTAATGAATCATATTGGGATTCTAAGTAGTAGTCACAATTTTTGTTTACCATGGTTTATTAATTAATTAAGCGTCCGCTCGCGACTCCATCCGCGTGGATTTCGGTTTTCGCACACATAGTGTTATACTAAAGCTTAAAGCCCTCCTTGGCTTATAGAATATACAGCGCAAAAACAATTTTTCAATTCGAACAAGAAGTTCCCGAGACTAACGCGTTCAAACAAACAAATAAACTTTTCAGCTTTATTACATTAGTCATCTCTACATTAAACTCATCTATACTATCTATACTAATATTATAAAGAGGAAAGGTTTGATTTTTTGTTTGTTTGTATGAATTGAATAGGCTCCGAAACTACTAGGCAGATTTGAAAAATTCTTTCACTGTTGGAAAGCTACATTCACCCAGAGTAACATAGGCTATATTTTATCCCGGTACGGGAAGTAGTTCCCCCGGGACGCGGGTGAAACCGCGTGACGGGCCGCTATCATTAATAAAAAGAACCATACCAGCTGTACGGTTAAGGAAAACATCGTGAGGGAACCTGCACACTACGAGTTAGCGTGGTAAATGGAAAAGGCAAACCATTACATTATATTGTTAAGATAGTTGACAAGAAAACCGCTCTTTAATTTGAGAGATAACACAAAATACCTAGTACGAACAATTTTGATTCAAAGAATGTTCAAAGACTATTTCTAGGTTTGCTGGTTTTCAGTAGAAATATACGGTCATAGCTCACATCACAAGTAACGGCATCGTCTATTACATCAGATATCGTAACAGGGGTAAAATTATCCGCACGTGCATTATTTAAGTGCAATACAACTTTCACTAAATTCTGATACGTCCGTATCTGGGTGTCTATTTATTTTGGCAATTATGTTACATAATAAAAAAGAGCATAGGTCTTTCCCGTACTCGATCACGTAGCAAGTTACACAACCGTAAATATCACGTAGTTTTTCAATCGGCTTCGATGAGTCACATAACGCAGTCTCGATCACGGCGAGCCGCGGGGCGGCCGCTGCGCCCCATTCACGAGCTGAACTTATTTATTACACACAGAATCGGTCCACTTTCATCCTCTGTTACGTATAGTATGGCCGCTACGTAATATACGGCAGAAATGAATGCCTTATCATTATTACGTTTTGATTTTGACGCCGGTTTTTCATCGGAGGCTGCTTTATCTCATGCCTATGCCGGCCGTAGTAAAGGAAAAACAAATAGTTTTACTTTCCCCTCTAGTTGGCTCGTATCTGCTAATGTTCAACCTGCACTTAGCTGACTCATGTGGTGTTTTCGTAGTTGGTTTTGGTTTCACTCTTCACCATCAGTTTGACATATTCACAGAAAGTCGTACACATTAATTACCTACTCGTGAACCGGCTTAGTAAATAACTTACATTTTCATTCAATAGACAAACTTCACACACAGTGAATCATCCATCAATCATACCAAAGTTTTTAAGAAACATGTCATGAGTGCGTGCGTTTGCATCTACTACATATTTTCTGAGTTCTGATCACAATACAAAAAGGTACTTAAAAAAAAATAGACAATTCTTTTATTGATTAGAATTTCCCGTAGAATACGAATTAAATACGGCGAAATTCTGACCGAATAGATTGCAGAAAACTAACTATTACTACGCCGACAGTTCACACATGTTAGGTACTGTGAGCGTCTATGTTGTACGTACCTATCTTTTAATGTCAAAACTGGTCCTTAAACTACGTTTAAGCCTTACCTAGTTTATGGACCTAATCGAGTACTAGTATTACTTACAATTTATGTCATGTTTGTCATTATTATCTAACTTTAAGTATCTGAATGAAGAAGCGTTCCTTTTCAATAACAAAACAAAACCAAAGGAGTTCCTTTCACCTGAGACTTAACAATAACGTAAAGAAGGTAGACTCGTTTGCATCACACATTAACTAGCATTGGTATTATTACATAGAGACATGTTAGCCTTTAAAATAAATATCTCTATAAATTGACAATTTATAAAAGCTGAAGTTTTTGTGGCTGCTCAAGACCAAGATAGATAAATAGAGAACCTATTATTGTTGCCATCGTCAGCTCAAAAATATAATAGGAAATTCCAATTATAAAAACACTATTTAATTATATGTATAATATCATGCAACCGTAGTTTTAGTTCTGTTTTTGTTAGTGATAATATGAAGTTTATAGAATACCAAAATGGTGTCGCTAAATAGTCTGTTTGCACTCATAGGTTAAGTGACGAGTGTCGCGGAGGAGCTTTCCCACGATTTTTTATTAGTTTTAATAATTGAAGTGTCTCGGTCATGACAACAATAGTGCGGATGGCGAAGAGCCGCGTCTACTCAGCGCAGCCTTGCCGTCGCTGCCCGACCTCGTTCCTACACACATCCATCATCCTCGAGTAGGCACGCTGGCGCGTTCCTGATACCCACATTGATTGCATTGTCAAACAATGACGCCAAATATTACTTTTGCTGAGTAATCCGCGTAGAGCATTAAAATTTATCGGTCAAGCTCAACGTGGGTAGATGAAGATAACTAGCACTTATTAGAAATCGCATGTGTCACGTCTTACAGATTTTTTATAAGCTCTTCAAAGACGTCTCGATCAACTAATAAACGGAGAAGCCGCTTATTACAAGCACGATATCTTTACTTACATACGTGATACCGTTAATAAGTTGAGTTACACCAATGAATCATTTGAAGAGACAGTGAAGGGAAAGTACAGCGAAGAACACGGATAAAAGGGACAGAATAATTGACACCTTCCAAATGTTATGTAATTTGAGATGTTGTCGATTTCACAATTTCACATAACACATTTAAGATTCAAAATGCAACTGTGAAACCACTTATTGTGTTCTTACAACTGCCCATTTTCCCTAACTGATGCTTGTCTTACAAATCTCTATTTGAAATGTCTCTAAGTCTGTCGCTCGCTAATGAATCGCTTTATTTGCAGTTGAATCTGCATATAGACATCGATGGAATGGGACTGCAAGAGAACCGCAGTAAAGAGGAAGCGTATAAACATCATAAAAAAATAAACGTCTTATTGCAAAGTGCAGCGCGGTGGGTAACATAACATGTGCTCCGTAAGATGGTTTACAACCACTCGACATTACTGCGACCCGCTGAAAGCAATTGTGTTAATTAAAGACCATCGGCCGCCCGTTATTTCGTCCGCGTGGATTTCGGCTTCATACCAACTTTCAGCACCTATTTTATCCCCTTTCATATTTACATAAGAATGTTCTTCTAAGAATAAGAGATCTGTCTTTGAGTTAAAAATGCCTCGTGGTCGTGATAATAGTGTTTTTTTTTAAATGAACTCGATTCCTTGTAGGGTAACATTGAAATAAGTATGTATGAACATACACATGTATGTACACATACATGTCATTATCTACATTATTAATAGAATTTCAAAGTTCCTTTTGATGAAAACTTATGAAAAGGCTGACGTGAATATAATGTAATAATCTCCTTATGTATTTATACATGTTATCGTGTAAAGGAGGGAACTAAATGGCGCCTGGAATGACCTATTTCGTATGAATGAACACGTTAGGCGGTCGCGCTAGTTACGTCATCGACTATTATATCAAATTGGGTTTATTCTCTAGGTAAATAACCCAGAAACAAATATATATCACTCAATCAAATTTTGCATAGGTACCTACTCTGATTGCATGACGAACTTTGTTTTGTACTGTAGTAGCATTAAACTGACACTTAATGCGTTTTATTATACGGCGCAAGATTTATTGATATGCACCATTTTATCCTAAGTACTATCATTCATACCCTAAATACTACATGCATTTTAAAACATCTGATTTTCGTATAATCGCCGTTTTTAGTTTTATATGTTGAACCACCTTAAGAAGATTCCACTGGGTCTCACCTCACGCCAAAAACGCGTCTAAGCTTATGTATTAATTGTAATATGCGGAATAAGGAAATAACATTTGTAAATCTGGCAACCAATATAGTTTTTTAATTAAGTATTTTTAATTAAACATGTTGTTTTCTGAATAAGTGCAGGGCGGTAGTCTTTTACAGATGACTTATAATTATGATAGTTGCTCCTCCTCCTTGAATCTTAGGAATACCTTCCTCTACACGGATGGTGGATGGAGGATGGCGACGAGCGCGGTACGGGGGCGGGGTCCGAAGCTGACGACGTGCAAGTTGTGTATCTGCCCGCTCTCCTGCCTCGTGAAGCGCAGCTCTCTGCCGACAGGCCGGGCGATGACGTCCCCTTGCCTTACAACTTCAACGCTTTCGGAAGGTATTCAAAAACGCACTTATCTCTAACATGATAAACATAATATTTAATAATTTGTAAGTATCCATCTTGTCTCAGGAACCAGGGGGACTTGATCACACACCCTTCGCAATTATTATTAATTTTTTATCAGACACTAGCGGCCGCCCGCGACTCCGTCCGCGTGGATTTCGACTTCCAATAGCCTAAAGCCTTCCTCGTCAACTGGACTATCCAACACAGAAAGAATTTTTCAAATCTGACCAGTAGTTCCTGAGATTAGCGCGTTCAAACAAACAAACAAACAAACAAACAAACATACAAACAAACTCTTCAGCTTTATATATTAGTATAGATTTAGAAGCTACTTATATAAATGTCCCTGATACAAATATTTAGCTTCCTACAGGACAAAAATTACCGATGTTTTGAAGTGCCAAAGAACTGCCAAGTACGTCATGTTTCAGGAGCTTTGAACTGCAGTTGGTGCCGAACCGGAGACTGGTGTCGCCGCAGTTCCGCGTGTGGTCGGAGCAAGGGCAGGAGTCGGTGCTGTCCTCGCCAGATCCCTCCTGCCATTTCCTGCACTCCAGCCCTGGGGCTGTTGCTGCTTTGTCCGCTTGCAGAGACCACGCTCTAGTAAGAATGTCACGTGACATCAATTGTAAAGAACAAGTACTTATTATATATAAAGGAATTTAAGGATATATTTTGAGTAGGACCCAAAAAGCGGGTAACCGATTTCAAAGAAGAAGGAGGAAAATTACCAATTTACAAAATAATTATTTCACAAACTGGCTCTAATGGTTCTGGTTAAAATTAGTTAGGCGACTCGAAATCTCTCAGATTTTGATTTGTATCTCTAAATTAAAAATGAGCAAAGTTTACAGGATCATGTTTAATGGCATAGAAAATATTTATGAGTAAGGGCGCGCAAGTCGCCCAAGTCCTTCGAAGTTTATTAACGCTTACTGATCTCATGAGACAACCCAAGCAATTTACGGCATTCGTGTAGTTAAATATTATTGTGAATCCTGTGAGTTAAGTTGATTACCAAACGGTATGGAATACGTACGTAAGCTTATAATTACGAAAATGAAGCAATTACCATAGTTTCACATATATGTATTTTGCCCAAGTATATAGACGTTGGTATATTTATTTAATGAGACTCGTTTATCGAACAACCTAGGTATAAGAAAAATGGGTACCCATTTTTTAGCAAACCATTAATCACATAAGGCGCGGCCCGCGGCCTTGACATGGTAGCCTCCAACAGGCTTCAAATTTCAGAAACTATTCACAAATAATACCTATCCGGGCCAATGGGTAAGGACACCGTGCATTTTTTAGTCGGAACAGGTAACGGCGCCGAAATCGAAATACCTCTACACCCAGATCAAAGTCCACGAGGATGAGTCAATGTTGCAAAACAATTTTGGTTACCTACCTACATAGATAAAGTTAAAACTTTAACCTTTCGCGGTGCATTAGGTACTTAAAGATTATAACAGGACTAAACGCGATAATATAAATTGCGTGATATTTATATTTTAAAATTATCCAAGACGGAAAGATATTATCCTCTCTCATTACAAATATTTCATTTTACTTTCCAGCATGGGCTAATCTTCGTAGATAACTCGACATACGAGGTCCGGCCTCTTCCATCGGGCGCCGGTCGCGCCGAGAACGGCGACGGTCGCACGGCGCACGTGATCCGGCGCGCGCCGCCGCCGCCGCCGCCGCTGGACGACGCGCGCCCGCTGCGCCCGCGCGTGCGCCGCCCGCGCCGCTACTCGCACGCGCACGCGCACCGCCAGCCCGCCAGCTACACCATCGAGATCGCGTTGTTCCTCGACGAGGCCGCGTACAAACTCTTCCACCCGTTCCTCAACTACAATGAAGCTGATTTGCGGGATATGCTGCTGGCTTATATCAATGGTGTAAGCAACGGTTTATGGAACTATGAGGTTTCTTTTAGTAACATTAATTTAAGTAGGATTAGAATAGGTATTTTAAAATGTATTAACTACACATCATTGCAGAAAACAATTTTGAGTTAGTCAAAAGCTTTCTAAGGAGTTGCCCAATTTTGATGATGGTATGGAAAAACTTTTTTTTTTAATCTATTAAAAACATGCTCGTGTATATGATATATATTTTTTTACTATTAAATTGCCATCACTGCTACTTTTCAGGTCCAGGCGTTATACCAGCATTCATCTCTTGGTACTAGAATCCAGCTGTCCCTGGTTCGCCTGACGCTCCTGCGCGCGCAGCCTCAAGCATTGCCAGCTTATGCTGAGCGAGGTCAACTTCTTGACGCGTTCTGTGCCTACCAAAAGTCGTTGAACGTGGAAGACGACGATGATCCCGAACATTGGGATATGGCGCTTTTACTATCTGGGTAAGTTGTAGCGTGGATGGAAAATGAAAATCCGAAGTTATTTTGTTTTCGTCTTTGAAGATCAGGGTAAAAGTTCAAAGAAAACTGTATTAACATTTTTTTTTTGTATTGACATTCGTTACAGCACTTAATTATGTTGTGAAAATTTCAGGTTGGACTTCTTTTCGGAAGAGGGCGGGCGGCGCAACGGCATCACGATGGGCCTGGCGCCCGTGGGCGGCGTGTGCCTGCCCGCCCACGCCTGCGTGGTCTCCGAGTTCGGCACCACGGACGTCATGGGCCGCCCCTACCCCTCCGCCGGCTTCACCTCCGTCTACATCCTCGCTCACGAAATAGGACATAAGTCTGTCATACCTTTTACCTTTTATTGTCCGGTTAAGCTGTAGAGGTAGCCTTCAGCCGCCACAAGAGACGTCAGTCCCAAAAGGAACCTTGTTCCTTACATTGTATAGTCATTAATTTCTCCTCAACAACTTTGGATATGCCACGTGACCTGTATTTTTAGTCGCTGTCGAATTGTTGAAGAACATAACAATGAGTAACCATATTAGTAGGTGTAATTTTAAGAAATGTCGTAATATCGGTGTCAGTCTGCGTGGTAACTGTTTTCACTGCCCATTCTATTAAAATAAGTTAGCGGAAAGCATTCGTCACTCGCTAATTTGATTCCTTGTGGTAAAGTCTAATGTCAACAAAAGGATGTCACGCATAAAACATTTAGGTATTTACCCATTTCTGAATGTTTTAAATACTTTACAATTGAAAAAGGTAGCTCATTCTTTCGCAATAACAGTACATAGTAGAATGTAAATTAGGAGCTTGAAACAATGGAACATTTTCGTACGATGTGTTAGACTTACTAACAATTGGTGTTACCAATGGTAATTGCAAAATATTTTAATTAGCCGCGTGGTGGTTTCAGCCTGGGGATGCACCACGACGGCACCGGCAACTCCTGCGCGCGCGACGGCTACATCATGTCGCCCTCCCGCGGCACCAACGGCGAGGCAACCTGGTCCGTCTGCAGCGCCCGCGTGGTCGCCGATTTGCAGTGAGTTAATACAAACATTTCTAGATATGAATAATCCGTTTTTTGCTAGAGTAGGTCAAACAGGGCCTTCTTTCATCTATACGATACGAGAACCTGAGCCTTTAAACCTGCATGGTTTTGATAATCATGCAGGGTCTGAAGGCCTCAATGCAGGGTCTGGGGGGCCCAAACGATCGCGGGGCCCTGGGAAGGTGCCCATTGTGCCCAGTGGGAAAGAAGAGTCCGGACCAACACTCGAGGCGTTTGAATCCCTGACGCCTCAAATATTCCTTCTAATATACTGTGCACAAAATAATCTCAGCAAGACGTATTAAAAGCAGCAAAAATAAAAAAACCTTCTACAGAACATCATGTATTATTTTTAATCGAATCCAAAACTGAGTTTAAGAGAACACTTTTTAATCTGTGTTCAAGATGGGCGACGTGTCTCCTGGACGGCGGTGATGACCTGGACACACCCAACGAGCTGCGCCACGAGAAGTTTGCCGGAGCCCCAGGAACTATATGGAATGCAAAACGACAGTGCGAAGTGAGTATATTTTTCCGTATTAATATACATTGTAGCTTCTAAAAACTGAAAAACTATCATCCTATTAATGTCCTACTGTAGGGCAAAGGCCTACTACATCATTTGAAAGCATGGTTTCTTTACAAAGATGGGTTAACTTCTGCCTATCAATACAAAACGAATGAAAGTAAGTGCAAGTGAAATTCGGTTATTTTCACACTTAAGGTGAAAATCTAAACTGGTCACCCTTGAGATCGCCGCATATTTAGATGATGTGAATTGGAAACTAAAACACCTAAAATTTTGTAATAAGTAGTTCAACACACATGGCGGAAACAGAAAGTTGCTAAATTGACGTGCGTGTTCCTAAGTGGTCGTCGCAACAATTTGTCTGAATGCCACTGGCATTATAAATGACATTGATAATATAGCCCAGATGTACATATGTACTTAGTATAGAGAGTAGTTAACGTTTGTGGACCGTAGCGTCCGCAAACCTTGTCTTGACACGAATTAAGTGAGTGACTCACTCGATGTAGAAAGCCTTAAAACATAGGTATACCGTTTACTTGAAAATTCATCGGTTGCCATCCACAAATGAATGAAAATTCATCGTTTGTGGATGATCATACCATCCAAATATTCATAACATCCAAAAATAGGTGCCAAGAAAATCAATACCCAATTGCACTGCACATACCTTATATATGTTACCGGCAAAGCATGTAATCGAGGTATTCTATACATTCCCTAGGTAATGCATTGAATACCTGGGGCGTTATGGCAATGTATGAAATACTATGAATTATATTTTCCATTGCATACTTTACCGAGGTAATATATGCAATGCCTAGGGATTGTTTAGAGTACCTATTGTGGCACAGGCAATGTGGAAATGAATAGATCTTGGTCTTTATTTTTAAATGTTTTGCAAAAAAAACCTAACTAACCTACAATCTTTGGGACGGAAGACTAACTTGATTGATAAAAAAAAGTAGGGTTATTTTTTCTTTGTAAACCCTTTAAAATATTTTATATATAAATCATTTTGATACTATAGAAATCGAATTAATGAAAACTACCTCTATCTTACTAAAGGTAGACTAATATTTAATCGTTTCGACACTTCTCGAACGATACCCAACATTTCTATCCTCGTTCCACTCTTCATTGCGTACATTACCGGCTGCGTATTTGGTATTGGATAGAATACCTAGACAAAGTATAAAGTACACAATATTTCATACATCACCTATACGTTTTTGGGATTCTATTAATTGCCTAGGTATTGTGTATAATGCCGGATTGTACAGATTGCCGGTAACATATATAATAAAGAAAATTCTAAATGTGCAGCAAGAAGAAACTGTAATTAGAATAGAAGGAAGTTTCATTGATTGGTTTGAAAAAGTTGCATATTGTGAAACGTCCACAAACATTTTACTCATTCTTCAACTTACATCTTTCTTTGTATAGGGCAGAGCTTCTTGTTATTTCGTGCTCCCTTCCTTTTTCGATGGGAAATACTAATATTTAGGTACGCATTGTATGCCTCAGAGTTTTATTTGGTACGTACTCTTGAGAACATGGCACTGAAACCGAAACCCAACGGGTCCCTTTAGGTCGTCTTGAGGGGGGAATTGGGGATTGCTTTGGAACGTTTGAAAATCAAGCGATCTCGTGGCACCTATTCTCCGTTCATGGGTACTATTTTATTTCCATGCACTGAACCTACACTCGTTATATATAGATTAGGTATATCCCAACTAATATTATAAATGCGACAGTAACTCTGTCTGTCTGTCTGTCTGTCTGTCTGTCTGTCTGTCTGTCTGTCTGTTACGCTTTCCCGCTTAAACCTCGCAACCGATTTTGATGAAATTTGGTACAGACAATCTTTAGACCCTGAGACAGAACATAGGCTACTTTTTGACCCATTCCAACTCCCCACTTCCCCGAAATAAGGGGGTGGAAGTTTGTATGGAAAATCTAAACTACTTGAGTTAGACGCTTGAAATTTGGCATGCAGGTCCCTTAGTAAACTTGATGCTTAGTTGCAAAAGGATATTGCAAAATTCCCACGGGAACGGGAGTTAGCGGGAAAAAACATTCGTATAATGAAAACCGACATCCACGCGGACGAAGTCGCGGGCGGCCGCTAGTATTATATATTTGTTTTGCAATTTGCAGATCCTCCTCCGCGACGGCGACGCGGCGGCGTCACCGGCGGGCGCCGCGAGCGAGCACTGCGCGCAGCTGGTGTGCCGCTCCCCGCACCGCGCCGGCTTCTACTACGCCGGGCCCGCGCTGCCCGGCACGCCCTGCGGCGCGACCATGGTGAGACAATAAAAATTAATATTTTTTCACAACATCACATACATTGATCTGACCCCGTGTTAAGTAGCTTAAGCACTTGTGTTACAGACATCAGAATCAACAGAGGTATTACAAATATACTTAAATAGATACATACAACACCCAGACCAGGACAAACAGACATGTTCATGCACACAAATGTTTGTCCTGTGCGGGGATCGAACCCGCGACCTCTTGCGTAATAGGCAATTTCTTGACCATTACACCAAGGGGGTCGTCAAATACGATCTGGGAAACCATCATCCTTGACAGTTATCAGTAATATTTTCTCAAGCAACGAGCAATCGGCAACGTCTGTCAATGAGGGTTTTCGCAAATGAAAAATCCACTAGATGGCAGTAGGTAGGCGTAGGGTCTAACTGGTCTGCGTCTGGGGAATTTCGACATGATACTGACAGATATGTCAAAATTCACCAATGCCATAGCAGTTAGGCCTCACTACGTATTGCCATCTAGCGGATTTTTCAATCGTAGACAAGCTCATTGTTCAATCAATAGTCAACCGATGTAGTTACATGGGTGTATAGTTACATCGAAACTCAGGAAGAAATTATTATAGGAATAATCTGAATAATGTCTAGGTGAGTTTCGATTCGCAACCCTTAAAGACACATTAGCATGCAAGTGAGTTCTTTCAAGAAAATTAAAATAATTAAGATCTAAAATTGATAAGCTTCAAAGAAAAGACTTCGCTATTTTCTCGTAGCAGTCACTTATAGCATTTCGTAGCAGTCAGTCACAATATGAAATATTGAGAGGAGGCTCTTTTTTTGGTTAAATATTTTTTTAAACTTTGGGAACCCTTGTGTCTCTTCTATCATAGTATCTAGTTTGTAGCTTTATAAAGGTCCCATTTGGAGAAGGTACCATACAATTTTTAGCTGTGTGATTCGCGTCTTAGTTTACAGTTCAAATAGTACCAAAGGAGATCAAACTCAAACTCAAAATACTCTTTATTAAAATAGGCTTCATAGAAGCACTTATTAATCGTCAAAAACTACAAAATAACGACTCGACCACCGATTCGGGTTATCAGATGATGCCAAATCCCGAGATGGGTCGAGACTCGACACGATTAACTCTTTTTATTTCCAGTGGTGTCAAGGAGGCGAGTGCGTGCCGGCCAGCACCCCGCCAGTGTCGTCGACGGCGCCGCCTCCTGGCATCGGCGAGGACGGCTGGAGTCCGTGGAAGGAGTCTTCATGCCGGTCTGGGTGCACGCTGCGAGCTCGGGGCTTCAGGGAGCGGCGGCGCGAGTGCAGCCTGCCCGAGGGGTGCAACGGCACAGCCTATGATGTAGCGTTGTGTGATGATACCAAGGTAGAAATTGCTCACTAAACCAGAACCATCCACCACTACATAATTAAGTAGCTTCTCCCGTCGTGTCAATAATCCTCCGAAATAACGCCTATCTAAACTCTACATGCAAATGTTAGTGCTAGTGATAGTGAGAGATAGGTACTAGGATTACTTTAGGTTTTTTCACATTTCACATTCTAATTCTAGGTATGTGTTAAAAAGACGCGAGTGGCTGCTGGCGAGTTTGCTGGGAGGAAATGTGCGGAGTACGCGGCGCTACTACCCACCCTTGACCCTCGCGCTGGCGGTCTGCAGGCGCCACATGACCCTAGTGAGTATCGATACGTTTTACAAGGCACTACAGAAACCTATACTAAGTAGGTATTGGCAGGGATTTTAAACTCCTTGGTCTGCAAAGTATGCCAGCGACAAAGAATCACTACCAAAAATATGGATAGGCGCTAGACTTATAGAGCCGAATCTTTATTACACATCCCATAATATCATTGTACTGCTCAATAAAACGCAATAGAATTTATTGATGCTCCATGTCCTTCTATCTAAAAATACATTTCCAATGAAGTTTTTGTAACATAAAAATTATTGTAATTGTTGGTGCAGTTGTAGTGTTATTTAGTTCTGTAATTGAATCGACAACAAGCGGAAAAAAAAATATAAAAAGGAGGCAATCTTAAAATGCATAGTAGTTATGGATGTGTTATTTCAATAATCTTTTCTTTTTCCCAGCCCGCATGTGGATGGGGTGCGCGGTGTTCTGCCGGCGCGCGGCGGGCGGCGGCTTCTACGCGCCGCGCATCGAGCTCAACGACGCCGGGCTCGACCCCTACTTCCCCGACGGCACCTGGTGCCACCACGACGGCGCGCAGGACTACTACTGCCTGCAGCACCACTGCTTGCCCGAGGTATGACCTACTCACCGAGCGAGGAGCGCATCGAGCTCAACGACGCCGGGCTCGACCCCTACTTCCCCGACGGCACCTGGTGCCACCACGACGGCGCGCAGGACTACTACTGCCTGCAGCACCACTGCTTGCCCGAGGTATGACCTACTCACCGAGCGAGGAGCGCATCGAGCTCAACGACGCCGGGCTCGACCCCTACTTCCCCGACGGCACCTGGTGCCACCACGACGGCGCGCAGGACTACTACTGCCTGCAGCACCACTGCTTGCCCGAGGTATGACCTACTCACCGAGCGAGGAGCGCATCGAGCTCAACGACGCCGGGCTCGACCCCTACTTCCCCGACGGCACCTGGTGCCACCACGACGGCGCGCAGGACTACTACTGCCTGCAGCACCACTGCTTGCCCGAGGTATGACCTACTCACCGAGCGAGGAGCGCATCGAGCTCAACGACGCCGGGCTCGACCCCTACTTCCCCGACGGCACCTGGTGCCACCACGACGGCGCGCAGGACTACTACTGCCTGCAGCACCACTGCTTGCCCGAGGTATGACCTACTCACCGAGCGAGGAGCGCATCGAGCTCAACGACGCCGGGCTCGACCCCTACTTCCCCGACGGCACCTGGTGCCACCACGACGGCGCGCAGGACTACTACTGCCTGCAGCACCACTGCTTGCCCGAGGTATGACCTACTCACCGAGCGAGGAGCGCATCGAGCTCAACGACGCCGGGCTCGACCCCTACTTCCCCGACGGCACCTGGTGCCACCACGACGGCGCGCAGGACTACTACTGCCTGCAGCACCACTGCTTGCCCGAGGTATGACCTACTCACCGAGCGAGGAGCGCATCGAGCTCAACGACGCCGGGCTCGACCCCTACTTCCCCGACGGCACCTGGTGCCACCACGACGGCGCGCAGGACTACTACTGCCTGCAGCACCACTGCTTGCCCGAGGTATGACCTACTCACCGAGCGAGGAGCGCATCGAGCTCAACGACGCCGGGCTCGACCCCTACTTCCCCGACGGCACCTGGTGCCACCACGACGGCGCGCAGGACTACTACTGCCTGCAGCACCACTGCTTGCCCGAGGTATGACCTACTCACCGAGCGAGGAGCGCATCGAGCTCAACGACGCCGGGCTCGACCCCTACTTCCCCGACGGCACCTGGTGCCACCACGACGGCGCGCAGGACTACTACTGCCTGCAGCACCACTGCTTGCCCGAGGTATGACCTACTCACCGAGCGAGGAGCGCATCGAGCTCAACGACGCCGGGCTCGACCCCTACTTCCCCGACGGCACCTGGTGCCACCACGACGGCGCGCAGGACTACTACTGCCTGCAGCACCACTGCTTGCCCGAGGTATGAGTAGACCTATATACCCATTCTTGTCGCAGGGGATATGCTGCTGGCCCCTGTGAACCTACATCCTCATGCAACCATTCATTCATGACACTTGACATCCATTGCGTAGAGGCTCGCCATTCTGTATATCCACAAAAAACCATGCAGCGCTCCCGTATAGTTCATAATGGGAATGGGGCAATCGGTAATGGCGTAATTAATCACGAAAAGCACCTCGTCGCCTTTTACGCGATCATGTGGTCAATGTAGTGTGAATTGTGATTAATTAACAGACTGATTATTTCTTTATCGTCGTCATCTGCTGAGTAGTCGCCATGCTGGTATCCTACAAGAAACGCCAGATGAAGACGGCAGAAGCTTATTGTACCAGCAAAATCCAATAGAGAGCGTTTAATGCAATAGGTACATTGAAATTCAATGCAATTAGAATTGTTATGCTTATTTTACGTCAATGGTTAATTAAGTAACTATTGATCAAGCGAGTAAATCAACTGATCACGCATTCTAATATGGCAAACCACATACACCCATGGCGCACACATCGTGGTCCGTATCCTAATAAAGGCACTAATTATCGTAATTTTGAGGATCTACAGGGCGACCAATTGAATGGAGACGAGAGGTATAAATAATACACTTCAATGATGACAAATACTTTTTATCTCAAATTATTTTAGCTCACGTCAGAATCACCGCAAGAGGCTTTCTAAACTCGCTTATCATTTGTTATAATTAGTCATAAAATAAATACCGGCTTCATTATGCCTAGTTGAGTTTCCACAATTACTATTTAGCTGTTTGCTTAAATATAGATAAAGAACCACTTATACGAAATGAACAAATGAGAGTACAGGATGATAACTAATTTAGTTAGTCACTTGGTATCAAAATTCCATAACAATCGTAACATTTCATTTATTAGCAAATTCAGATCGCTTATGTACTTTTTTAGGGTTCCGTAGTCTACTAGGAACCCTTATAGTTTCGTTATGTCTGTCTGACTGTCTGTCTGTCTATCTTGGCTCGTTCTCCGCCGTTTCTGAACCGATTGCCACGAAATATGGTGGAGAGATGTATTGATAATTCAAGAATTGGTTTTTAAAATCGAAAAATATTTTTTTTTTACACCCATACAGCGAAAAGTTAATTCGAAAAAAAAAACGACTTTCACCATCGTGTGGGTACCGTTAAAAAGGTATTTTTAAATACAAACTTGCCTTGAAACCATGTGGATCAAACACCCCAGTCTCGAGATGTATTAATACAAAGTTAAAATTAGAGAGTCCCCCCCCCTCAACTTTTGAAATACTATTACAATAATTCTGAAAAAAATATCCTGTATACCTCCAAGTAAGTACTTTCAACGAAAACTATAGCGAACTCTGTATCATACATAGTTATTTTTATACAACTCGACCAACTTATGACGTGCAGTTGCCTTTACTAAATGGTGTCTTAAGCGGTCGGGCCATCTTTTAGCTACTGAACCCTTTCATGTGCGTGTCCGACACGCTCTTGGCCGGTTTTTATACTGAATGATTATGACGGTATAGTAATTAATTGTAATTATTTCAGAAAGGTTATCAAGGAAACTGTTATTGGAAAATTGTTTTACTTTTTAACTTGCCTTCGGTCTGTCATTGACATCCAAAAAAAGTTTAGTAAAATAAAAAACAAAAAAACCAAAGTTTATAGATAAAGGGAAAAAAAGCACGTCAGATGGTTAAAAATATCCAAAAAGGCCCCAAAAATTTGTAAAACAGCCTGTATCATACTGTAAGTTATAAAACGATTATGTCAGGTGACGATCCGTCAAATCCTATTGTTTGTCAACACAACATACACGCGCCTGCCGCAGTGTTCGGTCTGCGTCATTTCATCTCACGTGCTTTTTCTATCAAAATAGTATCATAAATATCTTAGCCAAGATAGATAAACTCGTGACGTCTGTATGCCTACTAAAATATTGTTCTAAAAAGATTAATGAGCTAAACTAATTTGTACGTAACAGTCGCAAATTATTCAAAAATTTTCATAAGCTATCAATCAAAATTGCGGGCGTGTTAGTCTCTGTGACGTTTATCTAAATTATGGTGCAAGTATAATTTAACCGACTCTGACGTCATAGTAGTTTAAATTAGTCATAATTTTTTAAATAAATAGTTACGAATATGATGGTCAAGAAATGGTTAATGTGTTAGGTATTAATTTCACAGATGAATTTATCAATCGCTGGGATTTTTTGAGCCATTGTTAACTGACATAGGGCAAAAAATAGAAAATCTGCAATTTATGAAAATAATATCGTGCTAGCAAATTTTTCTTGGTCTATCACGAGTCACGACATTTTGAAATAAGACATGATAATTTTTTCTGCTGCAATATAACGTGTGAAGTCATTGCTAACAATTGATAATGTGTTTTATAAATATGACACAGTGTCCGACACAATCTGAGGTTTATCAAGTTGTTTTATTTAAGGAATTATATTTAATATAAAAAGATAAAAAGAAATTGACTGTACTTTAAAGAAATTTATTAATCATAGTTTTTAACGGGAAGTATGAAAGTAATGTGTCGCCCGGACTAAAAGTGCATATTTAACTGATTTTTCGTAGCGATTACGAGCCTACACTGATTATTATGAGTGCTTCGTCAGCTAGGCTGCCAACCTGCTTAAATCTAGAAAATATACCTACACAACGAACCCCTGAAAAAGAGGTAAAATTGGCATATTGAACGGTTCGTAATAAAACCAGCAGGACTTAGAAAATTTTAAAAATAAGCATCAAAGTTTCGCGATCGAACTCCGACTTTTATGATAGGCAAAAAAAACATTAACAGGATAATATGTCAAATCGGTAGCGGTACTAAATAACTGATAGTATATGATCATCTAAATATCATAGCTTCTTAACTATTTAAATTGTAACTTACTTTGCAACATAAATAGTAACTTTGTTTTACACGCATCCCAAGTTTATTACAACTTGCAGTCACATCTGTTCTGTTATTCTATACAATACGCAAGGATGCAAGGACGTTGCAGGATCAATTGTTGCGGTTGTCAATATAGACATTATTCATGTATCATACGATATAATAACATAAATCTAGGATATGTAGTAGATTAACTAGTGAACCCGATCACTTTACCGCAGGACCTTGTAAGAAGTCCATGATTATGTTGTTCTCTTAACGTCTCTTCGGGAAATCTACGTAGTTATTAGCTACTGCACCATACAATACAAAGCACTTTCATAAACTGGGGAGGACATAGTGCTACGAGTGAGACGGGTGCTAAATGCTTCATATAATTCCTTCCCAACATAGATAATGACGGCGGCACACGAGCTTTAGCGGGTGCCTTATATCGAAAAATTTGTTATCCTTTTAATGAACGTTTGTATATTATATGCGTTTTCTCCTGTACCGATATACTCGTAGTTAGAAAATTTCTTTGCGTTATGTTTCTTCTAAAGCTGAAGGTAAAAGACGTTGGTGCCTTGCTATAGGTACAACCTTTCCATCAGCTTAGTTACCAGTAACTCTTTTGAGTGTCACTGTACATTCCATTATCTCATTTCGTCCATTATAATAATATAAACATTCACAATAATTAGTACAAATTTGTTCGTTAGTATCATAACATTGATAGCTGGAGACATTAACAGCTACTTATCTCTGGGTGTTAAATATTTGTTATGTGTTAAGTCAACCCCTTAATCGTACTTAGTTGTTCTCAGTACATTCGGTCCAGATTGGTTGATAACCTGTCATGTGTCCAGCGTCGAAACATATTTTTAATTACCTTCATAAATAGAGTGAATAATTGAAGTACTCTGTTAACGATAATTATGCAACTAATGTTAACTGTAGGATACTTTATATATATTATTGCTTCCGACTACTTTGCTAATTATTTTCTACTATCAGCACTAGGTACCTATAGACAGCTGAAATCCTCACTATCTAATTAACTTAATGAAAATTTTTCCCTTAGGAAATACATGTAACTACGCCATCTGATTTAACGATTATGGTGAAATCAGGTAATTTGATAATGGAAATTAATTCATTTTCTAAGGGGTAGTTAAATTGTGAAGTTGATTACCTTTTAACGAATATACTCATTTGTGAGTAAGTACGTGGACTAATAGTATCTGTCTATCTTTATAAGGACACAATAATTAATATATGGTTCAAATCAGATAGAAGAAGAACCTAAAGTAAAGTATCCGCCTGTTAATGGGCCACTACAGGGGCAAAAAATGTCGTTTTACAAGGTCCTGCGCAAAAGTGATCGGATTCACTACTTAATCTCCTACATATCATAAGTAGAAGGAAGTATAAATAAATAAATTCATTGTTTATTTCGTTCGCAGAATTTTAAAATGACTGCGCAATGGCATATTTGGGAGTTCCCGAGCCAGGACGTGAGTGGTCCGTTCAACGCGCGCGCTCTGCCGTCCCCTCAACAAGATGCCGAGATCCGAGCCTATCTCTCACTAGATAACCAGGGGGTGCCGCTGCTCCGGTCTGCTCTCCCTCCGCGTCTGCCCGAAGAACCTGAGGGGAACTGGGAAGTCAATGACTATGTGGATATAAATAAATAAATTCCTTGGCCTAACACACCAATCGCCTAGCCCCAAACTAAGCTGGAAGCTTGTACTATGGATGCCAGGGAACGGATAGACATATTTAAATTTTTTCTTTTATAAACATCCATGACTCGAGTACAAATGCCGATGTTCATCACACAAACATTTGCACCTAGCGGGATTCGAACCCGCGACCCAAGGTTTTGTAGCCAGGGTCTCTAGCCACTCGACCGACGGGCCTGTCAAATCGAGACATATCGAGAGACCAAGACTCCATGGACAGTGATTTAACTGCCACTCAAACAGATACCGAACAAACAAAAGTGACAATGGACTGTCTCTTTAATTAGCTTAAATTAAGACATTGTCTTGCCAAAATAGATATGATAAGTTTTAAGATAATATTGATAAAAACGCGGCGCGAAAGTTTTTGAACTTCGGTTTCACATGTCTTGATTACCAAGTTAAATATATGTATAATTATTTTGCATTTACTAGGTTAGTTTTAGTACAGTATTAATAGTGTTTAAGGAGGTAGCTAACGTGCATTTAAAAATTTGTACTTTGAGGATACATAATATCCTCTATTAAATGAAAACCCGATGTAATGATTTTAGTTCCTAGTGAAAGGAAGATAACACGATTTATTTAAGGAAACAATAAATAAATAATATTAAGCGTAAAATATCATAATTTAATTACATTTACTTAAACCAAACTTAATTTGGTGTACCTAAAACTAATTTTAATAGGGTTCAGACATTTACAATTTAACACTTTAGTACAGCTCGCGGAAAGGATACAAAAAGCTAGTCTTTAATGTTAAGCACTTTGCATAGGAATAAGCTCAATATCAAAACCGTCACTGACTTGAATATGTGATGTACCTATTATAATATATTTTTAGCGGGTTATGCATATAAAGTGTAACAAAATGTACTGCAAATATTTTAGCAATTTGGCTAATGCAGGATATGCCGAATTTAGCAGGCATTAAAATTTACTTTTTATTATCTGAATTTATGACATAAATTAACCCTTAAAAAATTGCAGTATCTTTTTTACACCTTATGAATTGGCGTTATTAAATAACTATTATTAAAGTATTTTATTTAATTGTGACAATAATAATTATAATCTTGTAAGTTCCACGTCGGGCGCCAATACAAATTATACTTAATGTTGTAAGTTCCACGGCGGGCGCTAAAATTTTTAATATTTATATTTACTTTTATAATAAATTAAAAAAAAATTGACGGAAATTGTCTTTTATTTCTCTTTCTCATTCACAATTAAACGTATTCTTATTTGCAAAAAGTAAGTACATACCTAGTGGTTTTAAGACTACTCCTTCAAATAGTCGATCGTGCCATGATTGCAAATTCTTGTAATTTATAGACGTTGTCTGATCACGCTACTTATACGGGCGCCTATAGTATCTTAATGTATGTGTTAAGTAGTCAGCAGAGCCCACATCGCGCATACATGATGATAGAATTATCACACAGTCGATAAATAATGACGTCCACGTCCAATTTTTTTCTATGTAAATTGAGACGTTAGAAGTATCTTAGATATAAATCAAGAAGCCATTTTGTTATGTTGCGGACGTATATTATAGCTAAGAACTTTTAACGATGTATAATGGGACATTGTTCACCACACATTGGCAGAGTCATTACGATCATAACATAGCTTATTATGTTTAATAAAAAATACGTATAAATAGGTACATAATATCTCTATTTTTAATGTAGTGGGATGTTTCATCTGGGATGTTAATATATTAACAGATATAGGTATTCATTGGATATTCATCACTTATTCACTGTGATATTATTTCTTTGATGTCCATGGTAACCGATTGATCATTGCCTATTGATCTTTAAGTACTGTTGGGTGACATAAATTATTATCGACAAAATATATAAATTATGAATTTATCCAGAACCAGGACTAAATAAAAACAACGTAACTATTTTCTGTATCCGCAAATGGGTTGAGGATTCCTACATTCTATTTTCTTCAGCAAAAAACACATACGGATGATTATAGTTTCGTTTCGCCAACCGCAGACTTCGCACTATTCTAGAGCAAGCGTTTTCGTAGAATGAAATAAAATGTTTTATTGTTATTGCTACAAAGTAAAAAGAATAGAATCGATGATCTCCATCAGCAAGATTTACGATGCAACGAGTATTGTAGCGGTTGAGTGTTATTAATAATGGTCCTAAAGGATAATTGGCATACACCGCATCACACCTAATTTCTTTGATTGTGGCGAACTACCCATCCAAATGATCCAACGGTGTTAAAATGAAAACGTTGAGGAATAACTTTTGCTCTCACTGGCCAAGGGAAATTGGGACAGAGGAATATGAAAACGACCGGAAAATAGAAAATATCTCTCATGTGTTGAATTTAATGAATGTGAGCCGCGGTGCGGGGGTAGTGTCACGGATCAGATATCGCTGCGTAATAATTATAGTTTAAAAATAGAATAAACAGTTTTCTTTTGCTGAAAATAGTATTAACACGTTTATCTTGACCTAATTATACAGTGAAAGTGTTATCTCGAAAAATAGTCACGTATTATTTGTGTATTTTATGATATAAAATTTGACAAGTCAAACCGTGAACAAAAAAAGTGTCAGTAATTCGATACGGTTTTGTTTTCTAAAAGACGACTAGCAAGTGAAGTGCAAAGAAAAAAACTTAATTTCTGCAGTGATAATTGTGTAATTTGCTTAATAACACGTAAATTATGGACAGTGACTCGGTGCAAAAAATTCCTAAGTGAATCACTTCTAACTACCGCCTTGAATTCGAATTGACAACACGACGATTCTATAGTTAAATTTCGCTGATGTAGCTAGAGGTTCAGTGGTTCAATAGGGCGAGCGCTGACAGTATTAAATGTGACTCTATAGTTCCGTGGTTCAAGCCTACCGTTGTGAAATTCTTTTTGTTATTTTTTTATTAGTGTGCTGGGTGTGTGTTTATTAACTGTGTATAAGTGTAACTTATTTTCAGTTTTTGTTATTTTTTTACAACGTTTAATGTAATTTTTCATACCGTGCTGTGCTAATTGGAGTGTTGGGTAAATAAAAAAAGTTTATTATTGATTTTAAAGTACAGATACTTGTCTTAGCACGTCGAAATGACTACTCGCAGCAAAACCTTTACTAAGGACCTTGAGGCCAAATTGCAGTTGGCTTTAAAAGAATTAAATGCAGCCAAAAAAACAATCCAAGACTTGTATCAGGAACGAGAAGAAAGTGAAATGGAGATTAAGAAAATTATAGATAGAAATTCAGAGCTTAAGAATGAACTTGCAAGCATGCACTCCAATTACATAGACGTATCAGGGCAATGTACACATCTTCGGGACATAATAGACTCTTTTCAACAGTGTAGTAACACTCATGAGTTGGCACTGAGTCGAATCAACGAATTAGAAATAAGTCTTTGTGAATCTCAGAGGACAGTAAAGACGCTTGAGGAAAGAAAAGACCAACAGGAATCTGAGTCGACTCAAAGCCTATTTCAGGAGCTGTGTGGGAAAAACTTCAAGCAAATAATTCCCACGGTAGACTTGACAACTGACGAGTCTATGTCAAACAACCACAACCATATTCAGTTTAATAGTTCAAAGAAACTTAAGAAATACATCAAAATTAAGAAATTTATTACGAAGACTAAAAAGATATTAAAAGGGCAACACATTATACAAAAACACAAAATTGTAACGAAAGAAAAGTTGCTATTATTAGAACAGCTAAAATCATATAATCAACAAATTAAACAAAATAATGAGTTGTATGAAAAAAATCGGCATTATCTTAAAAATAAAATAAATGACTTAGAAAGGTCACTTAAATATACTCAAAATAATTATGAGTTGGCTCAACAACAGATTAACGAGCATATAAACGCAGCCACTGAATTAGTTGATTTATGTCACTATAATGAAGAGAGACTTGAATCTCTCACCACCAAACACAAGTGCTGCTGCAGTGATGAGATCCATATTGATAAGAATAAGGAGGGCGCTTGCAAATCACAAGCGCCCAACACCAACACACACACACAACCACTCAACACTACACCATCCCATTTAGGCCAACAAGTTATTGTTCTGTCTGACAAGATAGGGCAAGGCCTAGGTTCTTTGATTAATATGGAAACAGAAGATAATGTTACTAATCTCTGTTATCCAGGGTCTTCTTATACAGACCTAATTAAAAAAATAGATTTTATTAGCTTGAATGCAAATTCTATTGTGACAATATTATTTGGGAATAGTAGTAATATAAGTATGGAGGAGATTACCAAAAATATTAAATATCTCCTAAAAATTAAAAATGAATATGGATGTAAATTAATTCTAGGCGCATTTCCATATTCTAAGAACTTGAGTCCTGCTCAAAATAATCACATTCATCAATTGAATGTATATTTATACAATTTGACATGTCGTCATAGTGACGAAATTATATTTTTTGACATTAATAAATTTATTAATAACTTTAAGTTGACTTCAGATCCACTGTATCTGACAATGAGATACAAGAAACAATTGGCTAGTTTACTAGTCGATAAACTAAAAAAGGATTGTTCAAATTTTATTTCAGTACGCATTAGTAGATTTACTAATAATTTATATAATAATATGACTACATCCTCAGATTTAAACTGAGTGTTGAGACAGAAGTCAGGTCTAATCTCATTAATATAGTTCATCAAAATATACAAGGCCTGGCTGGCAAAGATTTAGAACTAGAGTTATTTTTACGCAGTAATGGCACACATATTTTATGTTTATCAGAACACTGGCTTCGGGATGCAGATGAATCATTTACTTTAAATAATTTTAAATTAGTAAGTGCTTTTAAGAGGAAGTCTGCCATAAGGGGTGGCTCGCTTATACTTGTTAAAAATGATATACAATGTAAGGAACGTAGGGACATAGTAAATTTGTCATCAGAGCAAGTTGTAGAATTATCTTGCGTGGAATTGAAGAGCTTCATAATAGTATGTGTATACAGGCCTCCTTCAGGCGATTTTAACATATTTGAAATAACTATGGAAGAGGTTTTGAGGAAATTAGACAGTAAACAAAAATCCATTGTAGTGTGTGGAGATTTTAACGTTAACATTTTGCTTAATTCACCCATCAGTATGAAACTCGATTCATTATTCAAGTCTTTTAATCTCCACAGTCAGTATCTGGAGCCCACTAGGATAGCTGCTAGCTCTGCTACATGTATTGACAATATTTTCTGTAATTGTGAACCTGTACAGAAATCGGTCATAACGAATTTAACGTCTGACCACCTAGGACAAATGATTTCATTTAAGGACTTGATTGTTAAAGGTAGTAAAAGTAGGGAGACTAAACACAGGCCAATTTTGAGTGCCCAATTGGATAAGTTTAAGAATTCTTTAATTGTCAATATACCTAGGATTTCTTACACGCCAAAGGATCCAGACCAGCTGTACACAAACTTTTTTAACTTGCTAAGTAGTGAATTCGATAAAACTTTTCCGGTAAAAAAACGCACTAATAAAGATCATTTGACTTTTGGGGACTGGGCTACGTCAGGTATCTTCAAAAGTAGGAAACGCTTATATGAATTGTACGACATGAAAAGGTTTGATTTAAGTCCTCAATTTATCCATTATGTACGTAATTATTCAAAGGTATTTAAGAAAGTTTGCATTCAGGCAAAATCCATTTATATTCGTAACAAAATTTTGAAATCTAACAGCAAAATTAAAGCTACGTGGGATGTCATAAGCCTAGAAAATGGAAGAATAAAACCAAGGGAAACTTCGTATAAACTTAATATCAATAACGAAGTGCTAAAAAACGATGGCCAAGTGGCCGACGCTTTCGAAAAATATTTCACCAATATTCCCTTAAATGTTACGTCTAAATTAGATTCATCGCCTTCGAAGGCAATCAGTATTTTGGAGAAAAAAATTACTAAATGTAATTGTTCTTTTAAATTTTCGTATATAGACAGTTCGGATATCCTTAAAACATTCAAATCACTCAATATAAAAAACACTCGTGATTTGTTTGACATTTCGGTGAAATTCATCAGTCGTGTAATACATATTATTGCCCCCTACTTAGCGGATATCTTTAATGAATGTATTGATACAGGTGTGTTTCCAGATTTGATGAAACGAAGCAAGATCTTACCCTTATATAAATCCGGAAGTAAGCAAGATCCCGGTAATTTTAGACCGATATCTATTCTACCCGCCCTTAGTAAAATATTTGAAAAAATAATTAACGAGCAGCTTTTGGATCACTTTGTTCAGAATAATTTGCTCCACTCGCAACAATTTGGGTTCACTCGAGGTCGTTCAACCTCTGATGCTGGGGTGGCACTCTTACAGATAATATACAGGGCCTGGGAGAAATCGCAAAATGCTCTAGGAGTGTTCTGTGATCTATCGAAAGCGTTTGATTGCGTGGATCACGAAACCCTTGCTCGCAAGCTTGATTATTATGGAATTAGCGGTGTTAACTTACAATTAATTGTGTCCTATCTCAGTTACAGAATCCAAAAGGTAGAGATCAACGGCGTTCAATCTTCGGGCTCTTCGATGAAGATGGGAGTTCCTCAAGGTTCCATTTTGGGCCCATTTTTATTTTTAGTATATATCAATGATTTGCCTTTCTATGTCAAGGATATTTGTGATATAGTGTTATTTGCAGATGATACTTCTTTAATATTTAATTTTGAGAGGAACACTAGCAACTTTGACAATGTTAATGAAGCTCTTGCGATGGCATTAGATTGGTTCACAACAAACAACCTCCAACTCAATGCCAAAAAAACTAAATGTATAAATTTCGCTCTTCCTAACGTCAAATCTTTGGACATAAACTTATCCATTAATGATGAGAAACTAGAGATAGTAGATTCCACAATTTTTTTGGGCATTACATTAGATTCAACATTGCAATGGAATCCTCATATTGTCACTCTGTCTAAAAGACTCAGTTCTGCCGTATACGCAGTTAGAAAAATTAGGCAACTAACAGACGTTGACACAGCTCGTCTAGTTTATTTTGGTTACTTCCATAGTATTATGTCTTATGCAATTTTGCTCTGGGGAAAGGCAGCTGAAATTAATTCTATTTTTGTGCTTCAGAAGAGGGCTATAAGATCCGTATATAAACTTAGCGCACGAACTTCTCTACGGGAGCTGTTTAAGGAAATAGGTGTTCTTACGGTAGCCTCCCAATACATATATAATTGCATTTTATATGTACGTAACAATATCAATACATTTAACAAAAACAGTGACGTACATAGTAAAAATACGAGGAATAAACATAAACTTATGATGCCTCGACATAGACTTGCTAAAGTGTCTCGTTCCTTTTTGGGTCAAGGTATACGTTACTATAACAAAATCCCGGCAGATATCCTAAATTTACCTATTCGCCAGTTTAAAAAAACAGTCAAAACAGCACTGTTAAGTAAAGGTTATTACTCTACTGAGGAATATATCGGATTCGGCGATAAAGAAGCATGGAATCAAGCCCTTAAACTCATAGGATAATTTTGTTACTAATACTGTATTAATTTTTGCCTTGCTTTTTTTATGCAAACGTCGTCATACATGTTCTTTTACTAACACGCTAGAGTATAAGTTTTTGTTTTATATAACTGAGCTTACCGTTACCTGTATGACGTCGTATTCCAGTAAAATATTTTTTTGAACATATTGTAATGAACTGAATTGTACTAAATTGGCGATTGAAAAGAGCAACTGACCGAGTTTCTTGCTGGTATCTTCTCGGCAGAATCAGCATTCCGAACCAGTGGTTGACTCACATTAAATATGTATATGTATATCAGTATATTGTATATACAACATATATATGTATTAAGATGTATTAAATTATATTATTATTTTAATTAGTTTTGACGATTCAAAAGTGCTTGTTTGTATGCCTATTTGAATAAAGATATTTTTGATTTTGATTTTTTTGATTTTAATAATATGAACCAGTAACGACTATGAGGAATCAGCACGATTAGGAAAAGAAAACAACAACAACAGATTGCAGGTTTATTTCACTTTTTAAGATCTTGGCATTGAAGCCGTTATAGGCGTCATAAAAACAAATGCTTCATAGCTACGTTTCATTGTAAAAATGCAATAAAACAATCTAATTTCGTTAGCAGACGTATACCATACGGCTGCAGACCTCTATCCCGCCTCGCCTTCGTATATCAACTCGTCATTTACACACAATGCTCTATGGGACTTATTGTTCTCGTTATGATTATAACTCAACTGAAGAATAACTTGGTGACAAATAAAGAAGCAAGGGATCGAAGGGCTCTATTCGATTTTATCTAGATGACATATTGACACAGTAGCTAGAGTATGACAAAGTTTACTTGAAATGTTTATAAAAACGTAATTAGTTAGTGTTTAAATAAATATTTGGCATGGTGAGGGCTTCGTGCCTTATTAATGGTAACGTGAATTCCTTTACAAGTTGGCATTGCTGACTGTTCGTGGAGTTGCGTCCTTTTCGGGAAGCGGGAGTCCCACACACCTTTCTGACCCCAGTCAGTTGTGACGGTGCAAAACGTTTTCCATATCCCAACTAATATTATAAATGCGAAAGTAACTCTGTCTGTCTGTCTGTCTGTTACGCTTTCCCGCTTAAACCTCGCAACCGATTTAGATGAAATTTGGTACAGACAATCTTTAGACCCTGAGACAGAACATAGGCTACTTTTTATTTCGAAAAAAAGAAATCCACGCGGACGGAGTCGCGGGCGGCCGCTAGTCGTTAATAAAAAATGAAAAGCTCACTGCTCTTTTAGGGTACACTAATTATTCTACAAAATGTTTATCACCGAGTTATAATAATTGCACGTAATCTAGGCGATTACAAGAATAGGCAGTTTATTAAATATACACGCTTTGTGCATTATATTTCAATGTAAATCCAATCGTATTTTTTGATTTACCTTGAAATGCTTATTTAGTCATTTTACAAACGTAGAACTTATTCATATTTACAGGAATATTATCGACCAAATGCTTACTACAAATCATCACATGAAAGCAAATTAGATGAAACGTGTTCTGATGATTTTGCTTGAACAATTTGCAAACCGCTTTAGATAAAGTTATGAAACCTGTCTTCAGTGACGTATACAAACAGAGAAGCGGAAAAATTAGAATATAAATGTTGCTATTGTTTGCATGTCTATGCAAGTCGAAATGGCCTTTTTTACTACTATAATTTTATAAACATGATAATATAAATATCCGCCTAGAAAAGATTGAGTATTGGCCGCAGGGATTTTCACTCATTATTGTTATTTATTATTGTTTCATTGGAGCGATGGTAGCCTAGTGGTACGGACCGCGCCTCAGATACGTGATACACCTTTGGATTTTTCGAAATCTATGTGTGAATTTGTTCCATTAGCTCGGCGGCGAGGGAAAACACCGTGAGAAAACCTGTTTCTGACTTAAACATGATCCAATCTGTCTAGTTCCCTCTATGGGTTACGAAGTCCTGATAGCAGTCGCTGCACTGTAATAACCAGACTTGCCAAATCCTGGAATATGGTCAAAAAGGACCCCGCACACAAACGGGAAAACGCTAGGAAAAACTAAGTATGTCTACCTATAAGTTTTAATAAATTAGGTAACTATGTATGCATTACAAAAATTGCCTTGTGAATCCGGTGGTAGAGTCACTTCTTTATTTCTTAATTGTTAACTTATTGAATCGTAATTGCTTCTTTGAAGCCTTATTAAATATTTCAAATAAAAAAAAAAGGGTGTGGTTGATTTTGGTTTTGTCATTGCGTCCGCCCGTGCATAAAAATATCCACGCAAGATCAGTAAATATTATTCTGTCCTCGTGACATTTTACTAACCAATAAACTACTTAGTAAGTCCAAGTTGGCCAAACCATAATTTGCTCATACGTCAACAGGCTTTGCGTCTAGAATTTTAAACAATTCGAAGTCATATCTACCTACCCATAATTTTATCATTCCTTACTCTTACACGGTGCTTAGCAAACGGATGCTTTTTCGTACACCATTACCTATTGTTTGAATAATTACCAAAACTTTTAAACAGGTTGCAGATACACGAAAGAAGTTTGAACCTTTTTGAAAAGTTTCCATAAGTCCTTAGTTTGCACCTACGTAGGTACTTACTTATGGAATAGGCCAAGCTCATGACTTCAAATGCAAACCTTCAAATTAAATGTAGTTAATATTAAAGTACCTACCTATTACGTTTAAAATTATAAACAAAGAATAAAAAAAATCTGTATGGTAATTATTTCTTTCCTCAAAGAATTGTTCGGCATATGGAACTTGTACATTGTATGTACATATGTATTATAAGTTAACACAAACATTTTAAAGAAATAGTTACCTTTGTGTTTTAATGTGTCGATAAAAATAAGTGCAGTCATTAAATGTTTCAAAACGAGATAGGTATAAGTAGTTCTAGCAATATCATTATTTAAGACATCCTATTTATCAAACTGTCATGTTTGAGAAAATGTTAAATATTTATGACGCTAATTGTTTTTATTTAATCACAAGACATAAAGTAAAGATACACATACATACTTATTCTTAAACTTGGTGAAATCATTGCATCATAGATCACTTTTAATAATGACCTATCCATTTAGGTAATAGCGTGTGAAACAAAGATTTATTTTTCTGTGTAGGTGACTAGCTTATACTCGTACCTGTGTACTTATGCTTCATTTTATGTTACCAGTAACGAGATTCAGTATACCTACAAAAACTCGACTTTGTTTGATAGATAATATGTACATAAGCGGATTACAGAACTTTTACATAAACTAAAAGAATTGATTTATCAAACAGTTAATAAATAAATATTTCACGACATCACATACGTTGATCTAACTCTGTGTTAAGTAGCTTAAGCACTTGTGTTACAGACACCAGAATCAACAGTGATATTACAAATATACTTAAATAGACAATATACAACCCAGACCAGGACAAACAGACATGTTCAGTTCATGCACACAAATGTTTGTCCTTTACGGGAATCGAACCCGCGACCTGTTGTATAATAGGCAACATCTTTACCATTACACCAAGCGGGTCGTCAAATAATTAATGCAACATAGAGCATGAGCAGGCCGTCTAACAGGATAATGTCTCCTGTTGTTATGCACTAATGCGGTTTTTGCAAGGGATACCCGCGACCGGGACCAGAGGCACATCGTTGAGGAAAGTGATAGCAATTAAGTAAACTTACGCATAAGCGTAGCTCGATGAGGGGGTTTTCCTCTTGCGTGACTGTTAGCTTAGCTTGGCGCACTTTCCTTTACTTATCCTCAACAAGTCTATTAAAACTAAGTTTCCTTCCAGGAAAATATTAATAATCCAAAACAAATGAATCGACTTTGTAAATTAATAAAGTAATTACATTTTAATAAGCACACAAAGTAGTCATTTTTGCGATTTTAGGTTTATTCTTTTAGAGGAAGAATTAAAAAATGTCTTCATTTCCATATTTCTCAAGGTTCCCCAATAGCAGGCATTTAATGGTTGGTTAGATACCTACCCAGTTTCTCAGAATTCCAAAACGCTGCACTCCTTTCAGTGCAGTGCATCAGAACAGGTGACCTGAATCTCGTTATATTTTTAACGTTCGCAAGTTGGAAATTGGTAATACGGAAGCTGATACAAATATGATTAATAAGTTTTTTTTTTATCATAATTGCGTAAGAGATCTTTCCTTACAAACAAATATTTATTAATACTATGTTTTGCTTTAATCTATGCTTTGCTCATAGTGCATCAAAAAACTGTAGCTGTTTGATTCGTCTCTCTAACTAACCTGGGCTTCAAACACACCTTAAAAGGAATAGTTGTTAGTTAAATAAGTATGCAGTAGGTATATTTAATTGACAACTATTCGTTTATTAGTTGTTAATTAAATAAACTGAACTCTGAATATTTTTTGTAGCCATCTCATGCACATACATTTCCTTAATAAAAAGATAAAATCCCAGTGTTTTTGTTGTGAGTAAAAGTCAATATTTGATGTGTCGAATATCTTAAGCACAAATAACATAATTGAACCTTAAGTTATTCAGTCCACCTAACTACAAGTAGGTACGTTTTCCCTGGCGCTGTTCGCAAGGTAAAGCTACGAAGAAGATTAAACACGTATTTCACTTTAAAGTAGGCATATTCTAAAAATGATAATGACTGATAGTAATTGTTTAACATATTTGTTACTACTGTTGTTCCTTTTCTCTTCCGATAACAAGGTACCTATGCATCAGTTTGTTCATTTACCTTTCGTTCAGTGTATCAGTCGACGGCCAACTATGATTTACATCACTAAGTATAATAAATGCTTAGTCGTCATTCTTTTCGTGATGTTATATTTAATAATATGGAAACACATTGTAAGATTTAATTCTTACTTCATTTTAAATTTTTAATTATTACCTGTAGGTACGTTGAATTTATTATACTGTTATTTATAAACGCTTCGTTATATTTGGAATTAATCCAAAACGAGAAGTTCAAAGACTGCCCATGCATCTGCTGAGGTATGTTATTTTTTATTATGCCATTTTCTCCGTGAGCGTCAATAAACAACGCCTTATTGTTTATCATCGGCATAGTCGGCCTATTCAATTTAGTTACATCGACCGCTCATTGTTGCCGTCTTATTTATACTTGTACCTACGGTTATTTATGCGCATAGTGAAACACTGTCTTTATACGAACGGGTTATCGATTGGGTGAACTCATTGCAAATACGTATATGAAATACTTATATGTGAAGCAGAGTGATATATTGGCTGATACCCCCTATACAATGATCCCACTGAGAATGTTAAGAAATCCATAGACCAAGTAAATAGGATGAATATGAACATAAAATATGTAATAGTATTTCCATCTATGTAATATCTTAGAGGCACTTAGTAAAAGAATGGTTAAATTTTTACATTGATGTTCATTCCGTCCTTTAAAAAAACTTCCATGTGTGAGCTGCTTAAAATTGGGGCGCGAGCTTCGGTCGATGACTGAATTAAAATGAAAAAGGCAAACATCCAAATTTAGGTTTTCATATCAAGTTAAGGTTGAATCAAAGCACTTAAAAATAACCAATGACCTAGTCTTTTAATTCATCCTACGCTAGTGACTATTTAAAATTTATTGCCAACTCCGCGCCTGACAAAAACTGTTTGACGCGTTGGTGTCTAACGCGTCGCGGGTCGTGACCAAGAACTCTACGCTTATGGAAACATCCCCAATTATGACGTTTAGAACGTGTTATCTTATTTAAGTAGACCCAAACCCGATGTTAAGCAAACGAAGCTTCCGTCACAATTACTTTGCATGTATCAATGATTATTATCGTTTAGATTTTATTTTCAAATGCATTTCATAATTGATCGGCATCGAATCACTTTCGGGCGTTTTCGTAGCTTTTTCGTAGCTGGTTCACGTTCAAGGAAGTAGCGATTTTGATAATATTTTGTATTTATATTACTAGGAGGTAATGTGTGTACAAATTAGTTTTTCGATAATGATCATTAAATTAATCTGATAACTTTTGGTAAAAAATTCATTCATTATACATCAATATACTTACAAACGTAGACGTAGAGTAGCGATTGTCAAACGTCTCGGCATCTGCAATTCGATGCGATTGAAAAGATGTAATCTTCAATGATTAAAGTCCACATGTGATAAAGATCTGATGAGTAAATAGTGCAATTGAGTAGTAGAAAGCCATTAGTAGAGGGGCTTAGCATGCGGAGAAGGCGCGGGTGTCGCACGCGCATCGGCGGCGCGCGGCGCGCTGCGGCAGTGGGTCGGCGGAGAGCGCGCGTGCGGTAGTGCCCCGGAACCCGCTCCCGCTGCCGCCGCCGCCCGAGCGCACCCGCGCCCGCGCCCGCGCCCTCGCCCGCGCCCGCCGCCGCTCGCGCGCGGCGCCCTGACCCGCGGTATATAGCGCCGCCGCCGCCGCCACTCGCACGCAGTCACGAACCCGCGATCTTCCGTGCACTCGCTAACCACGCGCTCACTGCTCGTAAACATTTGACCATAGTGAAAGCAGTTTATCCGTGATAATGGCTGACTGCGAATGGGGCTACACCTGTGAAAACGGTAAGTCTACCAGTTTCGGTGACGCGGTATGATCCATCATTGAGATTGACACGGAGCGGTTTGTTTACATCTTCACACGTGACGTATTCATTGTAAATATCAATAAATAATTTTCACTAATATGTTGCTAGGTATTCATGTAAAGAATTAGCCAATTTTTATGAAATATGCTATATGGGAATGTAACCGCCGCGTTTCACTTATTTTCAGATGTCGTGAAAACCGACAGAATTTCAAGTGTTTTCTTAATAAATTAGTCACTCTTATCGTTTCGTATTTATGCGAGTAACCCGTAAATTACTCATTCATATTATACCTATTGATTATTTCAATGTTTATATTGTAAATTATGCCAATCAAGTTGAGTTATTTGTACTTTATAAATGTATAAAGTCAAAAATAGTCACTTATCATTATCCGTTATTCTCTTCTTCATTATCGGAACTAAAGCTATATATTTAAGTATATATAGTAAGACAAAACATTCCTACTACATATTTATCGCAAAACAATTTTTACAAAAAGTTTGGATTTCCTGTTAGTCCCTCTTAAGTTTGCATTACGGGCTATTTTTAATTAAATTCCATGAATTGACATTGTTAACTATGTATAAGAAATCATCTATCTTTCTGCTCGGACATAAAAAGGCAACTTACTTGTAAATTGAGAAACACAGTAAACTTAAAAATAGTATCCAATTTACGGATATTAAAATATTATCTATAATTAAGTGCGCTTAATTTTATCTTATTTCCTTAGTTAGCCTAGCTAGGTCAGGCTAGAAAAAGCCAATATGACAATAATTCTACACAAACATAAATATATGTATATTATATCGATACCTACGACATAGAGCGTCATGAATGAGATAAATATATCATTATTGAAAATGTGCTGAAAAGCAAGCGCTTTAAAGAGTATCGTTTATCTAGGCTAATCCTAATTGTAGTGTCAAAAGTAGTGTAGTTGCGTGCATCGTGCTGGCCTAGTTAATCACTACAGCTACGGCTCAAGCCAGTTCGTCGAACATCTTTAACGGTTTTGGTACTTGTTCAATATCAGGTATTGAACGAGGAAATAAGTGTGTCTTCCATAGAAATAATAATAATAATCTATCATATGAGAATCTCTGATATTCAATCATTTAAGAGAATCGTGAAGAAGTATCTTGCGGGCCGGTATGGCGATGCCAAGAGATATAATACCATTTTGGTACCACATCCGTTGTCATGGCAGTTAAGGCTCCTCTTTTGCTTGCCATCAGGCCGACAGGAGCCAATGTACCGTGCTTATAGTTAAAAATATAAAAAAATGGATTTTTGGTCTAGCTAGTGGATCATTTAAACCAAAATATCCAAATTACTAGTTTGTTTTAAAATCGGCAAATATTCAGCTCGCTTAGTATGTTACTTATCTATTTCAGTTAAAATATAAATGTGACTTGCTTGATAATCAAACAATACGGTGTTTTTAGTAAATAATGTAATTTTCATCAAAATTCGTAAACCACCGGTACCGGTTCATTAATTAGGTGGTTATGTGCTTTTCTTCCAATGATCAAAACTTTTTGTATCATTGTTTGTGCATTTTCTCTTCAGGATGTTCTGTAACTTCCTACGTTACCACATGCACTTAAAAATCATAAGTTTTGTGCAAAAAGCAATTACCTACGTGTATTTTACAATAACTGTCATATTTTAAATCTGTCCATTGTATCAGTTGTTCATTCACGAAGCCAATAGAAGTATACTGCATACAAATCAGCTAAGTGCAGTTTCATCTTGCTTAACAAAAACAATTGGTTGTCTAATGATGCCTGTAAAATGGACTCATTACTGCAGAACGGTGCCATTCATATGGTGATTTGGTCCATTTAAAACATCATTTGTGATGTCAAAAATACTTATCTTAAATGGATAGTTCATATGGAGATCAAGAGTTAAATGCTTGTCAGCTTTAATCGTCTGCCGTTGTTTCCATGCTTTGTTTCCAATACGTGCATTAATTATACTAATAGCTAAGTGAATGTGTTATTTGTGAGACATACAATAGAAATGGCATTTAACTTGTTGATTTTAAGAATCTAAAATTAACAAGTTAAGCAGCGTCTAGGTCACCGGCGACCGGCGAATAATTAGTTTATGTATATTGTGTCAGGTTTGACGGCATTTTAAATAAAGTTAATGTGACCTCATAGTGATGCCTAAATGACAAACAGAAATTACAAAATAAAACCTTAAGTTTCTTTACTTAGGTTTCTGTTGTAATATCATCAAAATATTTGTGTCTAAGTTTCTCCGATAATAACCATATTAATTACTAGCGGCCGCCGCACGCGACTTCATCCGAGTGGATTTTGGTCCTCTCTGCTCTGCTCCTATTGATGACAAAGCGTTAAGAATCTAACCAAACACTTATTTAAAAACAATGGCATATTTTTCCATTGAAAAGTTATGGCTTTGGTTGATAATAAACTGTTGACCTCATCAAGTGTTTTGAACTGAAAGGTGTCAGAAACTGTTTTTTAACATTGCTTCACCGGTGAAACAACTGCGTGTGACTTTGGTAGAGCAAAGAAAACAAAAATCTTTTTCTAAAATATTTGAAAGCAAGATAAGAGACAGTATATTGTTTTTTAAGCAGTTGTTTTCTATAAAAAAATAAAGAAGACAAAATACCTTCCCTGTAAGCCAAGAAATAATCTAAACTCATTGTTCTCGTCATAGAGAGATTTTAATATATTTTTTCATCTTAAACTGTTGATGAATTAATATGAATGCTTACCTACTATATATCAAATGCTTAAATTGTATATACCGATGTTCGTATGTTGCCTACAGTAGTGCACAAAGTTGAGCTTAGATAATTCTATGGAACGGATGCGAAGTGGAAGAGCAGTAGATCGGTGATACCTCTAAAACGGGGACACTTAAGAAGGCAGAACAACAACTGCCCTCGTTTTGGCTCCCATGGAATTATGCGGTAGAGTCGACACGAAGCAAATATAAATTATATTTCCCTGATAAATATATGCCGATAGCTTATGTATTTCCCCTCGAGAGGGTTCAATTGACTGAATGCATTGCCCTTCGATATCAACACTACATATAAGTTATACTGTTAATTGGACACTATAAATATAACGCGATAACTTAATCATCGGTTCCTGTAAAAAGCCATTGACTTCAACTGAATTATTCCAGAACTTAATTATAAATTTTATCATCTGGACATTATGCCTTTGTTCAGCAGTAAGCATGCCATTGTTATTTTTTACTTAGTCAATTAACTACACAAGCGCAAAACAGATTATTCTATTAGTCATAACAATAAGTTATTACATCGTGTAGATGGACCACATATTCTCAATTCACCATGTTTGTCTTTTTCATCACATGCCGCTTTAGTTTGGATAAAACTGCTTCGATGCAAGCGGTGCTTCTAGTGTGATATTAATTCATAGTTGGTAAGTATCCTAATAAATCCTCAATTTACCCATATGCCCCTAATGCCCCTTATATCTATCTAGTAGTAAAAAAATACCAGCCACCAGGTAACTCACACATATTTCGGTCCGTATGATCTTCGGGCCTTAAAGTAAATGCGTTATTGCATGGACTAATTTATGAAAAATAATTTTATTCTAACCTACTAGTAAAGTAACAATTAGTGCTTTATTATTTTAACGACCAATACTATCTCTAATTCTAAGACTTAAAATTCTAAAACCTTGCAGAAATTTTATTTTATTCTTCTTTACACGCTACTTTTTTTATTATGACCGATTGATACTTGATACCCATAGTATAATATGATTTATGATCAAGAAAACCATTTTGTTTTGAACAGATGCTAAAGCACCAATATATTGGCGGGTCATTTCATTCCCTCTAAAATGGTAGAGTGAGATGATGGCTGACACATACGTCATACTTGTGAACAGGTGCCACCTTTGGGAACTGGTCGACTGGGACTCAATCTGTTCTTATGTATTTAATAATTTTTATTCTATACCTGAAAGAGGTAACTGTATGGCCTAGTAGTACTAGAACAAGTACAAGTATATAAACTTATTGTACAAATATTGTAACAAAACTTGGCAATTGAAAATAATAATAAATCTATACTTATAATAAATCTGTAGAGAGGTCAATTCTGTACATTAAATATTTTTCCAAAATAACTATCAGGGGGTGTTTAGTGATCGATACTGATACCAAAAATGCAATCAGTAAAATTTTTGTCTGTCTGTCTGTCTGTCTGTCTGTCTGTCTGTCTGTATGTTCCTTATAGAAACAAAAACTACTGGACGGATTTTGACGAAACTTGGTACCATTATTCTTCATACTCCTGGGCATATTATAGGATACTTTTCATCACGCTACAATCAACAGGAATAGCGTAGTGAAGGGAAATGTGGGGAAAACGGGAGAATTTACTCCATTTCTTAAGCTTCAGTCGCGTGTGCAGCCTTAATGGTTAAAGTCACATAGAAATCATGTATGACGGAAATATTCTACATAAAATTGCCTAAAAAATCTCCCCGAACAGCATATGTCTATCTTTTATGGTTGACTCACAATTACACGTGCAACTCAAGATCCAAATTGGTTTGAACGCGCTAAGCTCAGGAACTACTGGTTCGAATTGACAAAACATTTTGTGTTGGATAGTCCACTTTCCACTTAACATTTGTCGAGGTAGTCTTTAAGCTTTTGTATATTCTTTATTTTATCATTGTAATTTGTGCTAGCGAACTATTTAGTTCTAAAATTTGCCGATAGATGGCGCACCTCGCTAGAGGCGCGGCCGCGGATCTGCATCGCGGTGAACAGATGATTTCTCAAATGTATAAGGTCTCCAGATTTTTGTTGATAATGGTAAACGTTTTCCGTCACATATTAAATTATTGTTGCTAACCTGAGTAATCAGTCCCATAAAAGTGTGCAAGTCGACTGACTGCACGCATAGAGACCGTTGTTTTATTCGGCTATTTAAAGTAAGACTGTGTTATGTGCGGAAAGCATAACCCACGCGGACGGAGTCGCTGGCGGCCGCTAGTAAATAATAAATGCCCTGGACTTTCAATTCAATGTTTTGTTTTATATTATTATTGACGATTCATAAGTGCTTTTATGAGGCCTATTTGAATAAAGTATATTTTGATTGATTGATTGATATTAACTTCGAAATTCGAAAACATTTTATTGGAAATTTACGACGACGATATTTTCCTTAGTATCACCGCGTATTAGATGGATGCATAATGATTATTTCTTAAACCTTTTTAACTTCAGTATTATATTACGAGATTTCCAGTACGTCATTTTTGTACAATATTTCGTTTTTAAAATTGTCGCATAGGTACCTCGTGTAAGTTACTGCCTTGTCGGTTTGCATTTTACCATAAGTCTGTGAAATAAAACATGAATCCGCCATTCCTAAAATGTATCAGTTGAAGAAAGTTGAAATGAATAATACATGTTCAGTTACTAGGAGCACATTTGTAATCCATCTCGTGTATGAGCCTCCATTTAATAAGTGGTTTAGTCTGCACGTGTAGTGAGCTGCCCATTTCCATAAAAACAAATATTATGTAACTATTAGGTCTATTCCCATCTTCATCACTATTTGCATCATTCTAATTGTATTTATTAACATTGTTTCGCTTTCAAGTTCATTTCGTTATTGCTTAGAACATGTAAGTTTTAATTTGCAAGGACCATAATACAGTTTTAAACAACCAATTATTTTAAATCACGATTTAATTTTTCTTGAAGTACCTAATTGTTTCGTACTTTGTATTTTGATAGGTTGACGCCTTGAGTTTGAATAAAATTTAATGCTATTCTTTTGTGTGACATAAACGATAGTGACCTCAACCTTCCTAAGACAACATTCGCATATGCATGGCATTCATTACCTAAGTTACTTTTCATTTTTATTTCTTTGGTAGGAATAGGCCTAGTTTCACTGCTGGTCTGTTTTATATAAACAGATAAAACAGATTTAGACTACATGTTTTAAGTATCTCGTTTAAAACTATCTCTCGCCCAAGTACCACGAGTTCAACAGTTTGTCGATTGACTGGCAATATCGCATGGACCCCTCAATTAGACGTGCTGCACCGCTGTCAGTCACTTGTCTTATCTATCCGGTGCAGTTAAATGGAGTAAAATATTTTGTCTTATTCTTTATGTTCTGACATAAAAGTAAATAAATAAGACACTTAACTACTTCACTTTTATTTACTTTTATATATTGACCACGACAACATATTCGATACACAGGAGGTTCGTGTTGGGTTTTGGAAACTCAAACCCCCAAATGTTTATATTTACTTGAAAGGTAGGGACATATTAGATTCGAAGAAATAAAAAAACTTATGTGATGAATTAGCATTTAAATAAAATCAACTCTCATTAATGTTCTCTTCAGTGTCATGTCACGACGATGACGGAATCATCAGTAGGTGTGTACCGCATGTATGAGTATATCCCTTCAATACTGAGATCGGAAACGATTCTATCGGATCAAAACGATCAGCGTACACTCACACGGTACAACTCTGACACCATGTATTTGAATGCAAGCTATTTCATTTATTTTAATTTCATTAATAAACCTATTAGAACGTATTGATATGATGGCATTGAAACTTGATCGTCATGGTGCAGCAGGTCATAGCATAGCTGTGATGGAAATAAAAATCGTCCGTACCTACATCGCAAACACACAGAATGAGCTCATTTTTGTAAAACGGAAGATAAGCGAATAATGCATTCACATAATATTTTTAAACGGGTAAAATCATAATTCAAATCAGGTTTTAAATGCAAATGTTATATGCTCCATCTAGAAACTGCAATAAGATGATTTGTACCTTTTCCATATGCGTATTTGAGAGACGCTTCCTGATGTTGCACAGTAGGTATTAGCGTGTAGATAATGATGGGTTATTAAAGGTGAGTACATACATTAGACAGTCGACAGTAATGAATGAGACACAGCAAGTAGGCGGTTCTCCACCGCTGTACACGACCTTTATCGGATCGTTGATGCAAATTGCTGCTTAGATGGCGGAACATTAAGCTAAATTCAAAGTCAAGTACGTACCAAATCAAGCGACCGTACAGTACAACAGGTAGTGCGTTGTAAAGGGTCTGTGGCAATGTCAATGACAAGGCCATCGTGCAAACGGCAGCAAGTTAAATAATTATTCTCCGAGTTTAGTTGGAATCAGAATGTGACAAGGAAAACAGTTATGTATAATACATGCATTTTTGTAAGGGTGCAGTATAAACCTGCACAACGTAGGCCGCACTAATGAAGCAAATTGGTTAAATGCATAATTAAGAATTTGTTTTATCGGTCAATCTCTCACAATTAATACAAAGGAGTGTAATAAATTGTAGCGGGCGTGATTTATTATACATACCGTACAATACACCTACATCCACTTCTCTAAAAAATAATGGCAAGTAGGTATCGGATAAATCCAAATCAATTTAAAAACGTGTACTCGTAATTTATCATAAATAAATAACGTCGAATATTTTGCACCTTTCTTCATTCCAAGGTCCGTCAGATTTCGCATTACGTTGACGTAAATATCAACACAATCTTACAAAATCGAAAAGCATAGCATTCTTCGCGTTTGATAATGTTTACACTTAAGTGTATGCCGACAAGTCGTTAAAAGAATACGGTAGTTCTCGATCAGACTCTGAAATAGTCCGAGTGTAAACAATAACGATTAGTGGGGGCGTGGGTGCGCGCGACTCGACTCCTGCGCAGGCCTGGCATCGGCCGGCCTCGCCCGTGTTCCCTCCACTATTAAAAAAGGCAAACTGTTGATTTTCTACCGACACTTCTTCTCAGCAGACCATTCACGTCCAAGAGCTAGTAGGTAAAAAAAGATATGACGTGCAAAAGAATTTCTATGTTAATCAAATTGCAAAAAAAAACTACTTTGACTATGAAAAGGAAGGTTAATAGATCAAACATCAGTTTTCTCTGAAAGCAAGCCTGACAACGTGACAAAATGCCATCAAAATTATAAGGAAATAATAAAAAAATATTTTTACGGGTATAATAAAGCCTTTTATAAATAATAGTAGCGGAAGTAAATAAACGGCCAAGTATGATTCGTACATAATAGAACAAGTTCCGTCATTACAATTTTCTAGATGAATACTCGTATGACGGATTTGAAAATTTTTGATGGGAGAAAGCTAATTCAACCGTGAATTTATATAAATAAAATTCCGTACACTTCTTCCAATAAGTTTGCAGAACATTTTATAATAGTTATTGTATTGATTTTTTAGGTTTACAATTTTAATTCAACGGTTTTTCTCATAACCGGGCGTTAATACCTTTCATAGAATTTACCGCGATCCTATTCGAACGAACGGATCTTTCCTCGTTCATTAGTCACGTAAGTATGCATAATCTTTGTAAAAGACGCCATAATTATGATAAAGTCCTAATTACATTACCATAGAGCGTGTTCGTTTCGTATATTTTAACTTTACAGTTTATAAACCGTGTTGAATTGTACACAAAACGCTTAAAACTGTAAAATAACTCACCGATACTAGATACTCAGGTTTTCCGGTATCAGACAAATAGTGTTAGAGGTGTTTTTATTACCTAAATTATTGCGTCGTCACGAAAAACTTTACATTTTTGCATATAATTTGGACAGACAAGTTCCTTAAGTAACTGTGCTTAGTCCATTGTCTAACGACAACCACAAATAATTACAGGACAGCGAAAAACACGTCTTTCATTAACGTGTATGACTTAATACTTAATTCATACCTCGATGACCCTCTCTGAAGTGTTTGATTACGTTCGAACGTTCTAAGTAAATGTCAAAGTGAATTACGTAGAATCGATTATAGATCTTGAATTAACACTAAGGCCGATAAAACAATTAGCAAAGCTATTAAGCAATTGACCAAAAGTCTGCGAATGCGACAGTTTGAACAAGGGCACACAGAATCATAAAACTGGAATACTGGATAAAATAAATCCATTCGAGATAAACAAGGCCGAGGTCGTCGGCTCTGCACGCAGCGTGGCAGCGTGACGGCGCACGATCCTCCCGCCAATGATAACCGCCTCCGTTTGATTAATCAATATTTACATTAAAATCCGCACACTGACGACAGCGCGCGCGCAGCAGCCAGTGTAGAACGGCCCTTATTGAAAACGACCGTTAATTAAAGTTGACCACTATCCGGAAATTACCGCAGACAAATAAATTACAAGCAGTAAAAACTAATTCATCCAAACCAAAAACGTCAACAGCAAAAAGTTTTAACATTTTTCAACATCTATCGCTAATATTTTATAATTTAAACACCAACGTAGGTAGTTAGGGCTTACTAAAAATACAGGCGATGCAAAACAGGCTGTACGATGCCCTCACGCAGACGAGTTTTGCTTACTAAGTTGCTCGTTGAATCTGACGTTAAGCCATTTGATTTATCTGATAAGAACATTGCAGAATGTAATCTCCCTAGAAATAGTGTAGCTATGAGTAGAAACGGAAATGTAGAGAATTTTTATTTAAGTGGTGTAGGTTACCAATGAAACAACTGCATAAAATTTTTCTGTTCGACATCTAGGATGTATTATTTTATCGATATATACTCAGTCGGGTCATAAGTTCTGTCATAAACTTTTTAGGAAATTATTGATACAGCTTTGGATATATACATAAAAATTATATATGAAATGAAAGGTTATTTAATTTGCAATAGAATTTTATCAACATCATTTGAAATGTCCTCCTCCATTTTGGACAGATGCCTTTAATCTACGAAGACAGTCAGCCATCACTGCACGCACCATATTCATTCACCTTTCTTTCGCTGATTTGACCAGAAACGCTCGGAGAGACACCAAATTCTGGTGAGGTTAAGTACCGACTTTCCCCTTCAAATATTGGTATAACTTGTAATACCATCGGTTTAAACGTGGATTAGAAGAGAGCCGGTGTTCATGCCGGGTGAAGTCAATTCCGCGCGCCGTGAACCAGTATTTCGTGCTTCGGGTCAAATGAGTCGGTGTACAGTCCTGTTGGAATGTCGTATGTCTGTTCTTGATTATTATTTAAGATAAAGGTTGTACTACGCTTATTAGGACATTATTTTGATATAGTACGACCTTGATTTTCCCCCTTTTTTACCGAAAAACTCCTCAGTTATGCCTGAATACGAGAGTCCAAGGCAAATCATGAATGAGTAAGAGTGAAGACGGCACTGGTCCCTCAAAATACACGTGCTTGCTTCTTCACTAATGTGGGCATACACTTTATCATTTTGTTTGTGATAATTTAAACCTATCATTAAAAAAAAAGACATCCAAAAAAAGAATTTCGCAGTTTTTTTTCCAGCGTGCCGTCGTAACAGAGCCCGGGATCTTTCCAGCTTAATTTTCTTTATACGATCATTTGAAAAAATCCGGTCTTCTAACGATAAGAACGTGGTTTCAGGTTTTTATTTAGCACTCTTTTTAGTTTGGTTCTGCTTAACCACAGTTGGAGAGCTAGCGTTTTTTGTTTACGCACGGGATTTTTTTCGTTTGACGCCTTCACTGCTCTGATGACCGCTAGTGTTTCTAAAAGAGCAAGTTCTGCCGCTTCTTTTACGATTTTGAAATCTCGAGACTTCAGTGTATCGATTCATAGTACAATAAAAGAAATAGGACGCTTTTTTCAACTTTTGTACGAAATTGAAAATCACCTTCTATGCGTTACAACAGCGGTGCAACGGAAAACCCGTGACTCTATTGTCTTTGATCGTCCATTCCATGTTCAAATATGTATAAAAATAATTAGTTCTTCTATTTCCGATATGTATAAATGTTCTATTTTTCAAATTAGTCGCAGAAAATCTGGTCGGTCTTCAAAACTTAAAATTATAAGGTTGTGACAGAACTTATGACCCGACTGTGTATTTTGAAAAATATTGTTACAATAATGTCTTAGATTACTACAGCTGCTCAAAGTATTTTTATCGTGTTGGTTTAGCGGATATTTTGGGCAGAAGCTTCCAATTGATTAGAAGTAAGTGCCTAGCTCACACATTTGGCCGTCACAATAATACGGCGAATATTGTTTTTGGCGACAGCTCGTCACATAATATCAATCATTACATCCGGCGATGAGCGGCCTCAATTGCCGTTTCCTATTTATTTTCATATTAACTGTCGATGTGTGACAAAATCAATTGAAGGTACCTAGATCATTTTCGCACCCATCCTCCGCCCTTTTAAAGTAATATTCAAGTGACCATGATATGATAATTATGTACTTTGATTGTTATTGCTTGAATGCATGGTAATAAACATACATAAACAAATTTTATTACACAAGTTTCCTATCATCATTATCAATTTTCATCATTATCAAACAAGAAAACCAATTTCATAAATTTAAATCGTGTCTCTGTTTCATCGTTACACACCAGTATTTCACACAAAAGCATTTTAATTGCTCATGATTTTTAGACTCAACTGCTTTCCTATCTTAGCGCATTCTCTTGCTATGTATTAATTCAAATACCTCCTAAATGAAATCACAATTATGCCATATATATATTATTCGCTTTCTTCACTGATTTGTATTTGTAAAATCGAGCATTCCGCATTTGTAATCTTTCATTCAGTAAATGTAGAACCTTAAAACCATCGTTAACTCTCAACGACATCGTTTGAAGAAAATTTAACGTAATTGCCTTAAGAGGACTGCTCTAAACAGACCTAACTCATTCGCCATTGTTCAGCTGCTGTTAAATAATCATGGTGCATGAATAGGAAAATCGCAGTACAAGGGCGGATCCAGCTTTAGCGCCAGGGGGGGGTCACATAGTCGTGGCCAAGTCAAGAACTAATAATTTAAATTTGATTTAAATAGATAGGTACAAGGGGCCATCCATAAAGTACGTCACACGTAAAGGGGGGGGGAGGGGGTCGACAAAGTGTGACATGGTGTGACAAGGGGTGGGAGGGGTCCTAAGTTTCGTGACATCACATTTCAAAATCTAGAGGTACTAATCGCGTTGGATGAAAAAGTTGTTGACACCACAAATGTTCCTGACGTGAAAAACGAAGTGAACTGTGAAGTGACTGCCATGCCAGTTATAAATAATTTAAAGGACTGGGTTCAAAGTCCATGGACTGAAGATGATTGAGTTTCTTTTTCTTCTTTTTCTTTATATTCATTAGTTTATTTTTTTGTTATTGTTTCATATATTTGATACTATGTTGATTTCATAAAAAAGTACTTAATTTAAATTGTAATAAAACTAATTTCGGAACTGCTGTTTTAATTTAATAATTTTTCGATGTTAAATTGCAAAACATGTGACGTCACACTAGGGAGGGGGGGGTCTCAGAAATGTGACCACCTGTGACAAGGACGGGGGAGGGCTCAAAAACTCATGAAATTAGTGTGACGTACTTTATGGATGGCCCCCAAGAAAAAGTAGGTTTTTATTAATGTAGGCACGTAAGTACTGTACTTAAAATATTGTTTTAATTGTACACTTGAAAAACTCAACACATACACGTACCTACATATTTCCACCTAACCCGTAGCAGTGAAATTCGTGGCCAGGGGAGACCAGAACTCATAGATTGGAGTCCGAGTCGGGCCACGTGATGTACTGCCGTGAGGGAGACCAAAAGCTCCAAGGTGGCGTCGGGTCACCAAAAAAGAATTAATCGATCTCTGACAACGTTGTGGAAATCTCAATTGTGTCAAACACTCAGAGAGAGGTATAGTCTCACTCTCAAGGTGGTGCAAGTGTACGCTCCGACTTCGACACATTCTGACGCTGAGGTGGAAGAAGTCTTCGATGAAATATCGAGGACCCTCCACGTCACAACAAAGACGTTGTTATGGGGGATTTTAACATTAAGGATCTAATAGATTTTTAGACAGAAATCATAGAGGCCAGATACTCGTAAATCTAGAAAAGGAAGGGCTCTATTTTACGAACTCGTTCGGCAAAAACCAGTCCCATAGGAAATGGCAAAGCCCTGACGCTATGACGAAAAAGGAAATAGACTTCATCTTGGCGGATATGAAACACATATTCAGAGATGTCTCTCAAGCAGCGATCACAGACCGGTCGAAGGCACTCTGGATAACTATAAATAAATCAAAATCGAGATCACTCTTAGACAGCTCAAAGAAAAGCCCCTGAAGAGGATGGCGTTACAACAGAGCTGTTAAAGGCTGGAGGGAAACCCGTACTGAGGAAGCTCCAAAAGCTTTTTAACGCTGTCCTCTTTGAAGGGAGAACTCCGGAGGCGTGGAGTAGAAGTGTAGTCGTTTTATTCTTCAAAAAGGGGTGAGAAAACCTGTTGGAGACCTATCGAAGTCGCATTTCGCTTTTAAGCCACATCTACAAGGTGTTCCCAAGAGTGATCACGAACCGTCTTGCGTGAAGACTCAACGAATTTACATCACCGGAATGGGCATGTGAGCGGATGCTGCACCATTAACCAGATCCACAAAAACGGGCAAATTTTGAGAAAGACCGAGGGGTATAATCAGCCCCTGTGTCTAGCATTTGTGGAATTTGAGAAGGCCTTTGACTCATGAATCTAGAGTTCCTGCAGCCATGTCAGGTAGATTGGCGATAAGGTCATTGATATAGCTCACAGGATTAACAAGCTGAAGTGGCAGTGGGTTGGTCATATAACCGACAACCGTTGGGGAAAACTAGTTCTCGAATCGATACCGCGTTTCAGCAGGTGTCCAAAAATACGTTGTGTAGGACGCACAGTGGCTAGATGGGGTGACGATTTGCGCAAGATGGCTGGCAGGAATTGGATGTAAGTCACCAAGGATCTGGCTGGATGGAGAGCCCTAAGCGTAGCTATGACTAGCATTGGATTACAGTCGCAAAATTTTGAGGAAATAATATCTTGAAAATATCAGTTTTTTTTACTGTAATGGCGTAAGGTGGAATTTTGAAATGGTTTTTGAAGGGCAGGTACACTAACCGGTACATTTACAAGAAAATATTGTTGCACAACCATCCATAACTTTTTGAGATATTTTGATCGGCATTCCTAGATTTAGGAAAGATGATACTACATATGACTAAAATATACATATTTTGTACAGAAAATTCCTAAAATGTTTTTTCGTGCCAACCGGTAAAAGTACCTGCCCTTCAAAACCCACTTCAAATTTACACCATGTTATAAAGTTTGGAACTTCAGAGTTTCGCGAAAATATGCGTAATATGCATATGCTTTTCAATCTTATATCAATTTGAAGCTTATTACCTCTAAAAACTGATTTTCATGACCCTTTGATGCTTTTTTTTGTTCGCACTATATCAAAAACGATTTTTCACGTGTTCCCCAGATTGGGTTTTAAAATGCCTTAAATTACTGATCTATACAGAATTTCGCTGTTAAAGGTCAGGTGGGACACTATGTATCAAATTAAAAATATTAAATAGTATGCAGTTTCATAAAATCTGTCTGTATATCTGTATGGAGAAAAAATTTATAAAAAATCATTGTGTGCAGTTAGTGGTCCTCCTAAGTCCTAGAATCAGCCCAGGGGGGGGTCATGACCCCTGTGACCTCCCCCCTGGATCCGCCCTTGTCGCAGTACCACATTTATGTAAATAAGCAGTCTGACAACTCTTATTACTTAGCTTTATCCGTTTCCATAAATCTCACTAAATTAACCTACACGTAGCCTTGAAACTCTATGATTCATCACATCAGAATAAGATAATGAAAAATGATAATGCAGAAATAATTGGGAATCAACGTTTCGAAATGATTTAATGTCTTAACCTGCCAAGTGCTTGTGGCAGCTTCGATACTGTATGACATAGGCTAGAAGTTCGAAAGAAATTGTAAAGGATATCATTTACTCATACAATTGGAGTTGGTGGTGGTTTATGGCGGTTGAATGGCAACAATACCCAGTTCATCATAATAAAATCAACACTAATCATTAGTCTTCTTCGTTGACAATGAACTTTAAATCATAAATGGTACAATACCCAATCCTTATTTGTTAAGGGAGGCGCTCTATATGTAGCGCTTTAATAAACTAATTATTAAACTATTCGCCTTACTTATTTGGAGAAACAATAAGTGCACAAAACGATGAGCGGGTATTGTTTCGCATTAACATATTTATTGTGGAATCAACCCCATCAAAAGTTAATTTTATTCACCTGTACTTGCTGCTAATAATGGTTCACATCCATTTAGATAAATTATTGTTAACTATTAGCAGTTAACTATTTAACAACATATTTGAATGTGATTATTTGGCAAAACCCTAATTTTAATTATGTAAAAACTACGTTTACGATAACGTCTATTAATCTTTACTCCGCCGTTTCCTTTACTGACATAGAAACTTAATTAACTCATACCGGTCCGCAAACTAGCATTTAGAAAACTAGTGTAGGTCAGACTGAGAGATCATATTTTTATAAATGTTCTTTACCTACTTACAGCGTCAGTAGTACGTCGTTACCTATCTAACTATATGCATGAGTACATGTATGTATATAGGTATTCAGACACAAGTTCAGTGCGTCATTTTTTGCCCCAACCGTTTCACTTTCAACCTACTGTTCGTTCAGACAGACACATTTGATATGGCCCGAACATTTTATAACGGAATAATTATATATTAACACGAATAGTGTACTTACATATTCCGCTTTACGGATTATTTTTGCATACAAAATTAGCTTAATCGCTTATCACATGGACTGTTTCCAAATATTCTCGTGCATCACCTTTAGTTGTTAGTCACTATAAAAACGTCCCTAAGCGCGTTACTCCATTTCCTAGCAGTGGCTTGAGATAAGATAAACCATTAATGACACTGTCGACTTGGAACAACACGCATGGCATGACCGCAGTGAGCGAGCGACTAAATGCAAACAAAACATGACGTGAGATTATTTTCGAAAACTTACAACCTTTGAGTAAGTTGAGGCTGAAAATACATCGGCTCTTAGTCAATAATAATGTAGATTTTCGACAGTCCATAACACCTTGGCTCGACTCAGATGATGTTTTATTAAGCAAACATTCACAATTTAACAGCATGTTAAAGAGGTTCGTGTTAAACGTAAATATTTACCCACTAAACTCGATAGTAGTATAAAACCCTATTTTCATGAACTGTTTTTCTCAATTTATTATAGTTTTAATTCTATCGGCCTCTAGATTCTGGCCGTTTTTATTCAGCCATATGGTTATCATCTGCTTAAAGATGGACGCTTATTTATATCATAATCATAAACATTTTTACAATGATTTATGTAATTTCCCATTGCATCAGCATATTGGCGTTGTATGGCCGGCCCATATCTTTATGATTTACCTTATCCCATTTTCATATAAAAATTCTAAGGAATTTGGTAAAAAACGACAGTAAAAATACTCTACATTGTAAAACATTTCTGCCGCTCTATTTTCTGTTAAAGTTCCACCTGGTTCTGGTCACTTAAATATATCCTGCGTACCTGGCTGAACGTAAGATCAGCAGCCGGCATGTTCGAAAACGGCCGTAAGGGTATTACTAGTCCAAATAATTTATTTCTATTATTGTTGTTACAGGGCCGGCAACCTGGACAGAGAAGTTCCCTGAGGCGCGAGGGGCGCGGCAGAGCCCCGTGGACATCGTGACGTCACGCGCGTGCAGCAGCGGCTGCGCGCCCGCGCTGCAGTGGAAGTACTCCGTCAACCACACGCGCTCCGTCGTCAACCCGGGCTACTGCTGGCGGGTGGACGAGAATGGATTCGATTCCGGTTGGTACCTGAGCAATTTTCAATGACAACAGAAAATTAAAAATTCATTCAAATTCAATCAATCAATCAGCCTATTGCCGTCCACTGCTGAACGTAGGCCTCCTCCAAAGTGCGCCAGCCATCCCGGTCCTGTGCGATCCACATCCGCGCCATTCCCGCCACCTTCCTTAAGTCATCCTCCCATCGTGCGTGCAGCATTCAAATTAAATAAATAAAATTAAGTAATAAAATAAGAACCAAAGACATCATGAGATTCTACCAAAGATGTTTCTACAACGCATTGTTTATCGTACCGACATCGTTTGAAGCACATAACGTACATTTCCTGCTGCCTGTCAAAGTAAACAATTGCACAATAGAGTCCGTTAGGCTGCTAAACAAATACAATACCTACTCGTTCTTTCAAACTGAAATGGCTTAGATCACTGATGGTTAGCTAGCATTGCATCCGAATGCAATAGCATGTTTTCCGAGCACTACAGTCTAAAACTACAGATATTTTTTTCTTAGTTGAAATGTTTTAACAAAGCCTTCAATTTTATACCTGTTCTTTTGGAAAACATTATCTGTAGTAACTAGGTACTAATCGAACGGTTTGGTAGTAAGGATATGAACACGATGGTTAAGTTACGCAAGTTCGCACCGCTGCAAACGGAAGTTGAGGGTCCTCCTGCAGTAATACGAGCCAATTTGCATTTCCATCGATCCAGACAGCTCCCCTCGCGGTGAGTCACAGCCTCATCGACTCACACGCGAGTTAATAAGATACTGAACGGCCGAACAACATAAACATCGAATAACAATATTGTTTACTTACTTCGTATTCACCTATAACTATTTCGTCAATTTGGTTATTACAACTGGCGAAAGCATAGGCGTAAGCATTTTTTTTTAAATATAACAGTAATTTGAGCAGACGAACTTAATAAACTAGTGAACATGTCCACGTACTCGTAAACAGATTAACGCAAACATAACTTTTCAAGCGTTGCCGTGTCAAGCACCGATGCATATAAAGTTAGTATCAGTTTCTCTCCCATGAATCCAAAAGTAATGGTATGGTTGTGCAGCCAGTAGTGAACAAAATGTTCACTCCCCACATAATCCCTGTTAACGGGGATTTTCAACCGGGAAAAGTGGAATAAGCCGGTTGTGGCTGCATGCTAGGACCGTGACGACTAATCACACGTACCTATTTGAATTGCAGAGCTACGAGGCGGGCCTCTCGGAAGCGACGTGTACAAGCTGCAGCAGTGGCACTGCCACTGGGGCGCGGTGAACGGCGAGGGCTCCGAGCACACGGTCGACGGCCGCTCCTTCTCCGGCGAGCTGCACCTCGTGCACTGGAACACCTCCAAGTACAACAGCTTCACAGAAGCCGCTGGGAAAGAAGACGGGCTCGCCGTCTTAGGAGTGCTGCTAGTGGTAAGCTATTCCTTTTTGTATAATTTTTTTTAAGCCTTTCACATATTTTTTTACCTTTATCTATAAAGTTTAATTTATAAACAGAGAAAAAATCATCTTGTCTTAGGCAGGATTTGAACCGGGACCCCTTGCATACCGGACAAGCGCACGAAAGCTAGGTATTCATTCTTCACTAATTCGCACATACTCACTCGTGTGTGATTACGTTACCTTAACGAATAAAACACATCATTAATAAAAAAAACTAATTAATGAGTGCGATCCAATGGAAGCGTTTTTACCCAAAAAAGATCTGTTCTATCGTGTTAACTCCTTACACACAAAACCAAACGCGAAACAAAGTCCAAAGTGTTTCATCTGACGTGCGTGCTGTGATGTCGTCTGTAGGTACCTACACTAGCTAAGGATAAACCTGAAAGATGTTTATTAAAAGCGTGTAGCATATTCTTTTAAAATAACCATATCTTGTGTTTTTCGATCATATGTAAAAAGTCGCGTCGTGGTTTCATGATGTAATTTCATAGCCTACTAGCGGCCGCCCGCGACTCCGTCCGCGTGGATTTCTTTTTTTCGAAATAAAAAGTAGCCTATGTTCTGTCTCAGGGTCTAAAGATTGTCTGTACCAAATTTCATCAAAATCGGTTGCGAGGTTTAAGCGGGAAAGCGTAACAGACAGACAGACAGACAGAGTTACTTTCGCATTTATACTTAATATTAGTTGGGATTGTTTCTGATGATAAAATCACTATAATATAACGTGTATAAGACTCCTCCCGGTGTTACATAATTTTATTAAATTGTAACTTTTTAATATTGAAGGAAAGATACATCTGGTAGGTATGCCCCTAATTGTACAAACGATTACTTATAGTGACTACAATTATTTAGATATTTTTACCTCTAGATATAGGTAAACAGCATGTTAAACGAATGCAAGAATTTACTCATTGAAAGGAGATTCATGGTCGATTCGATAGGTTCTTCTTAGTACCTATTATTATCATTCGTTTTCTCTAAATAGTCTTACGTACGAAATGGTATAGATACCTACGTCAAACAAACAGATTTCGGTTAAATTGTTAACAGCTTTTTGACTCTGGTGTCACTTATGCAAGTCATTCATTGAGATCCCACGATGAAACAGATATGTTACATAAAAACTAAAAAGTTGATTAGTTGATATTCTAAAAGGAAACCTAATACAAGGTAGGTATAAGTTCGTAAAAAATCGCATCGTCACATTCATATCACCAATATAACAGATTGTTTGCGCGTTTTACCCAGGTTTTCAATACCACTGTGTAACCTGTAGTAACCGCATGACGTAAACTGAATGAGCGCGAGGATGATTGAGAATTTCCGTCATATGTACAATAATGGCACGTGCGATTTCAAAGCAGACAATTAGACTCGTGCGGGCACAATTCGACTGCAGGAGAGACATTGCAGGCGAGATAACAGCTCTCTCTTTAACAGAAAAACTTTCTCTCGATTGAACACTGACACTGCTAAAGACAGTTTAAAAAGCTACACGTTGATTAAAAGTAATGTTTTAAAACATTATTTATTATTGCAAGTTGATGAAGTTAGGTAGGAACATTAAATGCTTTAACCAACATAATATTCAGACTTGAGACGAGTTCGGAAGAAGTAAATAACCTGTAGGACTTAAAGATTTTGTAATTTCTTGATTTGAAGGGTGGGCTACTTTACCAATGACACTGCTCAACCCTACGATCTATATTTTTTATCCACCTACGTTCTGTGCATAACTGTGCCGTTCAATTGGTTTAGAAGATTAGATACCTACACTGAAACCTTGTAAGGCAATCCCTTTAGATGCATCGCATGCACATACTCCATGCAATATAAAGGAGGGCGAGAAAGTTCGCCGTATGAGGGCAAAAAATTAATACGAAATAATTTTCTCTTTTCCAATAATAAAATCGTCTTACCCCAAACTCAAGAGCTGATACTTTAATTAAACCATGATATGGATGCAAGTGTGAGAATTGACATACCTAGGTTAGGTACAATCTTAGCCAAATACTTTTTTTGAACATTCGTGTCTTGTATACAAATGCCGACCTATACTAATAATAATAATACCCTCCGGCCGTATTCGGCCATGGCGGCCGATCTTACGATCAGCCAGGTACGCAGGATATATTATAGTGCACAAGTGTGTGCGCAGGCACAGGTGCACTCTCCATTCCTTCACTCTCATAATTCTGTGGGACAGCAGTCTGACACGACCGTAGAGATCAGGCGCAGGACCAACGGCTTAACGTGCCTTCCGAAGCACGGAGGAGCTCGAGATGAAATTTTTCGGTCACCCATCCGATGACTGGCATCTGCTAACGTTGCTTAACTTTAGCAACCGCAGGCCGAGTGCGCTAACCACTGCGCCATCGAGCTACTCAAGTTAAGTGTTCATCACATAACCATTTGCCCTTAGCAGAATTCGAATTCGTGGCCCTCGGTTTCGTGGTCACTGCACCACTGAACCTGGGCCTGTCCTACTTATGAAGCACATTTCTCAATATTGTAATGTCATACAAACCGAAACAACTAGGTACGCAGGTAAACTTATAATTTCTTATTATTATTTTCAGGTGGGGTCAAAAAACGACGAGTTGGAAAAAGTGGTCCGTCTGCTGCCTTACATCACGCACAAGGGTGACAAAGTGACGATGTCGGACCCGCTGGACCCGGCGCGGCTGCTGCCCCGGCGCACCGCCTACTGGACCTACCCCGGCTCCCTCACCACCCCGCCCTGCACAGAGTCCGTCACCTGGATACTGTTCAAGGAACCAGTTGAAGTCTCCGCAGAACAGGTTCGTATCTCTCAGCACCCTAAATTGGAATGATAAACAAACCGAGCATAAGCGCACACGTAGGCACACTTTGGCCATTATTGTAGTAAGAAAAAAGAAAATCGTTAATGTCAATACTTTTACAAAAGTTCTTTTCTACATTAGGTACCTACCTAATCAAGATTAGAAGAAATATTCAGTTCTGACGTCAATCGCGTCCTTGTATGAATGAGACGCTGAAAAATCTTTTATCAATGGTCCCCATTTCCATAAATGCAGCATTTAAAACCTTACAGAATTTTCAATTATCTACTAACTTCTTACATTTTCAGTCAAGAATGTAGATCCGCTTTACTTAGAACGAGAGAGTCGTTAGGTAATATAGACTCATTCCCCTTTTCGCAATCCAATAGAATGTGTGTGAATCCATGCGAACTCTGATAAGGAAAAAACAAAATTAAGGATAATCCATTTCTTAAACGAGTTCTGAATACCGGTTTCCGATGCGCCAACAGACATATTTACCTATAAGGCATTGTTGAACACTCGCCGCAGCGTTGGCTTGGCACACTTCGAACACTTTCGAAAACACTCTTCCATTTTTACTAAGATGATTTTACATTGTTAGTACTAAGTTGTTGCTGCTGAAACTACAAGTCGAAATTCGGCGCTGGCAGTTAGCTAAATTACCAATGCATCCAGTAAATGTTAAAAATATTAAATATGCTACAAACTTACAAAGTAAACATAAAAGGTTGACAACTTGAACGAAACTGTAAAAATACAATAAAAGTAGCAAAAACAATAACGAACATTTGCATTAACGTTTTGATCTCTGTTTAGATACGGTGGGGCCTTTATAAGGTGTACCTATGTACTTAACTCGCAACAAAGACCATTGATGCCATGTTCCGATTCTAATCGTATCGGTAATGACTGTTTTAATGGCACCGTAAAATGACGTAAGCGGTCTCATTTCAGCTGGCGCTAATGCGGAAGCTGCGGTGCGGCGAAGCGTCGTGCGGCGAGGAGGCGATGGAGCTGCTGCACAACTACCGGCCGACGCTGCCGCTGGGCAACCGCGAGCTGCGCGACTACGGCGGCAACTAACCCGCGCCCGCGCCTCCGCCCGCAGCGCCCGCGCAGCTCCTGCGCCCGTGCCCGCCGCCGCGCCGCCGCCGCCGTGCACCGACGCCCTAGCGCCACTCATTTGCTCACAACTAACTGCGTCGATCATGACTCCGGGTCGCAGCCGGATGTTGACACGATTGTTAGACTGTCACATCAAAATTGAAGCACTTCCTCGGTAGCTACGACTAACAACGGTTTTGAAGGTTTCTACGTGTGGTAATAAGGCTGGTTAAGCTACCACATAATTATAAACCACCTGCAAAACACCTAAATAAAAACGTGCAATACCTACTTTGCAATATAACTACCGCTAGATAAAACTATGTTGGTAAATTGCAATGGTACGAAGTCAAACCCGGAAAGAATTGCTTTTAATAGTTTTTTAAGAGTGACCCTGATCTATGAATCTACAGAAAAATATGTGAATGTTTTAAGTTTATTACATAACGATGTTATTAGGTATAGAACTTAAAGTCTAGTTACGTACTATTTTGATATATTATGTGATCTGAGAGCTGATTGCATAGCAATTTCATCATAAAACACATTAATCCAATATCGTCATTATCAATTACTTTACCATTTTCTCTTTTCAATAACTTTAACATTTTACCCCTTCGGTTTCAAACGTTACATATTTATTTGCCATTTTTAATACGTAAAAACGAACTTATATTTTGGAATTGTGTTTTATGATGTCTCATGTCACGCACGATTGCATCGGCTTTCCGCCTATTAGTGTCTGACTACCAGCAGTGTAGTTTTATGTACTGGTGCGTACCATACCGACAAAGTTTCACTGTGGGAAATCACAGACTTGCGTTCAACAGCAGACTTTGTCGGCAATGTCCGTTTACCCTGATCACCTCGTGCCTCGAATCTAAGCGATACAGTTATGTTAACTGTGTCGTTATAGGACTTATTAATTTTAATAAAGTAATAATAAATAATTTTAGTAAAGAGTGTATGAACAATATTATGCTGTATTAATATTCACAAATACATATTGTATTTTACAACAAAACCTGTTCTTATTTGCATAAATTCAATACCTATCTGTTATTTCCCTATTATTTGCCTATCGTGAAAAAATGAAGCATTTGCTTCTAGCCTCAGGTCATGGTCATGATTTGAAACCCTGGGGTATGTGAATCGTTGAAAGAATAAGTAAAAATAATAGACGCCATTTAATTATTTTTTTTATTACAATAAAATGTATGAAAATATATGGTAGCATAATTATTCCATTATAAAATTTCAACTTAAATATTTTATACACACCAATGTGTTTAAAATGACAGCCCCTTAACTTGCTAACAGGGTTCTAGAATTCGGGACACTACAATGGGGGCGTTTGGGCGAAAAAAGCGTTTGCAAACGTTTGTAAACAAAATGGCGATTGTTAGCGCAAAATGGCGATTGTTTTAGCGGTAACACAGTAAACTGACAGTTAGCAAACACGTCCTGGGCGAAAACTGTACAGTTTGCGCTAACAATCGCCATTTTGTTTACAAACGTTTGCAAACGCTTTTTTCGCCCAAACGCCCCCAATAACAAGTAAACTCTCACAATGACGAATATTTAGGAGATAAATGTAAGCGAGCAGAGAAGAGAATGCACCCATGAATGTAAAAATAATGTCAGTTAATGTTATCATTTCAATATTTTCAATAAAGGTTGACGATGGATGCACGGATATAGATGAGGATACCTATATCTATTTGCTCTCTTTTACAGTATGTACCCTTAAGTCTAATAATATAATCCAATTTCTAAACAGACATAAGCTAAATATATATGAAGTGCTAATTATAATCAATATAAAATATCACATTTACAATGTCTTTGCTAAACTTAGTTCGTCACTGACTAGACTACGCGGATATTTCGTATATTATTTTAATAGAACTTAATTATTCACCTACTGAAGACAATTAAGTCGAGTGAAAGTGTTAGTCATGTTGATGCGAATAAATATGTTATAAGGCAGTGCATGTTAATATTATTCTATGAAATTGGCCTAAGAGACCCTAACATTAGCATTTTTGGAGCGCCATCCACCGTGGCGCAAAACCAGGCCACGCACGACGGAAGCGCGCTTTTCATTGGGCTGACACTTCATTATAAAAGGTATTTAAAAAAGCCTCGCCAAGAATGTATAGAAATACACTAAGATTAAATGAGTATTAATCATTACCTAACTATTGGTAAAAAATTGTTTTCTTAAAAGGCACGAATATTAAGTGACAAAAACGCAGAATGTTCTCAATACATATAAAATATTCGATAATGGGACTTTGGAGGGTTCTCAGTATAATTACGAATAGGGAAACCTGATGAAAGAAGCCGGATTAAGTTAAAACTTTGACACTAACTTTTACTAAATATTTTGATGCTGCACCAAGAGTCTCCTGTCTCAAGGCAAGAACATAAAATAATAAATACAATACTTGTCTTATTGCAGTGCAATATATTACCCATTTCATTATGGAGGCATTTGTAAAATATGCCAGCATTCATAAGAGAGTTTATGCAGATATGCCTTTTTACTTCCATTCAACTCTGCTTTCATATTAATAAATTAGCACCAGCAATAAAAAACCCAGTACAATTTTTCAATCACTTCCAAAATCAGTTAATGTGATGTATTACATTTTGCCCAAAACACTTTTTTTTTATTTTTATATTGAGCAGATCCTTGGATATACATATTTATTTAATAACAATAAAATAATGCACATTAAAAGAATTTTAAAAATTAAAAAATCTATTTGCTATTCCTAAATGTACATGCAATAAATGAGGCAAGTAATTCTATAAAATTAATTGGCAGGTGGGACAATTGTTTTAATTAAACTATTTAAAACTTAATTAGATCATCAATTTGATCTGGAGGCTGACTGGGGCCCTCAAGATTTTGATCTACGTGATTTGTTTTTGGCGATACTTTTCTCCTAGGTGGAACTGGAGCTTCATCTAAGATTCCAGTAGCACCCAGTAATTTAGCTTGGTCAGTTAATGTCTTCATATCACTATTTATGTCAATTCGTCTACTAGATGGGGATAACTTAGTCCTAACAGGTGGACTCGGAGCAGCACGTGAATACGCTGGTCTATTATCAAAAATAGATATATCAGCAGGATTCAAACTAGCAGCAAATTGTGCCGCTGTCTTGCTCCTCTCTAATGCAAAGTTGTTGCTAAATGATTCCTCTTTTTTTATTTCAGTCTGGCTTTTATGGTCATCAGTGTAAAAGGTAGTCTTCTTTACATATTCCGTTCGTAAATGTTTATGTGCCTGTACATCAGACTTACTCCTCTCAAGTGAAAAAGCACCATTTGTGTGAAGATGGCAGCTGAAGGAACTAGAAGTAGTGTTAACAGTGCAGGCTGGAGTTGTTGAGAAGGGTATCGCTGGAGCCCACAAACATGCTCCCTCATTTCTCGGGACCAATAAAAGGGGGTCCTGTTAAATTTAAAAACATGATAGAATATACTCACAAACTATGAGAAAATAAAATTAATATTAAAGCTTGTTCATAAGCGGATTTCAAGCCCCTTTAATAAGCTATTGTCAAATACTGTTGGATGTAGTTCAGATTAGGTTTTCCTGTATGGGTAAAAAGGAAGAATAATGTTCATGGACCAATAAGCAAAGATTCTTGCACCCACCTTGCCTGTAATCGAGAATATCTTTGACTGGAGTGTATGAAGTCTACTTCGTAAGTATTCATAGGAACACTCTCTGAGTTTGATCACCCATTGCACTACATTGTCTTCGGCACGTGCCGCAAAGATGTGTCGTTTTTCAGGTTCATCTCTGTAAATTTATAAATAATTCAATATTAAATAATAATACTATGTAGTTTTGAAAAAATGTAATTGATATGCATATTGAACAAATATCTTACATAAATGATATTGAAAACGAAAAAGGTATACTTTGTCCATGCTCCATCTGAATAGATGAATTTTCCATTATAAACAAGCCAGCAGGATTTTTAGTGTCAAATTTACCCATTTCACTTATTTTAAAATAAAAGAGGTAATTGTTGATAAGTCGAAACCATCTTTCCTTAAAAACTGAAAACATAAAATATAATCTATAACATACACATTTTCAAAAGATTATCATTTCATTGACAGCTTTCACTTGTCTTCATGTTATAAATAAAGTAATTATGACTAAATAATACATGAATTAATTAAACCGAACAGCTTTATTATTACCTATCTATAGTAGGTACATCATATTTATTGCACGAATCAACAAAATCGTATTTGATACATGACTTACCTGCTTGATTACGATAACCACCGTTGGTCATCTTTTTATAATTTAATCTCCCTTCAATAATACAGGGCTGATCGCTCAGGTGAGCGAGTTCACGAATATTACATTTCATTTGTAATTTGTTTCACTACACTGTTTTGGTATAATTTAAGATTTGTATGTTGTACATTTGGGTCAAATGAAATATGTATATTTACGAAATAATTAAATTCCAGATTATTCAGATGCTTTCAAAAAAATTAGAAAGACGAAATCAGTTTTCTAAAAATAAACATTTTGACGTTAAGATCTGAACAATTTATAATGTCACTGTGACTGACAGCAGTACGCTGCTTTTAGGGATGCACATTTTTACGACCGATTCTTGTTTTCGATATCTATACTAATAGATAAAGCTCAAGAGTTTGTTTGTATGTTTTTGTTTGTTTGTTTGTTAGAACGCGCTCATCTCAGGAACTACTGGTACGAATTGAAAAATCTTTTTGTATTCAATTTTTAGGAAGGCTTTAATATATAATACAACACTGTGTGGGGAAACCGTAGACCATGGGTACGAAGTAGCGGGCGGCATAGTACGAAAAAAAATTTTTGGATAAATTATTATCAGTTTAGTCTCATTGATATATTTTCAATTTTACTAGACTAGTTAGAACAATACATTATTTTCACTTAATACATCGATATTTTAAGATCCACATCCCTAGCTGCACTCCACAGATTAAGTATGTTAAGAATAACGCGTTCCTTGTCATGCATTTTATGTAAGTGAAGTGCACCTAAGTGGACTAAACTTTGTCATATTCATATATTTGCACAATTATTTTGCATTTTTGTAGCTTTTTCAGTTACAATTTTGTGAGATTTCTATTTTATCTATCAAATTATAACAGCTATACATATTATTATATTACCCTGAGCACTCATTCGATTTAAAAAGTATGTAACTGCTTTCAGAGAAACAAAACTCTTAGGTATTTTTGAGATAATTAATTTGAGTAATAATATAAACTTATTTGCTCTGTCGATTGATCACTGGCAGCCAAAACTCGATGGCAGTGTAGGTATCCCAAAGATATCCCAACTAGGTTCGATGCACAGAGTACTTTTTATTATTATATGGTTCGATGCTATGATTTACTTAGTCGTAGAGGGCGCTATCATAGAAATCTCCCCCAGGGCGCTGCTGGTAGAGTAAAACCGGATCTGACAAAAATCATACATTTCATTTTGAATTCATTAACTATGTAGGTATGAATGTATAGGTATTAATATTATAATCAACGGGTACGTAGATAGGTAGTACTTGAATGAGTGAATGTTTACAAATGTTAAAATATAAAGAGAAAGATAGAACGTGAGAAATAAAAAATAATTTATATAATTACTCATTTATTTTTAACTTTTAGTACAAAATAAAACTAGTACACAGGGATACATCTCAAACCTAGCATTTGCAATGTTGAATAGTCCGAGGCTTATGACAATAAGTCTTCTCATTTGTACTATTTTAGACACTAACGTCACACAGTTTAGCTCATTTCCCCAAAAATAAAATTACTACTGAATAATGTTATCACTCCTCGAGGCAACCTAGTTGCGATTCAAAATACACCGTAGTCCATACATAAAATACATTATCCTACAGTTACTTCAAAAACCATTTTTACTTCTTAACGTACGAATACATACCTACACAATTTTGAGGTTTGGAGCGGCATTGATGAGTTTTCAGGCACAATCAAACCAGTGCACTCCGATGTTTATAATACACACAACGACACCATGCAATAATCTAATGAAATATGTTTAAACAGCAATGTTAAATTGATTTTAAGTACGAATACTTAATATTATTCTTACACATGTCATGTATGTATTATACACATCATATGTCTTGAATTTATCTTTCTTCCTACGACGCAACAGTAGTCGGTCTCAAAAAATTACCATTGCTCAAATTCAGAATCTATCAACTATTACACAAATATCAACATCTTTTGTTCCTATATACAACAATACAGTGCACAACTAAAAAAACTTAAATAAAATTGAATGTGATATAGGTAGGTATTAAATAAGTCACTTTGTATTGATTGAATATTATACAACATTTTAGTATTCCTTCCTTTACCAATAATTATTATAAAATCCCAATTGACGCGTATGCATGCATATTTATTTTACATCAAGTCAAACCGCTTTTTTTTAGTCTCGTAAATGTACCAATTAGTATTCAATCCATTATCCAACTTACATCTATTTACCTGTCTCAAAAATATTATGTAATCTACATTTAATAACGCTTACTCCGATTTTTCTAGCTGAGAATCTAAATCCGTTTTTTTTAAACAAACCAATAAAAATTGCTTACTAATACTACCATCATATCATGAAATATGTATGTATAGAATTGTTAACTATATTTAATTAAATTTGACTACCCAATTTCAATTGATCACACGTTGACCAAGATTACATTACCATTATGCCTATTGCTTATGTGAATTTTGGCGATCGTTGTTCAACACAGTTAAATAAATAACGATACATAGTTAAGTTCGTCGAATTCACATTTCATTAACCTTATTCTGTATTCAGAACAACGATTGCAAAATATATTTTCGTAATAAGGCCCCAGGACGAATTAATACCACCATTTGAAAAAAGTCCAGAATTAAATGCTCCAGAGATCGATGCCTACAAAAATAAAATAAGGTGCCTAGGCCCCTTAATTCAAAAAACGGTGTAAAAAGACCTTGTTGAAGAAACTACTAGTGTGTTCAAAGAAATTCTACATTCAAACAATACTACCACCAAGCTTTTAATAAATTACCAAAATCTTTTAAAATTCACGTGAAATTAAATCCATACGTTCAAATTACACATCGTACATGCACTTAAGACAGTTACGACAAAATAGAAAGTTCAATTAATCATATTGCTTTATAATAATTTCATAAGTACGACAATAATAACTATCTAAGAAAACTCAAAAAGAATTTCTTATTTTTGGTAAGTCTTAAACCTAGAAGGCGGATAATCTTCGTGAGCGAAAACATATTAGTCTAAGTTTCCAATGTGCGCCTTATCAACAGTCAAAATATGTATATTTATACTGGTTAGATAGCCTTTATCTTTCTTTCGTTTTTGGATTTCTAGACAATTTTACCTGATTCTACCATAAATTATATCAAACCACAAAATTGCATTACTCTTTTCCATAAAAAAATAATGAGCCAATAATTAAATAGCTTATTATTTCAAGTAAAAACAGATAAGAGTATGTAATATAAAAAGCAATTAAAAAATAAAACTATTGAATGCAAAATAAGTGTTCCTCATGAACAAAAACTTTTTTTGTATGCATGCATGTTACAAGTGTGTAGATAAAATTGACCGATTGGCAGATAAAGGACTCGATAAATGTCGAAAGAAGCACAATACGTGGCCATATTTAAGCCGGCCCTAAACATTTGCGAGGAGCTACAAACGAAGGCGTGGCGACATGACGATTAACAGTATGTATTACTTCACATCCGCCATAAAGGTTACCGCAATCGTAATAGTTAACGCCAGGATGTTGGTTATTACGATTACAAGTTTCTGTTATAAACAGATCTACAAGCGTACGGCTTTTACATAGGTAATCAAACAAAAATATGAACATATTCAGAAGGATATCGTCAATAGCTCGAACGCTAGGAGGCAAAAGTTACATAGCAGAAGAAAGGAACGTCAGATATTGATAGAGAACCTGCCGTGAGATATTCCTGGTGTCCAGGGAAAATCGATGAACCTTATATTCCGACAATCACGTGAATCAAGAGAACATAGAGAAATAAGAAAAAAACATGACACTGTACAAGTTGAAGAAAGTTGTATAATAAAAAATACATTTTAAATTTGCATTTAAGATTTCATCAATGATAGTAAAAGTGAATAAAGCGACAAAAAAAGAACATCATTTATTCCAGACGTTTTGATATGTTATTTTTTGAGAGTCAAAAATTTTTGGCTCGGTACTTTAATGTGCAAGAATAAGATTTAATATTTATAAAGTACCCTACCAAGGGTAGATTTCGATTTATTTATTTTGAACTCTACTCAATCGCCATGATTTTTGGTAAGTATAAAATCGGGCCCGTAGGGCTTTGTCTGTTCTTGGCATAATAATCCATGAAACTAAACAATTTAACTTGCCATCGACATTTTTTATTTGCACAACAGCGAATCGTAAAATCATACAATCTACTTAACTTCAGTTCACAGAACCTTGAAAACGGTGTAAAGAGCCTCGGTTAAGCGTATGTAAGCTAACAGCGCTTAATTATAAGTGAAAATAGTTCACTTATTATAGATCGAAAAAGAAGCGCATAAATATTAAGGAAGTATTGAGTTAAATAATGCAATCAGTAGTAGTTAAAAAATAAAAGAAAACATAATTAAATATTTGGCTTATATTAATTCTTACCTACAGCAGGGTACGTTTCTATCACTGACCAAAAGTTGATTCCTATTTCATGAACATTATGTTGTACAACATAAACATTCGTGTGATTTAAAATAATTAATTTGCAACAAAAGCCAGTAAGCAATAAAAGTTGATAAATAAAGGTTTGAACTATTTAATATTCAACTGAACGTGTTATAAATCCGAGTTCACTTTGAGGTTACAGCAGAAAGCTTGGATGCACCAAGACCAAGCAGATATTGTCAAAGAGTGTAAAATTATTCCTTGAATGTTGATACGTTCAGAGTTACTTTCTAAAGCACCATGTACAATTTGGTCATTAATTGAAACATAATCCAGGCTCCGTTACATTATTACACGTTTTTATTGCAGTAACTTGATTTTTAATGAAGCAGTAGTTAGTTTGTACACACATTAAAAGTCAACAATATGCCAAAATGGAGGCAAAGAGTTGTGATAGTAAAAGAACGACAATATTGCAATTTATCACAAAACTTTCTACAATTTTGCGTCTATTATTTATTATGTGCAATAAAGAAAATATATAGCTTGAACCTGCCTCATTAAAAATCTATTATTATAAATATTATCTACACGACACGTCTGTTCGTAGTACTTAACTACATTTTACTTATTAACAAATTCTAAAACACCTCTTCAATTTATTTGGCAGTATTGGTGTATTCTGTGTCTAGAAAAACGGACTACATTTCGGAAGTCAATAAATTTATGTGGCAACCGATATTCTTACAATTTATTCGAAATTTACACATAATTCAGGAGTGTAAGCTATAAATAAGATTTCCCAAAGAAATGATGAACATTATTCAGAGCGAGCTTTCTGCAAACATCGAGAACGAAATACAAAAACAACAAACATTCATCAAACGACCGGCGCAAGAACGATCCGCTGCATCGTCACCGAGTCATGTATTTCAAACTCTAAGACCTAAATGAACACATGAAATACAAACCGTCGCGGCGCGACGGCTCTTTCGGGGCGCTCAGACGGTACGGCGACATAAACCTAGTGTTAAATAATTACAAATCTTAAACGTAAAATAAACTCAATAATATACATAATTACATTATATATTCGAAAAAATAACAAAAAACGACACAGTCAACATCCGAGGGAAGGACCGCGGCCGCCGCGATCCCGCCCGGCGGCGACCGGCGAGCGAAACTCTATTTACATAGAAATACATCGAACATTCTCTCGCGGCGGCGGGCCGACCGATTACTCTAAGGGCGCCCGGAGGCGCAGGCGCGCGCTAGTGCGCGAAGCGACACTCGGCGCAGCGCTAGGTGCGCGGCCGTCACATCGCCGGCCGCTCCCAGTCCACCGCCGCGGCCGGCGGCGCGCCGCTCCACGCGCCCCAGCGCTCGCGCCGGAAGAACCGCTTCTTGAAGTGGTGCGCCGGCAGCGGCGACGGCGAGCGCGCGTCCGCCGCCGCCCCGCCGCCGCCGCCGCCGCCGCCGCCGCCGCCGCCGCCGCCGCCGCCCGGCGCCGCGTCCGGGCGCGCGCCCGCCGCCTCCGCCGCGCGCACCGCGCCGCGCGCCGCCTCGCCGTGCCCGATGCCCGAGTCCGGCGACGTGTTGCACGCCTCGTCCGACCGGCGCCGCTTGTCCTCCATCGCGGTCGACGCGAACGATATTATCTGGTCGAATCGAAACGCGATTCGGTCCTGCCACTTGCTCTCGTCGACCTCCTCGGCCCCCTCTCCGTCTGAAAGCACGAATGCGAAGGGTCATGGGGGCGTCCGCGCGCGGCCGGCGGCGGCGGCGGCGCCGGACGACGGAGGGAGGTGGTTACCTGCGGGGCGCGCGCCGTCCGGCAGCTCGTCGACGAGCGGCGTGGAGGTGTTGGAGTGCGGGTCGGGCGGCGGCGAGCGGCGGCGCGCGGCGTCGTCGGCGTCGCCGGCGGGTCCGGGCGGGCCGGCGCCGGCCGCCGCGGCCGCACCCGTCGCCGTCGCCGCGCCGCCGCGCCCGCGCCAGTACTCCGACGCGAGCACCCGCGCTTGCAGGCACGCCGCTAAACCTGCCGACCAGGAACTCCGTTACTGCAATAAGCTCCGCTATGACCGATCGAGGTCACTACCGAGCCAAAGAACATGCTACTTCGACGCACCCGTCGAATCGAGCGGGATCGTCGTCGAGGGTCGTCCCGACGTCGTACCTTCGAGCGGTTGGTGCGGGGCGGCCGGCTCGTGGTAGCGCGCGCTCATGTTGACGGTGGCGTTAATGATACTCTGGTTGGAGATCTCGAGCGTGCGCTCGATCTCGCCGTTGACGAGGTCGCCGATGGTGCGGGCCCCGGGCGCCGCCAGCCGCTCCTGCGATAGATGCCGACGCAGCGCCAGTTTAGCCGGTGAAACCTGCTGAGCGGTGGCTCGTATTGTTCAATATCATTTTACGTTCGCCTCATACATATAATACACTTAAAATGAAAAATATCGCGAGGCCTGCCTCGCTCGCTTTAAAATCATAACCGACCATATCTGGGTAGGAAGTGCACTGCCTATTCTCACTACATCTCAAATTCATAAGCTTAATGCTGCATCATAATGATGAGAAAATACAAAGGTTCGGTCAGCCGGGAGGCCGACTTAAATTTTAAAATATATCATAACGTTCAGAACTTTTCGGTGGAATACCTATAGTAAGTAGCTATAAAAAGTATAGTAAGTTAAAAGTAAAAATTAATTAATAATATTTTGATTTTGATTTTTGATTTTGAATGAACTTGCAAGAAGTGGTCCACTAGCTACTTTACAAACCGTCGACTTCATTTGAATATGTGTGTCTAAAACTAGGCGAGGCCGCCGTTTATTAAGTTATGGGAGGAAATGCAGCAAGTCGGGCCTGTATACACACCTGTGTGTAGTCGGGCTGGGACGGGTGCAGCTGGCGCGGGTCCAGGTGCGCGGCGCGCGGGTCCAGGTGCGCTGGGTGCGCGGCGTGCGCGGGCAGGCGCGGCGGCTCGCGGTGCCGCTCGTACTGGAAGCGCTCGCGCCGGTAGTCGCGCGGCGCGGGCGCGGCGGCGGCGGCGGCGGCGGCGCGCACGTAGGCGGCGGCGGGCGGCGCGGCGGGCGGCGGCTGCGGCGCGCGCGCGGGGAAGGCGCCGGCCGCGCCGCGCACGTAGCCGTTCGCGTAGGCGTGGCTCGGCGTCGGCTGGCGCTGCGCCTTGCGCTGCTCCTGGTCCTCGTTGAGCACGGACGTGATGATGCTCTTGAGCCGGTCCTCGAAGTTGATCACCTTGGGCGACTCCTGCACCTTGGCGACGACGTTGAGCGGCTTCTGCGGCTTGACGGGCGAGTGGCGGTGCGCGAGCGGCGGCGGCTGCGCGGGCCGCGGCGGCGGCGGCTGCGCGCGGGGCACGGGCGCCACCTTGGGCGGCGCCGGCCGGTGGTGGTCCGGCTCGCGCGCGTACCCGTTCACTATGACGTTGGGCTTGGATATCTTGCCGGCCTCGATCTGCCGCCCGGTCTCGAGGATCTTCTGCGCGAGGATCTCCGGGTTCTGCTCCTCGATCTTGCCGACGTCGGGGACGTCGGGCCAGTCCTGGGACCGGGACCGCTGCTCCCGGGACTTCCTCGGTTTCGAGTTGACGGAGTGCGGCTTGACCGTGGCGACCGGCACGCTCGACGGGACGACCTTCTGCTGCTCGCTGGCTCGCTCCATTTGCATTATTTCGTTTTGGAGATGTCCGACCTGGGCATGTAACCTTTTCCGGTGAGCGAGGGTTGCTGATATTTCTTTCAATATACAATCGTGGGCTATACTCTGAGTTATTTCGACGTCGGGTGGTATGTGACCTAACTGCCTATACTTTTCAGTGATTTCAAAAGTCCTTTGTTTAACAAGAATAGCTTGTTCAGCTTCTATACTATTCACCTGGAATTGAAATAAAAATAATTTACACGGAAGAATGACTTAAGTGCGACTTAGATTGTAGAAAACAAAACAAAAAAGTATATAAATAAAAAGGCCAACATTACCTGTGCTTGCAATTTGCTAGCTTTACTTTGTAACTCTTTATGTCTCCCCACAATTTCCTTAGCTTTGGCGAGTAAATCCACCGTATTATTGGCGTGTATACCCAATTCACTCATGCGTGCTTTTAGTAGCGCAACACTGTCACTGATGAGCACATTAATCTGTTTATCTAATTGAGATGCACGCGACTTCAATTTCTGGTTCCTTTCCTAAAAATAGAGATACCACCATTTTTTAATATACATAAAATATTAGTAGGATTAGAATTAGGAGAACGATAAAGTCTTAAACCATGAATAAGCGAATTTTTAAAAATGTGCTTTTATATCGCGACTCGGATGACATAGAAAATTTTCACGTAGTAAGTCGTACCTTTTCTTTGTCAATCTGGTGGCGGATCTCGTCGGCGTACTCCGGCGAGTTCATTCTGTTGATGAAATTGAGATACTGGTCGCGGAACATGTCGAGGAGCAGCTGCAGGCTGTAGGGCGTGTGCGGCGAGCGCGGGATGTCCAGCTCCGAGTGCAGGCGGTCCGCCGGCTGCAGCTGCACGCCCAGCGCCGACAGCCGCTGCTCCACGCAGCCCGGCGGCGGCGCCGTCACCTGCGGGCGGATACTCATACAACGACGAAAGCTGCTTGACGACGCCCTGCATATTTTGCGGTTTACTTATCCAGATAAAAGAGATGTTTAACTATTACTCTGAACTTAGAAAATTGCAAATGGGATATCCGTCTTCTGCGTCTGCTTCACGCGCTTATGTTTTAGACTTTTAGGAAGGCAAAGAAGGACATGTAGCAACATAAACTCAACACACGTGAAGTTTCACAGGATAGACCAGAAAGACAAGTAAAAAAGTGGAGGGCCGCCGAGGTCCAGTTCGGTTTACATAACGTCAGCAAGTTACAGTAGGACGGACGAGTGTCGCGTATACTTACGGCGCCGTTGCGCGCGGTGGAGGCGAGCGTGGTGGAGTGCAGCAGGTCGAGGCCGGCGATGGCGGCGGGCGCGGCGCGGCGGCGCTTGGCGCGCGCGGCGGCCCGGCGGCGCGCCCCGCCCGCGCTCGCGCTGCGCTTGCTCGCCGACCGCCGGCTGCGATCTGACGGCACGACCAACGCGTTCTTATACCCGGCACGGTTACTTATTTTACAAAGTGGTATTATACTCCTATCCTACTATTGTCTTTTTTTATATGATAGGGACGCAAACACCTGATGGTAAGTGATCACCTCTGCCCATGGACATCAACCACCGTCCAAGGGACGCTTCCTTTGAAAATCCCAAATTAAGCTCTGGCAACCTTACTCACCAGCTGAAAAATAGCACAACAGTAACGAAGTGCTACTTTTAGTCTAGCTCGATGCTCTAGAAGCGAACGTTCGGCCTGGTTCGGACGTCGACTCACCCCTCGTATGGTATGCCACTAGGAGTATTGTTATGGCACTATTCAAAACATGGAATGTCCAGTCCGATGCAGCACCGGTTAATGTTCAATTACGTAATCTGGTATTATCGTCTGATGACCTGCGCCGCGTGATAAATTTTACCTCCGCACCATCAATAATTTGGTAATCACTACAATCTTGAGATACGTAATATCAGTCAGTATTTTATCTTTTTGATAACATTGCTTTAACTTTTTTTACGCAATGTTTGTATTAGTGTCTCTGTAAGAATCGTGTTATAAATGTTAGATTTCAATAAATGTGTACTGATTTTTGTACCATGCCCTTATGTACCTATATTGCCCGCATAGAAACGAGGCCAGCTGCCCCGCGTGGTGTCTATGGGCACAACTCTTGGTGAGGCCGGCCTACTTCGGCCTACAGCAGCCTACAGCAGCAGACTGCGATAGGCTGATGTATCGATATTGTGTACTGACTTGAGTCTGAAGAGGAAGCCCAGGGCGCGCCCCACTCCCTGGGCGCGGGCTCGGGGCCGGGCGGCGCGTCGTCCGTGCCGCTCGACTCCTCGTCGCTCTCGTCCGTCGACCGCCGCACCGTCCGCCGCTTCGCCACCGCCGCACGAGCACGCGTTCGCCCATTCTCGTTCCTGTGGAAAGAAAAACATATCATGTCAAAGAAATTGCTGACCCGGCATTACAAGACGATAGTTGTTAGGTCTCATATTCACAGTAATAACTCTGGCAACAGAGACACACTTCTATTTCCCGGGAAAGTGCCTCTGGAAGGAACGGTACTTTACTAGACATCACCTTGTATAAGATGAAATTACCACGTAATAGTAAAACATATGGTGGGTATATGGATTATACACAGCCTATGCAACCTTTGGCATTGTAAAGACACTTAACATGCTAGAGTACCTAAAGTATTGTCATGTAAATTTATTATAATATGACGAACGTAAGCAAAAAAAATCATTTGAGAAAATATTTTAGACTTAAGAAGACAAACCATAAAATAACTCAACTTACTCCTCTAGAGGATTCTAGTGAACCAGTGCCTTATCTAGAGTCCCCTATTGTTCAAGACTCCCAGTTGTGTCTACCAGGTTAGAAGTGTGCCAGGATATTATATTTTATTTTATATTGCTATAAGGTATGTTAAGAGCGTTAGCAAAGTATGCAGGCCTGTAATCTTCGTTGCGTTTTAGCAAATACTTATGTATTTGGATAAAATTGTTTAACCGGCACGGTACTGGCCGGTTACTTCTTCTTTTTACTTAACGTTTGGAATTGTAATAAGAATGAATTAAATAATAATTAAATAAGTGGAACATAAAAGTGTTACAATTACTTACAATAAATTATATATTTGTCCAACATGTCAGTGAATGTGTATTATTGTCGGCAAACCCCCAGTGTTATACAAAATAACAAACCTGACTGGGCGTGGTCGCGCGACCTTCCTCCTTCGCTCGGGCAGCGAGCCGGTGCTGTGGTTGCTGTTCCCGTTGAGCAGGTCGGGCGTGGGCTGGCGCGTCGGCGGCGCGCTCAGGTTGCGCTTGCCGCTCGCCTCGCCCTCCTCCAGCTGCACTCCCTGAACGCAAGTCAACAATGTTCCAACCGACTCTGCACACATAAGCTTGGTTTCACAGTGACGCCGATCAAGTCATCAATGTACCAGTCGTAAGCGCGCGTATCGGCATACTTTGTTAAATAATAATAATCTCTATCTCATCCGAACAGCGATACTCATCTATACGCGCGCTGATAGTCTTTTCATCAGTGCAGTAACCAGCTTAAGTAGGCTTAGTAGCAGTGACGTTGTTGCACCAGACTTAAGCGCGCGTTTCTACTATATGGACTATAATCGTTGTTTGTTTATTATACATTGCCGTTTTTTAACAATCATTATATTTGCAATCAGTCTACTACAGCAATACTCAATGATACGAGCGCTGACGGTCGGTTCATTCGCGTGACCGTAAACCAGCCTAAGCTATTCAAACACATCAGCGAAACCAATCAAAATACACCATGTGGTGATGTATTGATATGTTATCTACATCATGCTCATGGGTATTTTTTATTACATAAACTATTCATTACTTGTGTACCTACAATACAATTTAGATAAAATATTTGAAATATGTTTGGTATATTTCTATTTTAATGACTACTTGATAAATAAACTTAGTTAATATCTTACTGTGTTAAGGATTAAAATAAATAAATACTACAATAATTTTAATTACCTAGGTGATATAACCGAGCTTAAAGTTACCCATATTAATGAGGTACTTGGTAATATAATCGTAAAATAAATATTAGTAGTATTATGATTATACCAGTAACCTATGTATTACAGAAGATAAAAATACAAATATTATAAACTTTACTTGTAAGTACATATTAATAAATACATAAATAATTAAAATAGAAAGATGATGTGATTGGAAACAGACCCTTTTGCTGACCTTGAGTTTCGGATTTTTCAGTCTTTGAAAGTATCTCTCCAATTTGGTCCTATCTATAATATGTAAATAGTAAGAGACTGGCTTCCCCGTCCACGACACTGATCCCTTCAGCGGCGACATCTCGCTCACGTGCATGATGGTCCCGATATCGCTCAGGTTTCTGTCTGTTATCCGGAAGTTCAGCGGGCAAAAGCTTTTCGACGACACTATTTTTGCTCCATCTTTCAAATCTGCGAACCTCTCCTTCAACTGATGATCCACATTTGGCCCAAATGCAAAGTTATTTACAAAGACAATTGTTGCAGCGTTTATTTTTTCTCTGTGTTCATCCATTAAAAAGTCACCCTTAATTAACTTATATTCCCCAAACTTTTTCCCATACCACCGCATTAACGTTCTAAAGTTTAAATCCATACACTGAAAAATAGGAAAAAAAAATTATGAGATACAAATTTAAAAACAAAAAGTCAGTTCAAATTGCACATTACCATTATGTTGTAAAACATACCTCAGCATATTTGCTAGGAACTTCTGCCTTCTCCACACCAAAGCAGATGCGACAAGGTGTCGCAGCCGCCATTTGCAAGACAACTTGCCCAACACCCGAACCCAAGTCAACAAAAACATCTTCAGCCGTTATCTCAATCTGATCTATCATCTGACATACTAACTCGTACGATGTTTCACCGTAAACCTGTCGACAAAAGACATGCTTTATTATATTAAATATATAACCATTATTAATTATGAATACCAATTCAGTTTATTAAGGGAACAATGAATTTGCAAAAAAAAGGACAAAGAACATACCTCTGGAGAGAAGGGTTCATATTGATTCAATTTATCTGGGTCTGAAACTGCTTGATTGTATGTCTGTTGCAAAATGTGTTTGAGTAAGCCGCGTGATGGATACTTGTTTAACCGTTGAGTCGGCAATGAAGTTCCTTTTTCCTAAAAAATAAAGAAATAAGCGTTTTACATAACATAAATTTTCTGTTTTTTGTAAATATATATGTGTATACTTTATCATCACGATGTGTAGGTAATGAAATCGTTAAAACAAATATTCTAAGAATATAAATCTGCCAATATCAGTGATGTCCTCAAAACAAGTTAAAATAAACATTCAAAAATGTTTTAGGTAGCAAAGAGTAGGTAAATGGCTTAATTATTATACCGCAGATAATAAAATTGCATAATTTGACAACGTTACATATTATTATGTATATTTTTGCAGCCTTGACATTGCCGAGATGTGATATGACCGATCGATACAGGCACTACGTCATTTAAGAGCAATGTCGACGGCCTTGAATCAAAACAACTCCAAGGTTTTATTCGTATTCATGCAATAAGTTACGAATATCATTTGAATCGCTCTAAAACGTAGACAAGCGGTCATTAGCTTCGCTATACATAGAAATGCGGGGAAGACGTATGACGTGAGCACGTGGTCGGAGCGGCTCGTCTATTCGGGCATTCGGACTGACAGGAAGTAACGGGCCACTGTACTGCTTGCATCATGTTACTCTACCAAAGTTTTGCTGAACATCTGAATAATGTCAGACTACTGTTTTGATTCCACAAAATGTAAATAAAGGTTTATTTCAATACTGCTCAGTTCAATTACAAAGTCATCATCTAATTTCTATTTAAGCACTTTCAATTAAGCCAACCCTAACGAATGACGTTAACTAGTGGTAAATGATTAAGTTCTTAACTTTATAGGTAATTAATAACAAATTCAATTACATACTTATAGGTCGTTAATATTTAAACAATGCATGAGCTCATCTTCTGGGCTTGGGAAATACCAAAACGTTACTTGTGTGCGAAGGAGAAGAAAGACGAAGATAAGATTATGTAGTCAAAACCACAAAACCATTAAAGTGGACGATCAATAGAGCACGAAATTATTTCGTTCGCCAAATACTTTATATGATATCATTTACAAAAGTCGAAAACATCCTCACGAGTCGATAAGAGACGGTGCAATTTACCCGCGAAGATTTCGAGCATGTTTGGATAAATTGTACGAAGCAAGGTTAGAGTTATATAGCGGCTATATTTAGCCGAGACTGGAAAATCAATAACGACCTCTATAAGCAGGCGGACGATTGCGGCACGCGCTTAGTCGCGGACCGGCCCACCTTCCCACATCCCGGCGGGCGCGGAGGGTGGCTTATGGACGCTCACGGCTCCCGCGTGCTATATTCATGTTTGTTTACATTCCGTAACCACTTCATTCATTAAATAACACTAACGTTCAATATTTATTACAACTGCAGCATTCATTCAAGGGCTGCTTTTTTTATGTCAAGTCAATATAACGATTAATTTCTCGTCGAGGTCGGATTCCCCACGTGGCATTTTTAAAATACCAAAAGTAAATCGACTAAGTTTGTATCATACATTTACATAGATATACGACTTCAGTTAAGAGGCGGATAGGTATTAAAAAGTATGAGATAGATTATCTTCACCAGTTGAATAGGTACCTTGCTAAGCATTCTTGAAGCATTCAATTCGGTAATGCTTCAAGGTGATTACTGTGTTGTTCTACAGGGCGATGAAGTAAAAATCATTTTTAAAAAACTAACTGAATTAATGAGTTTTACAAAATTAAGTCAATGTACTTGCAATCCGCAATATTAAAAGTCGTCATCACAGAATGTTTTCGAAAGAAAAAATCTTATATTTAGTAGACGTAATGCATTACTTAATATTACAAAGTACGTCACGACCTAAATATTCGGTTGAAAAATACATTTCGTCAGACCCTCTCAGTTTCATCCCCGACAAAACACGCGTAACTGGGTTAGGGGAAGCTGTGTCGTCATAAATCAATACCTTATACACGACTGAATGCAAACAGAAAACGAAATATGAATACTGCTAGTTGACAGCATTTCTTTGATTGGAGAATGGTAAGGTAGGGTGTCTTGTGCAAAAAAGAAGGGTTGTTTTTATTTAAGATATTAATCTAATGTCAGCGTAAAAATAACAATATGGTGTACTTCAAATTTTTTATCGGATTCTTTTCTTTCGTGAACATTGAATCTGTTTAAAGTCGAAGAAGTATCGTACAGTAGAACTAAAGGCGTGCATCGCCGGATGGTGACGCAATCAGCTTTCGTAGGGCCGAGTTGCCTAAATAGCGCACACTGCGCTGGGCGTTGCGTCATTTAGTACCTATTCGGTGAAAATTAGAAAGTGGCCATACATGTTACCGTCATACCTCCGACAATGTATGCTTATTGAACTCATCATGAGACCGCTTGGAAGATCATATTCTCTAGCCAATTTCTATAACATGTACCTACCTACTCACACAAGACGAGTGCTAAAACATTGACCATATTGATTTTGTGATCACTGTTCTGTTGAATTAAATGATGATTAAATGAATAATTAATTTGAGGTTTTATAACTGCAGATCTATATTTTTTCACGTCCATTTCATTTTAATGGTCTTCAATCTACTTTTTATTGTAATTATTCTTTATTTAAATTATTTCTATTTGAATTACTTTTTACTCAACATTATATTTTACACAATTTTGTTAATCCTGTAAAATTCACCTCGTCTATGACTTATTTGGATAGGAAGGAAGATGAAAGGTAGGTACATCAATCATTCTTATTGAAGTAAAACTTGAGAGTCAAAGTTACGACAGTTCTTGTGAACGGATCGACGCTGGCGCAGTCAAAAAAGGTCATTAACACTACGTGAGACATTCGCGTTCGCTCAATATTGCGGTCATCGCCCCCACACGCGGCGGTACCGAACCGACTCGTAGCTCAAGAAAGAAGATCTATTAAATACCTACCTAAATATAAAAACATTCATCATTAGAATCTATCGTCAGAGGTTTCCAATGATGATGACAGTCTATAGAACTAATGAAAAAATACACCACAAAAAACTTTGGTTGTAATATACCAAATTTATCAATATGGAAAAACTCCCGGGTAAAAGGAACATTCAAAAATAAACTTGACGTGAGAGCTATACGCTTTAACATGAACAAAATTAACTGCTGGCTGGTGTACTTCCCTTCTACATATTCATTTTATTTCTTTTTCAATATACCATGGTAATAGGTAATAAGATTACAAGAAAATACGTAATCGAAGTCCACGTCCTCCTATGTAAATAAGTTCCTTCTATGTATACCTACGTAAACGCGTTAACTGCAAGGTTATACAGTAATTTAGTATGCTTCACATCAATCACCTGGTGACATCATTCGCAACAATGCACGCTCAAACCTATTGGTACTTAGCGACTCTACTATACGTACATATAGGACTTGTCAAAATTCCGTATATTGATTATACGTAACAATGTAAACTTCATTGAATTATGTCCGTCACGGTCGGAATACATCGGAAACGTATACTTTCTTTATATATCCTTATTTTCTAATGAAATTTGTAGTCTAGTCGACAGGTCAGCAGGTGCAACATGCGTCATTTATACGACCCATGGTTGCGGCAGTTGCAGGCCGACTCTAGTGAATATATAATATTTTTTATTTTACAAAAAAAAGGTATGCAGGTGTTAATACAGCGAGCGTAGTTACGTCCACCTATCGTATTTTTTGTTCTAATATTATACACATTATGTATAGGAAAAATAATTGCATACTTTCTAATATAACAGATGCGCATGCGCCGCCACAAAGTGCAAGTAGGTAGGTTTACATAAACTATTCTCAGATGAATACATTTTAATGGGAGTGACTAATAAATAATATACAATCGCAAAATGGAATTTTTAAACGTCGATAAAGAATACTAGGTAATAATATAATTTATACAATACACTTCAATTACAAATTCTTTTTTAACCTAGGTACATAAATCTTGCATCTACACGTTATTATACCTAATTTCATTATTATATTGTGGTAATGAACCACATCCCGAGACTGTATTCAAATAATGGACGAAAATAATTATGCTAAATCCTTTATTATTCGATGATTTCTTTACGTCTTCATCAAATTAATGATGAAGCTATCTAAATAACAATACACGTAAAATTATCGTCAGATGCATGTGGGCTACGTGTGAGTAGGAAGTATTGTATTCGGAATTTTAATGTACGCACACATTTAGTTGGTATTATTATGTTAGAGTGAGGTATGTATGTAGCGTGCAATGTGTATAAATAGAGTTAGCCTCGCGCGGCGTCTGTGGACATCGATCGTTGCGTCCTCGCCGCCATCTTGGCCCTCATGTCTCCCTCCTGCAGCTAACGCCCCACTCCCCGCAATTGCCCCACATTCACCGCATCGTTTCGCATTTGTTGCACATGCTAGTTTGCACTTGTACTGCTAGTTGTTTAGAAGTAGCATTATGATCAACGCGCGCTTGCTCCAAAAGCAATATAACTGGCTCGAGGTAAAAATATCATCAAGGAGAAGTTTTCCGTTGGAATTTCCGTATTTATAATAGGTAACCCGTGGTTGCAACATAGCTATCAGATTTAATATCGGTTAGTTGTGTTGCATATAATAACTATATAAACTTATGTAAACATCGAGTAAGTTATTTTTATTTCTTAAAGGTGTATTGAAACATTAACTTTCGTGTTTGATTGTTTAATATTTATGTTAAAAACGTAAACACGATTGTTACAGAGAACTTGTAACCCAAGATGTAGGAAGCCTATAAATAGAAATAGATGAAGGTGACATTGACGATGTTTCCGTAAAGTGAAAAGTATGCCAAGTGTATAGCTGGCTGCTGTGTCACTCATAAAGTCCGACTATCCATAGATCGAGATTATAATGTACCTTACAAACAAATACAATCTGCGTAACGTTTACAATCCAATAGTTAAAATGTTGATTAATAATTATTACTCCAGTACATTTGGACATCTGGAGCATCAACGTGATGTACTCTGTTTATGGGCGTTTCATATTTATCTATTAACGTGTTTTAATGTCTATCTGTATAACTTATACAATATGCCTGTTTTTATGGTAGAGTACCTAGTTATCGTCCAGATTGGATATTAAAAACGTCTATTTCACTGTTTCCTTAAAAATATTTTATGTATTTTATCATAAATTATTCCCTCGTTTATCTGAAATAATTATAATTAATAAATAGGGTGTGAAATGATATATCATGCTTGACCTTTACATAGATATCAAACCTATGATCAAACGTGTCATGTAAGCATGTGACATACATAGCAGATTCATGACAATAATACGATACATCAATCGCTATCTTCATTGCTGATGGTAAAGTAGGTACGTGCACACGTAGCGATTTGAAGGTGAACTTCAGTATGAGCGACCTTCTGAGATAACAGCACTAATTGTATATGATAATAACAGAAAACAGACCTTTGTACAACCAGTTGAAACAATGTTATTATGATGACTATACATATTATCTGTATTTTCATCATTGGAAATTTCATCTGACAGATAAAAAAAGAATTACAACCAATCCTAGAAGATCAGCAAAGTTTTGTGATCATTCATATTATAATTTATATTTCAAAACATTATAATGTCAAATTACATAAAATGAGGACAAGCAAAACATGCATGACAAATCGTGTGTTTAATTTCGAGCGCAATTTCAATTACATACATATCTACCTAAATTGAGTTGTTAATTATACTATTCATTAATTTAATATTGTGACGCTACTGCATTAACTTGTTCTTTCAAGTTACTAACTACCTATTCCATTGGCAATTTATTTATTGACGTACTATATTGTGACAGGTTTTATACGAAACCGAATACTATCAACACTAATAGTTTTCCATTATTCTGCACTGACAATCTACTTAGTTTATCAGTTCGTTTAATATAAATAATAATATTATCATTGACATAAAAACAACCGATTTGAATTAGAGTTAAATAGTAGTTACATAAAAGTGAATAATACTTTATTGGAAAATTCTACAATAATGTTTTTAATCTAGCAGACTTTCGGCTACATATCAATCAACAAACTAAGCAAGTTCATGAACATCCACTGTCACTTACACGACCAGAGAACGGGGATGTAAATACACAGACGACTCCTAAATACATTTGTGACTTGAGGTTTTGCGACCAGCAAAATCCCTATCTCAAAATATTGGTCAGATCCAGGATAAGTGCGTCACGGCAAGGAGGATATTATAGAAGAATTCAAATCACAATATGAATGAAGACTATACTTCAAAAAAGAGCCATTAGCCACACACTATCACGGAAATGTAAGAATAGACCGATACGATCGGTAGCTATGCAAACGTATTAGTTACGTTTAATATGAGGCTAAATACATGAATGAAGGTTAAAACGGCAATCGATGAACCTGTTTAATAAGGTAAACATGAAGGGGGCTAGGGCCGGGCGGGTGGCGCGCTGGTCGTCGCTCCCGGCCCGCAGCGGCCGCCGGTGCACCGGCCGACCGCCCGCCGCCGCGCCGCCTCTGCTTATAATAGTACACACAATATTGATCGCGCAAAGAGGGCGTAGCCCCCGACATCACCTCTATTTGACGTATATGCCAATCAACTGTCTGCTCATTTATGTTTGACCATAATATTGCAATGTTTAACATCACTACATAGTATAAAACAAAGTCGCTTTTTCTGTCCCTATGTGTGTTGTATGTATGTCCCTATGAACGCTTAAATCTTTAAAACTACGCAACGGATTTTGATGCGGTTTTTTTTTAATAGATAGAGTAACTCATGAGGAAGGTTTTTATGTATAATATCATCCATTAAATAGTGGACAAGTACCACGGGCGAAGCCGGGGCGGGCCGCTAGTACAATATAAATCAAATTAACGGCTAATTTGTTACGATGGAAAAGAAATATTTATTCACATTATGGGCAATTTAAGTCCCAATGGAGGTTTTATATCTAACTAGCGGCCGCCCGCAAATTCGTCCCCGTAGATTTCGGTTTCGTCATACATAGTGTTGCTTAAAGCCTTCCTCGACAAATGGGCTATTTAACACAAAAATAATTTTACAATTTGAACCAGTAGTTCCTGAGATTAGTACGTTCAAACAAACAAAACAACCCTTCCGCTTTACAATGTAAAGTATAAAGTATACAAAGATAGATGCAACTTATCATGTGAAAAATCATATAATATAATGATCAGTATGAATTATGAAGTGTGGTGCATTGTAAGAATTTTATGTAATTAGTCCAACAACAGAATAATATCTTTAGTATTCTTGCATTACTTTTCCATTCAAATCCATGGTCGGTCAATGATAAATAAATACATTTCCCTTCAGTCTAAAGCTGGTACGTACAAGTGGAAGCGTATATAGGTTAATAAAACACAACAACAGCAACGCGTATCGAGGTCAAGCCCTGCGTTCCACCCCGGACAAGCCCACGGCCTATTTGATGCTTTTTCACTTTCTCCGGGTGCTACACTTCCCGCGCACGCTCCGATGTAGCTATTCAGAGGCTTAAAGCAACGGCCTGAAATATGAATACCTCGAAACATGGAGATGAAAATTGTGGATGGGGTTAAACTTAGGGCTGTACACCAACAGTTATTGTCTATGGCAAAATATATCAAATTGCCGTTATAACTGCAAACGGATAGATCAATCAACACGCTGATGTTTTGTGTAACACGTGTGTACCCAATATATCAACCCACTCAATTCTTACGTATACTACCTACATTAAATACGGACAATGCATTCAACTTTTCATGTGACAGCAGACCGCCTTCCCCCTACTATTCCTCTTCACAAGAAAATCATAAAAAACAAGTTATTCTCAGTAACAATAAATTCGTATCGCCAACCCTAAACAGAAGGCGGGAAGTGGAGCGGTGGTGGGCGCAAGTCACCCGACCGCTGGAATAAACTTCTGCGCGTGGAGGTCAGGGCGCGAATGACGCACGATATTCACGGTCGTCTACCTAATTGTGTCACGTTATACTTTGCTACAGACATCACACATATTGTGATAGGTAAACAATATTATTTGCATTGTAATAAACCTAGATCTAAATGCCGCCCGTGCACATGTCATCGTTTGATCGCAGTGTAGGTCAAATTCTGTTCGGCGGATCCTCAAACGTAAAAAATGCATCACTCTGTTAATAAGTTCCTGACTATTATTGCTCTGACGCCCACGGCTCGATACAAAGAAAGCTAAGGCGGAAGTGAAGCACACAGCCACCATTAACTATAAACAGCTAAGTAAACATAACATACATTTTCTGCTGTTTTAACAAAGGAAAATATTATCAATGATGTAACTAGGAAGGAAATATTTACCAAGGCGACTACGGAATCGATGGCGCGGTTGAATCGGTCGCACAGAGCCCGCATGCTGTCGTACGAGTGCGTGTCGTAGTCGCAGAGGATGTTGTTCTCCAGCGCCGCCTTCATCTCCGGCAAGTCGTCGCACACCCATCTGGACACGTAATTTGAAAGTTAAACACAGAATAACAATAACACTGCTAGCATTATTCTTACAAAATAGGGTGTAACTTCTGCATTACTCTCTGTAAAGCGAAAAGTTCGATTCCACGGACACCTTCCGTCTTAGCGTCATTTATTTATAATGATGTTAGTTAGTTAAGTCTGGAAAAGACAAATAGCCAACAGAGAAAGATTTTGGACATCGGGGAGCCTCTCACCTCTATATGAAATGAAATAATGTTATGATTTGTCTTAGGAGCCTTTTATCTATCTTAAACGAATTAAACTGTGGAAATGATAATACCTTACGTTTTTAATATAATATTGCCTTAATATTATCACTTTTCTTGCAATAAAGGTACGAAATTCAAGGTAACATAAGAACTTAAAAAGTAAGCACGGACCACTTCCCCTAATATAGGTACTTTAACGAGCAATTTCGTAGTCAGGTAAAGAATAACTGTTCTTTCTAAACTGTACGGCAAGTACAATTACTATTCCAACTACCTACTATGTTTTTGTACAATTGTACGAGCAGGTAAATGGAACTGATTAAAACATGTAGGAAAAAAAGTAGCGTGATTTCATATAATAAATATATTACTCTTAAACTATAAATAGAGGATCAAATGTTTTATAAATTAGAAAACACGTGGAGGGAGAAAATTATCATAAAATAATCGACAAAATACAAATAAAGAGATTTGATTTTTTGCACGTAAGAACCGCTCACACCCAAGTGTACCCAAGTCCCCATCTAGCCCAGTCAAATTAGGTGAAAAAAGGGGTCAACCTCGGAATGAAAGATAATAAGCTGGAAATTGGTATATAGCTTTGTTTTGTCGTTCTAAATGTTGTCTCAAAAGTCACAAATGATACCGTGTCCGCGTCTTAAGATATTGAGGGTCAAAGGTCAAAAAAAATGTTTTTTTGTGAATATCTCGCTTTCTATTGCTCCTACGAGGTTAGCACCTATTGTCAAATTGTAGAGCATAAAATTTGCAACAAATTAAGTGCTATACATTTTTTTTATAAAGTCAACCGTTTTTGAGATAGAGAGCGAAGAACACCGAGCGCTCAGGCATCAGATGACTGACTGGCATAGTGATCTATCAACGCACAGCCCAAACCACTGGACGGATCGGCCTAAAATTTGGCATACTGGTAGATTTCATGTCTTAGGCATACACTAAGAAAGGATTTTGATCAATTCTAATCCCAAAGGGATAAAATAGGGGATGAAAGTTTGTATGGAACTTTGTCAATTTCAAACCGATCGGGCTGGGACTTTGCGTGCATAGTGCTACTATGACGTAGGCATCCCCTAAAAAACGATTTTAATAAATTCCACCCTAGGGGGATAAAAATTGGGGATGAAAGTTAGTACCCATATATCTCTTAGATTTTCAACTGATAGAATTGAAATTAAATGAAAAGTACTGAATAGATTTTGATGAAATTTCATAATAATGTAGCTTATACATCATTAAAACACACAGGTTACTATTTTTAAAGATATTGTGTGCGGAAACTGAGATCCACGCGGACGAAGTCGTGGGCGGCCGCTAGTTACAGTAGTACAGTATGCCTGAGCGCTGCGTACTCACTACACTCTATCTCAAAAACTGTTGACTTTATAAAAAAATGTTACGGACATTATTTGTTGCAAATTTTATGCTCTACAATTTGACCATAGATGCTAACCTCATTGGAGCAATAGAAACGGAGATAATCGCAAAAAAACGATTTTCGTGACCTTTGACCTTGAATAACTTACGACGCGGACACGAGATAATATGTGACTTTTGAGACGACTTTAAGAACGCCAAAATGAAGCTGTATACGAGTTTTCAGCTTATTATCTCAAATTCCGAGGTGAAAACCTAATTTGACTGGGCTAATCATAAACTGTTTTGTTTTGATTTTTCGGTACTTTCATTGTAATGTTTCCCGGACGCTAAAACCCGATTTTAAAAACGAACCGATAAAATCGGTCGATGATGCCATGGTTGCTAGATAACTTTTAAGCGTTATCAAAATGTAGTAGTTCAAGTTATTTTATTGAAGTATTTTTATATCACAAATTTATATGCTTGAATTCCCAAAGGGACAATATTCATCCAATATTCCCAAAAACGAGTTAGCAAAATAAGAATAACCATCGAGGACATTTTCAAGGCCACAAAGGTTGAGTGAACAGTCGTCCGGACGAGATGAGGTCGCGGTGGTCGGTTCCCGCGGTCCCGATCGCTTAGTGAGACCCAGAGGCTCCCTACCTGTCAAACTGGTTCCGGATTTATTTCCGACATGAAACAACAGGTGAGATCAACCCTACCGTGCGTGTGCGCTAGGGTTCCGTGTTGGCGCTATTATTTACGAGGATTATTGTAAGAAATATTCAAGTTCAACATTTTATTTTTAAGTCGTTAAGAGCAAACCTATTACGTTTAGTTGATAAAACTTACGAAAAAAGTTAAGAAATCTATGCGATAGTCTCTCGTATGTATTGCTGTCTTTTAAGGCAATTTTATTTTAGAAGAAAACATTACGACCCTCGTACCCTTTGCCTATGCAATGCACAGGAAGTTTTACTAAGATGTGTTTTAACATTTTTATATTTATCCAAAAAAAACGGAAAAATCATATTTTATAAACTATTTTCTACGGAATTATCTCGGTATATGCTGCATACTGTGAGAAATGTGTAAAAGTTCCTGTTATGAATGAATGTTGGTACATTGTTTCAACGGGTCGTGGATACTTCGTAGGTCGGGCAGTAGGGCGACATTGCGATTACTCGACAGTGCGCGCGAAATTGCCTCGGTCATCGCTCCTGCGTCCTTCACACAATACGTAGTTGTAACAACATACGCAACGCATACACGAATGTTGCTCATAGGTGCCTACTAAGTATTACTGATATTTGGTAGACTGGCATATTGAGGAAGATAAGGTATTTTTACTTCAATCAGGGTATAGTGCAAAAATCATTATGCCCATAAATTTGAACAAAAATTCTGTAAAGGCAACTGAATCTCCTACCTATTGCATTATCCAAATAGGGTAGCACAATAGTAATTATAGTTACAGACCTTTATGAATTGAATAGTTGATCATTAATCTGGGATTATAATTTTGGGGTTTTGTACTGGTTGAGAAATAAATTGAACACGAAAATCTCTGACTGGCTCTCTGCACATATTTTTTGTTCATTTCTAATGTATGTAGTATTTCCATTACATGAGATCTCACATTTGTCAGGCAATCATTTCTTGGTTTTGATGACTATTGTGATGGGCAACCATGGCTCTTACCAGCACCTGGTTTAACTATCTGCATGTTAAACCAGTTGTGATGTGATAGACATATTAAATGATTGAGAAAAACTATAACCAACACCAGGATATTTGTGTTAACTTTAATTTGTGGTTTAATGTAGGACTCAAACACCAAAGACAGTAAAAATCAACAAACAATGTAAAATTAATACTATATCACAAAATTAGGTAATTAATTCTTATTGAAAAAATGTTTCCATTTGACAATCAAGTGTGAGTATAATCAGACAGTATGAACAATTATTAAGCCAAAACCACATCTATTAATAAGAACAGATATTATAGCTTGATTGTTAAGTTTTTAACATTTTTTCATAAAAAAAGGAAACCTACTTTATTGTGTCTACTATCTCCAAGGCCCCATCGTGTTTCTCCTGTAACAAGGAAACAAAACTTAAATGGTAATTAAAAATAAAACAGCATAGGTACACAATAATAATTAGAAACATATTGGAGACAGATAAGCAATAGTGTTTTATTAGTTAACAATTTGGACAATTAAACATATGTTCTCAGATTTTTAAAATTTTATAGATAACACAATATTCCATTGTTTATGCAATACCTATTACAAGGTATGGGGAAAAAATCACAGCCATCTAACTTTAACAAATTATGAAGTTACATAACAAAGTGTAAATATATTACCCAAATAATAAGTAGGTAGGTAATACTATAACTTTTCAGTATCATAGCAACCATGGTTAGGCATTTTATATTGTTGAAATTTATATTTTGTTAAGCTATGTGACCTGGTTTTAAATAAAGTTAATGTGAAATAAACAAGCTGCCATTGTTATTTCTTTACATGAAAGACACAACTTATAGGTATTATAAAATGGCCTATACAAATTAAGAGTAAAATCCTTAGTGGACAGGATAGAATGATAATGCTTTTGAATTTTTAGTAAGTACCAATACTATCAACACATCTTAATTTTAGTTAATTATTCAAAAACTGTAATATTTTATAAGGTATCTAATGTAGGTATATTTGTTATTTGTACATTTAACTGAAATGTGTTTAGCTTAATCGCAAAAGATTCTTCTGTTCTTTATTTACAGTGTCAATTCATGTGTATGAAAAAAAAATTGTTAATCTTTTATTCCTTATTATACAATAATAACAGTAAAAACAAGTTATATTGTGCATAACACAGTGCCCAAAATAAAATAAAAAAACAGACTATACAGTTCTGATCAAAATAATAAAATTGTTTGTATCATTGTTTTATAAACATGTTTGTAAACAATTAAAAATTTAAAGAAGTGGGGGATAATTGCTCTTCTTTTTCCTTTTAAAAGTGCTTTTACAGTGGAATTAAATTTATTACCATGAATTTTGAACACAACAAATATTTATTATGTCATCTGATAAACAACATAACAGACAGGTTTGTTAGGTATAAGAATGAACAAGCATAATCTGCTGAGTGAAAACTACGCAACAGTGTGTACATATCTAAAAAAAGCCGACACCTTGACAAAACACGAGGTCAATACACTCTGCTGCAAGATCCATGTGATGTGAGGAATAGCATATCAGAAGCATTGACACATGCATCGATTTAAGGAATTACACTGTGGGAGGCACACAAAACTTAATGAAATCTTTGGGTCTTGCTTGTTAAACACAATTATTTCACCTCAGCATAGTAGCTCGTTGTACTATTTGTACGGGACATTGATATCATAGTACAAATCTGCCTAATTATGGGAATATGATAACATTACTTATGAAAATAATGATTGCGCCAATAGTACACAATATTGAGATACTGTCAACATAATATTATCTGTCTACAATTATAAAATATACGATTTCCTTACCGAACCATGACCTGAAGTGAGGGGCCATGTATAAACAATAGGTTCCGCGCCTGCAGGAGAGTGCAGGCGTAAATCCAATGCCATGATAGGAAAACCGCTGCATTAATGCACACACTTTTCACTTAAACACTAAAATTATCACTAAAAACACTAGTTAATATCATAATTTCACTGCACTTTCACACACACACACTGCGAACCACCGGGCGCCATGTTGAAATTATTTCTAAATTCCAAACATGGCCGACATCTTGTGTGGCCACAAAAAAAATAAGAAGATACATTATTATTTTTTCATACTTTCAAAACTACTTGAGGTTGTAAACCAAATATAATTTTATAATCGCTCATTTATAATAATGTAAGCGCAAAATAAATGCTTTACTCTCAATCAAATCTTGTGTTTTTTTTTACTTAAAAGCAATGTCCGAGTTTATTATATATCAATAGACCTTCTTATCGGCAAACAGCATTTTTGCGGATAAATATGAATTTTGGTGACTTATCTAATTTGTTTGCTCAATAAAAGATACTTGAAACAAAAGTATAAAAGATACTATGACCTACGAATTTGTAAGAATCCAACAATCCTCGTAAACATCTCCATACTGTCAATGTTGTAATTTTTTTATTTAAATAATATGTAGGAATCTTAATTATAGTTGCTTAGAATTCAATTTTGAAATACCTTTTCTGAAATTTGTTTATGGATAAAAAATATTAAATCAATCACCTTTTAAGCATTATTCTTATAAAAGCTACTATGTCTATACGTATATGAAAAAATACTACAAACTAAATAAATTGGCTGTTTTGTTATTTTTTCCTTTGCTTGCGTATCAAATGACAGTGTAAAACAAACCAAAATGTCAATCTGTGATGTCAATATCTATGCGGACGGACGCGACGGTTAAATTTTGAAAGATCGATTTAAATAATTAAACCGACCACAGGGTAATTTTATCGTATGTAAATATTCTCTGATTTACCTTTGTTCCGGGATGATATAAATATTTGCTGCGAACCAAATACCAACAAATTCAAAAAGTTCTTCAAAAACACTTCAAAACGTTAAAAAGTTCTGGCAGCAGTTAAATTTAAAAGAAAAAGTCACAATAATATTCACAGTGATTCAATTTTAAAAGTGTGATGGGCTGTGAGTGTCGTTAAAAAAAACACTTTTTCATTATGTCTGTTATTACAGCTAGGTTAAAACCAGTCCAATCTGTGAAGAATGTTTTAAGTTTGGAAACAGTATTCTATCACCCTAAAATTGTTTTCATTGAAAATAGAAATGTAGTGCATATCGTGGATATATCAGAAGAGGAAGAAGAATTAATTCATCTGGATGAAGAAATTGCTGATTATTTAAGTGAAGAGCATTTTTTATGGATAATTCTTAAGTCCCATTTGATTGTAGTGATAAATATTATTTCTGGAGCAAGAATCAATGTTTATAATGATAATTACAAAATATGCAAATTCAATCATAATGGAAAGCGTTCCTGCCTTGTTAGTGAAAGTGGTGAAATGTTCAGTTTCCCATACAACATCCAAAGTTTACAAGAAAAATTCAAAGAAGGATTATCGGAAGAAACTGTATGCTTAGAAAAAGCCCATCATCATGAGAGTACAAAGACCGGGAATATAATGGGTACTAAAATGTGGAAAGGTCTTTCAATGTTATGTGAAAAGGATATATTACTCATGAAGTGTCCCATAACTGGGTTGCAGGAAAATATTTCGGTAAATGTAGAAGTGCAGCATATGATTCCATGGAATGATATGGTAGTTTTTGTCCATGAAATGAATATGTGGATTGTTGATCTAAAAAATGCTGATATAGTTTATGAATTTCCTAATGTTGGGAATAAATACTATCCTGTAACCATTTACAACAATATCCTTTATTTTATAACATGGGATGAGTGTCAGGTAAGAATTGAGTGTTTTTATTTTGAGGTAATTTAGGTCCATTACGGCTATAATGATACCTGTAACAGGTGTACTTCTTATGCAAAATTTAACTTTAATTCAAGGCAATAAGTGTCACAACCTGTTTCTATGATTTTATGTAGAGTCTTATAACTTAAGAATAGTTTTGAGTTTACTTTGAAGACACACTGTCACCAAGATCATTTTGCTAAAAAATGGACTATAGCTCCTGTCCTGTTTGGTATGCTTCTATGATCTTATGTTGTCCAGGCTGGTTGTAACAAAAGATAACAGATGAAATTTTGGTGTTAAATTATTATTATTTAATAAAATTACTTTGCAATTAACAATCATAAAAATTGTTTTCTCCTTTCAGATTCATATTTGTAATGCATGGAATGCAGCTACAACTCCAAAGGAAGACTTGATGGATAAGGAATCTTCAGTTACTGGAAAAAACATATCATCTCAAGAAAGCCTCAAAACACAGCTGATGACTCTTATCAATAACATTTTAGCAGAAAATAAACCTATGGAGGTAACACCACAATTACAAGCATATTTTGAAAATATTGAAGATAATACTTTTCTTCTTCAAATAATATCCAAACTTTGTCAGCATAATCTTATATACAAGAGTATATTGTATTTCATTCAAAGTAAGATATATGCTACCAATAACATTGATTTAATTAACAATTTAACAGATCTGGTAATAAAAGTTGATTTGTTGGAGTATATTTACTTCAAAGGTAACATTAATTATGAAAAAATTAACTTATTTGAAAAATCATTTCAAGAGCTTTGTGTTATGTTTATATCAAATGCTGATTTGGATTTAGCATCCATTTGCTGGCTAAAGTATAGTGAAGTTAAACTTTCTGTGAATCAGGAAGATGTAAACAATATCTTAAATGCCATCCCATACAATATAAAAATGGGAACTCTTATTATCTGGCTTAAAAATTTTGTTCCATCACTTTTAGACGAAAACCCATTTTTTATTGATATTTTTGTTAAATGGACAATCGAAAGAGTTTTTAAGCTGGAGCAATCTGGTTACTGGCCAAAAATTGGTTTGAAGTTTATTGAGGAAATCATAACAGTACTAGAACTATCATTAAATATGGTCACAGTTAGGCCAGTTTCAATGGATGATTTAGATATTTTGAAAGATCGTATTAACTACATTATGGAGTTAAAGGAGAAATATAAAATAAATATGTTGTTAAGCGAGTTAAGTTCTCAGGGTCCAAATGAAGTTGCCTTGATAATGTTACGTCGATGCTATACTGAAGATCTAGACGTATTTTTACAAAACTACTTGCCTTCCTATGCCGCACGCCACTTATTCGATCTTGATGATACTCTAAGATCTTACATAGAAAATGATGCAGCTGTTAGTGGTGGTGGAGTTGATGGATGCAGACTAAAGATTTTACTGAATGCATTTCGTTCAGTGACTACAAAACTAGAGTGTCTTCTGCAGGTTCTTAAAGTATTAGATGTTCCATGGGACACCAATGTTCTTGAATTGGCAGTTATAGCTGCGGCATCTGCTACTAAAGATTTTACAGTGACTGACATGGATCGATCTTTAGCACAGGAAATTCAGAAGGAGCTTAATTATGCTAAAATCAAAGTTATTCTAAAGAAGTATAATTTTCCTTTGACATGCACTGATTACATGTTAGTTCTGAATAAATTAATGATGGCACCCACTGTGGATTTGCTAGATCTGAAGATCATCACTAATGCAATGACTAATACAAAAAATTATGCAAGTATATTATATCTCAATAGATGCCTTAAAGATTGCGAAACTAGAACAGCATTGGACTATTTTAAAAACTTGCCTAATAAGGAAAAGAAGATAGTATTGAAAGCTGTTGTAAATAAATATGAACAGATAATTAATCGGCAAGAAAACAATATGCAACTGGAAAGGAACTATTTAGATTTCCTTAAAGGAACCAAGCTTTTACTTGATACACAGATAAAAGACTTAGAAAACCTGTACCATCTTAAAAATTCTTACAAAATATCAGTGAGTTTAAACACATTATATTTAGAGGAATCTTGTGCTGAAAATACAAGTTCCTGGATGCGGAAAGATGCACAAACATCTAGTTCTGCTCGAGGAGGATGCGTTTCTCAGCTAACACGCACGGAGCAATCTTGTCAGTCTGTTTTATCAAACTTGTTGCGTAGATCGTCTACAACTCATAATGTACGCCAACTTATTGAGAATCTCTTATGGTCACAGAGTACCGAAATGTTTCCCTTATCCAATTTCAAAAACGGACATAATTCTTCACTCTTATTAGAGTCTTATAAAATATTAACTGAACTAGTTATGAAATGCGAGGAGGACTTTATTCATTTGTTGCTTAAATACCTATCAATATTAAATTCTTTGGTAAATGCAGATATAATGTTTAAGAATTTATCAGTTGGATGGAAGTTCCAATATATCTATTTACCTATGTCTTCATTGATTGGCATGAATGATTTGATTACTTTTACTGAAAGGAACTTTTCCCATAAATTATCCAATGTTGATGCTTCGGATATTTTAGATGGATACGACTTTATTCCATTTAGAATGGTCTCTCAATTGGTAGAAAAGTCTGTGGTGTGTCAAGAAATATTATCCGAAGATTTCTATGCGGTACGTGATAAAATAGCTCGAAAATTATTAACCAAAGCTGTAATGACCCAGGAACTTGATAAGGTCCTGTTAACAAGTTTAATACTTGTTTTGTCCAGGTTTGATGGAAACGACGAGTCGCAATGGTTGCTAGATTTGTTAAAAGGTCAAAACGATGCTCTATCCCCAGCTATGATTTGTTACTTGTCTTCGCCAATTATTCGTCGCACATTTTTGTTAGACAGCAATTTTGGAAATTCTGTTCCTTATCCTCCTCAATATGTTTTGAAAAGCAAATTTAACATTAACCTGGCCGACGTAGCTCTTCCAGATAGCACTGAAAAAACTTGGGATGTAAAGGCGTTGCTCTTGTGCGTATTGAAACAGCATCCGAATACTAATTTTGAAAGGCTGATGGATTTATGTCGTACGTTGAATGTGTCTGTCAATGAAGGTTTAACATTACACATGATATCTTTACTTTCATCTTGGGAATTAAAATACAAAATAACAAACGACGACTTAAATTGTAGACAAATACATTACGAAACAGATGAAACACCATTATTAGCTGAATGTTTCACTATATGGGATAATATTGAAGTCAAAGATTTAATACGCGATATATTAAATGATTTTTGGAAAAATGGCGAAATATCTTTACATGGCATATCAATCTGTATAAATCCATATTTTTATGAAGTATATTTGTGCATTTATCATTTAATATTTGAATCATGTAACGAGTCACGTGGGGCAAAGGAATACTTTTTGTTAAATTACTTAAAAGACTATAAAAGAACAAGTCCTCCAAAACAGTATGAATTCGAAATGTTTTCTGTGAAGGGTATGTTCCCTGAAATAGGACACTATCGTTTACCTTTTCATTTGTTCATGCGTGAAGATATGTGGTCCAATTTGAAATCAGAAATTACGTTAGAAACATACGAACGCTGGTTACCAGTCGTTTCATTACTTTCTTTGGATGCTGATTTACAAACAGCGAGAGACATGATTTGCAGCAATGCTTTGAAGCAGACAATGACCTCTAGGAGACATCCTGATGAAAATAATATGGATGGGAAAGAGAGTGAACACTGGCGCCTAATAACACGAGAAGAGCCGCTGCTCAAAGCAGCACATCGATGTGTACGACATATCGCAAATATGGAATGGGCGGGTGCATGTTTATTTTACGTGCTTCAAGGCTGCGCACGTGGCGCTGACCAGGTCGCAGCAGCCCAGCTGTGCTACCAGTTCGCACAGAGATGGGCTGCAGTTCAACCAGGAAATCGAGCAGTTCGGCAGATGGAACGTTTACATTCTACCTTATCCACACGACATGCATTACATAAAATCGAATGGGTCTGTGAAGAATTTGTACGACTTTCAACTGAACCTGCACAACTTATAAGGGCATTGTATTTGCACCCTTCATTTGTTGAAAAAATGACCCGCCATGATGTTAACAGAACCGCAAATGAAATTGCTGATAAAAATGGTATCAATATAAGTTCAATTAGAATCCAAATATTGGAAAATATTCTCGAAAAATCTTACGAAGATAGTAAGAACAAAAAAATATCAAGCTTGAATACCAGGGAATTAATGACGGCGAAGTATATTTTGAAAGCTACATGTCCGAAAATGGGAGCAATTTATTTATCACGTATAGCATTTGATGATGAAAGCGATTACAATAAATGTAAAAAGTTGCGGGCCCTGCAATGTTTAATAAGTGTAATCGAAGCTGATACTGCGGTCAAAGTTACTTATCGGGAACGTGAAGCTTTATGGACGTCGCTATTGGAACTGCTGAGTATTGTCAATTTAGAAAATGTTGACATGCCCTGGGTAGTCGCTACTTTTATGCAAGATAAAACTCGTGCTATAGAACAGTTGATTCAAGCTGGAACAAATGTTGAAGGGTTAAAAGTCGCGGCAGAATTAGCTCGTCGATATGGCAATTTAAAAATCATTCGGGATCTTATTCCTTTGCTTCTACGCGCTGGTTTATATGAAGAAATGACTCCGTTACTACTGAAAGGCTCTTCTCCTCCTAATGATGTAATATGCAATGCGTGGCGTGCTGTAATAGTGTCTCCATTCCAACGCGCTGACTATCCTTTAACAGAACGCCATAAAAAGAGCTGTATTAATGCTATTAACTTGCTGCCGGTTTGTCCAATTGTCAAAGATGAAGATCTTGTAGTCATTTGGAAAAATTGTGTTAGGTGTAAATGTCTTGGTATGGGCTGCTTGGTTCTACCCTATATGACATCAAAGACACGACAGTCTTTAAGTGAATTATACAGAGTTGATAAAAGGAATTTAATTGCCAGCTTAAAGAATTTACACACTGAAACATACTTAGTATCAGGTGCAATGCATGTTGTTGAAAATTTATCAAAAGGATTCAAATAATTAAGGAAGAAACAATGTATTATGTATAATGGTATAACAGTACTAATTATAAAAATCGAGTTGGGAAAATAATACCTAGGTAAATGCATTAATTTTGTGGTAGAAGAATAATTGTTAGAGATAATTGTGAATTTTTTGTAAAGGAATCAATTATTATCTTTGTATAACATTTTTTTTTACAAAAAATCTGCCCACATTGATGCATATTATAAAAATGTCTTAATTAGTGGCAAGTTTGAAACCTTCAGAAGTGAATATTAAGAATTTCAATTAAATAATGCTGTATTTCAATATCTTACTAAAATTGTGCCTTCTTTAAATTATTATATTATATTATTATCTGCATATCATTTCTATAAATAAAACAATATAAATCTGTATATTATGATTTTTTATTTTGAATTTGTTGTCGGACAAATGGATTGCATGTAAATGCTATAGAATTAATATAGGACACTGCTGGTGTAACCATTTCAAAAAGAGGTGCATAAATACCATGGCCTAAAGCAAGTTGCTTTGGGGTTTCCCCTGAATTGTTCGGTTTATGAGCAGTTTCCGAAGTATCATTTCTAAGAAATAAAATAAGTAATGTAGATTTACAGTGACTCATTGCCGCTGCAAGGTGCATCGGTGTCTGTCCTGAAAGACAAAATAATTTTGGTTTGAATAAAATTCGCTCAACTTCAATTACAAAACAATGTACTCAGTACTCACATTAAAAATGTATGGTTTACTTCTATGAATGCAACCAAAACCTATTCTAACCACAAGTTCATGGTAAAAAATATTCTTGAACATAACTTATTACTTACTCCTTATTGACCTCAGGAACTAGACCAAAAATTTTGGAGAAAATCAATCTTCATTGTTATATTTACCTCCATCTGATACATCATTTGGATCAGCTCCTGCCGCCAGTAGTCTTGCAACAGCTTGGTAATTATTCCAGTTGCATGCTGAATGTAAAGGAGTCCAACCAAGTTCAGTCTTGGACATAACATTGGCCCCAACACTGAGTAGATAAGCCAATGCAGCTGAATGATTGCCATATGCAGCCCTGTGCAAAGGTGTGTATCCATCCGAGTCGCGTGCTAGAACTAGTCCTGGCTGCGTTGTCAACAGCTGCTTTAGTGTATCTACATCACCATTCTCTGCAGCCCATAGCGTGTGATCCATAGGGTTGTCTGAAAAAAATTACAATCAAAGTATTAATTGACATCATTATTCCTTTAAAAAAACAGTGATTTTGCACCTATTTATTGTGCTGATACTAATTATTCAGCCAATTCTGAAGTTGGTCTTGGTGAGTAAAGTCTAAGATTTATAATGATTTTGTTCCCTCTCCCCAATGAAGACACACGTTAAATCATTACCTTTGGGATTTTCTACCACATCAACATCAGCTTCAGCGTCGTCCCATCCAGATACGAACATTCCAGAGGTCTCGGGGTTTCTTTTACGCCGTGCGATTTCTTCCTTAATGTCTTCATAGTTATTAAGATCAAAGTCATCGTCATCTTCGAAATCCGACATGATTATAATTTAAACAATTATTTTTAATGATATTTTCTTACAAAATGCTCGTTTTGTTATTCTGGCTCGCTCGGTTTTCTCATATCAATAAACAAAACCTAACTGTCAATGTCAAACTAACCTACACCATCACCATGTCATGCATGAACATAAGTTTATATTATCTGTGGCATGGTTTTATCAAGCAGAAGAATCAATGATACTTCCTATATTTTTGAGAAAAATCAAGAATAAATGATAGAAAAGTCTTGATTAAATTAAAATGTCAAACATTCCTATTCGATCAAAATGCTAATAAAATGAACGTAAAACTTTTATGCTACGCTAACAAACAAAAACTGAAACTCTTTTCTGAAATAGTCTGTAATCTCAGATAAATGAATTTAATCCATTTAATCTCACCCAGCTCGCACTATTAACGGCTCAGATTAACCTTTTCCACGCTACTCTTTCTTTCGAAAGTCGTCCTGTGGACGCCACGCGGCTATGAATATAGTTAAAGCAGAAAATAATAAATAGGAAGGAAATAAGCAGGGCCAAAGGGGTCGCCGAGGAGGAGTATCTAGCACTCCTCGAGCGCGACCCCTGGGGGCGGCCATATAGGGCCGTGCGGGGGAAGTTTGCCAACGCGGCTCCCCCCACCTCCGCTATGGAGCCCGCGTTGTTGGGAAGGGTCATGGAAACCCTATTTCCAAATCCGGGACCCTTCACCCCTCCAGAAATGTCGGCTGGGGGGGATAGTCCAGCGTCGTGGGCAGACGGGCCCCCGGTCTCGGACGAAGAGTTCGAGGCCGGGAAGTTTCGGCTCCGGTTGAAGAAGAAGGCGCCGGGGCCGGACGGGGTCCCGTCGAAGGTTCTGGCCCTTGCGATGGGGCCCCTGGAGGAGCGGTTTCGCGCGGTGCTGGATACCAGCATCGCCGCGTGCCGCTTCCCAAGCCGGTGGAAGGCGGGGCGGCTCGTCTTGCTACGTAAGAGCAACCGCCCCGCCGACAGCCCGTCCGGCTATCGGCCGATCGTGCTCCTGGACGAGGCGGGGAAGTTTTTCGAGAAGATCCTCGCCTCCCGGATCCAGGAGCACCTGGGGGGTCCGGGGCCGAACCTGGCCGAGTGCCAGTACGGCTTCCGGACCGGTAGGTCCACCATGGACGCGGTTGGCCGCCTGAAAGAATGGACCGAGGCGGCCACAGCACGGCGGGAGGTTGTTGTCGCGGTGTCTCTTGACATCGCGAACGCATTCAACAGCCTCCCCTACGAGTGCATAGAGGCGGCGCTCGATTATCACCTGGTGCCCCTCTACCTCCGCGCCATCGTCAGTGACTACCTGCGCAATCGGGTGGTCCTGTACGAGGATGCGGAGGGCCGCGTCCAGCGGTGGCCTATGGCGGCGGGCGTACCCCAGGGTTCCGTACTCGGTCCCCTCCTTTGGAACCTGGGGTACGACTGGGTCCTGCGCGGATCCCTCTCGCCTGGCACGGATGTCATCTGCTTTGCGGACGACACCCTTGTCGCGGCGAGAGCGAGGAGTTGGGACGATGCGGTCCAACTCGCGTCGGACGACACAACAACAGTCGTCCGGCGTATCCGCAGGTTGGGGTTGCGTGTGGCCTTAGAAAAAACCAAGGCCATGCCTTTCCGCGCCCCAAGACGCAGGATCCCGCAGGGGCTCCACGTCCGAATAGAAGGGGTCGACGTCCCGGTCGAGGCGCATCTAAAATACCTCGGCCTGACACTCGACCCCCGCTGGAGTTTCGAGGAGCATTTCAAGCTCCTCGCTCCAAGGCTGTGCGCCGCCGCGGCAGCTCTCGGACGGGTCCTCCCGAATACGGGGGGACCAGGGTGGAAGTGCCGTCGCCTGTACCATATGGTGGTCAGGTCGATGGCACTCTATGGAGCCCCTGTGTGGGCGGAGAGCCTCTCCCCCTCGCTCAAGGCCCTCTTGCGCCAACCGCAGAGGGTCATCGCGACCCGGGCCGTGCGAGCCTATCGCACGGTCAGCCACGGGGCCGCCTGCGTTCTGGCAGGCACCACCCCGTGGGAACTTGATGCCGTGGTTCTGTCCCACGTGCATCGGGTTCGGGTCGCGGCGAGACTTCGAGGGGAGCGGCCCAGCTTGGAGGAGGTGGCGCTGGGTCGTGCCCAGGCTAGGGAGGAGGCCCTAGCCACGTGGGCGGAGGCTCTCCGAGCCCCGAGTGCCGGCCACCGGACGATCGACGCGATTCGTCCGGTGTTGAGGGAGTGGGTGGAGCGCCGGCACGGCTGCCTCACCTACCGCCTGGTGCAGGTACTGACCGGACATGGGTGTTTCGGTCACTACCTGTACCGTGTCGCCCGTAGGGAGGAGTTGCCGCTGTGTCATCACTGCGGCGCTCCCGACGACACGGCCGAGCACACCCTCGAGGAGTGCCCGGCCTGGCGACACGAGCGCCGCGAACTGATCGCGGCGCTAGGCGGTGGTCACCTCTCGCTGCCGACCTTGGTGCAAGCCATGGTCGCCAGTCGACGAGCGTGGGAGGCGGCCGCCTCCTTCTGCGAACAAGTCATCTCGCAGAAGGAGGCAAAGGAGCGCGAGCGGGAGGAGGATCCTTCTTCCGCTCCGCTCCGGCGTAGACGGCCGGGCCGGAGGAGGCGCGCTCATCTGCGTCTCCTCTAGGCCTGTGTAGGGTGACCTGCGCGGGGGGGCAACTCCCTAACCCGCGCATTGCACTAGGTCACCCGAGCCATGTCTGGGGACCACCTAGTTTCCCGGGTGGTCCTCCCTAGGCGCCAGCCCCGGCCTACCGCATCAGGTCGGGGCGCTCGAAGGACGGGTCGAACATAAGCCGCCCACTTGGCGGCTGGCAGCGACCCGTCCTGATGCGAGCAAAAGGGGAAACTGGAGGGGTTTAGTGGGTAGTGGGCGCTTATTTTGTGCGCCCGAGCCCCACACACGGTCGCGGGCTTAGCTAGCCCGCGGCGACATGGTGCGTCAAAGCATTCCCCTCCAAAAAAAAAAAAAAAAAAGGGTTAAGGTCAAGGTCGTTGAGAGGGTTAATAAATATTAATTCGTATCAGTGACAACTTCCAACATGTTGGTTACATTAAAATTTATAATAAACAGTGGATGATGGATGAAACAAATGGGAAAAACATTGTAACACCTTTCATTGTAAAATAAAACAAAACTCTTTCGAATAAAAGATTCTTTATTTATATAACATTCTTTAACTTATATGAATATTTAGTCAAATAAACAGTTAAATGGTTTAATATTTTAGGTTGATTTCCTTTTTCTCGATTTGAAACCTCGTTTTAATTCTATAGACTTACTTACTTTGTTATTTAATTCAACATGAATCAATTTCTTAGTTTCTTGAATAGCGATATTGTAATTTTCCGATAAACGGTTATAGACATTGTCCTCAATTTCTAAAGCGGGTATTTCAGCCTTTCCCCCAGATGCCAATATTTGCTAGAAAAATAAAATAAAACATGATGTAAATAAAGTAATAATAGGAATGGGATGAAGAAGCCTCTTGGGCGGGATATTTCGCGACAACCGTATACGCGGCGAAGCGAATTGATTTCTCCATAAAAGAAGAACCGACTATTTGTAGTTGCACCTTGTTCAAATTCTTAGCCCAGTTGCAGTTGGTTAACTACAGAAACCTATAAGTGTAAATTCAATGCAAATCCTACCATTCATTAAAATAGTTCAATGCAAATTTATAAAATAAAAAAAAATGCTTACATTCATATGGATTACTATGCTAATATCAAAAAAGTTAATAATATAAGTTTTTCTACCTTAAACAAACCAGTTTGGTTTGGCATGAGGAAAATGATGGCATTGCCAATACGTCCTGCACGTCCTGTACGACCAATCCTATGGATATAAGTTTTTATATTTCTTGGAGGATCATAGGAAATAACATAGTCACAATCTGGTACATCTATTCCTCTAGCCAACGCGTCTGTGCCAATTAACCTGCAAAATAAATTAAAATATTTGATATTCAACTGTAAAAATTGGCCAAGTGCGAGTCGGACTCCCGCACTGAGGGTTCCGTACAAATTATATTTTTGACGTATTAAAAAAACTACTGAATAGATTTCGTTCGAACCAATTTTCGTTGGTAGTTTTTATGGTAATGTACATTATATATTTATTTCAGCTTTATCATCCTCTTATTTTAGAAGTTAGAGGGGGGGGGGGGACACACTTTTTTCCACTTTGGAAGGGTCTGTCACGCAAAGTATTCACTTTAGAAAAAAGTGATATTAAAAACCTTAATATAATTTTTAAAGACCTATCCATAGATACCCCACACGTATATGTTCAATGAAAAAAAATACTATGACTATGGGGACCCCCCACTTTTTTTATTTTTTTTCTATTTTCGTGTGAGAACCTTGTTGCGGTTCACAGAATACATCCACTCACTAAGTTTCAACAGTATAGTACTTATAGTTTCGGAAAAAAGTGGCTGTGACAGACTGGCGGACAGACAGACAGACAGACAGACAGACATGACGAATCTATAAGGGTTCCGTTTTTTTGCCATTTTGGCTACGGAACCCTAAAAAGGCAACAAGGATGCCATTGTCAATTTTTAAAATTGGTAAAAGTCATGAGTACTTACAAATTAATTTCTGATTGAGTGAACTTTTTCAAAACCTCCTCTCTCTTAGTTCTGTCTAGTGCTGCTGATAATTCTGCAACTTTGACTTCACCTTTACTCCAAGAGTTTATAAGAATTGCTAAGCGATGAGCTGATTGAGCTGAATTAGTGAAACAAAGCACTTTGTTCCATTTTTTTTCAACTAAGAAGTGATAAAGAAGGAGCGGTTTATGTTCAGCATCACATACAACATAATTTTCTTGTAATTCTTCAGGTGTTGTGTAAATTCTTATTTGGTCTTCATCCTCAAATGTATGAGCTGGAGCTGCAGAAAATAATTTTGGTTGAAATAAACCCCATCTTTCTAATTTCTCAGGATCTTGTGACAATGTTGCTGAAAATAATAATTTATGTGGAGGTGGGCTCTGTTTGTTCATTATATTCCAACTTAGACTTGGAATTTTTCCTGTCATCAGCTCATTTTCTAATTTGATGTGTCTATCCATATGATAGAGCCAATCATTTTGTATATGATCCATGATCCGATCAGCTTCATCTATCACTAAGAACTTCAAATGTTTCAGAGAAAATCCTTCAGTATTTTGTATATGTTCCACTAATCTTCCTGCAGTGCAAACAACAATATCCACATCAGAGATCCAACCCAGTGATTCAGCTGAAACAATAATTTAAAATTATTATAATCCCTTTTGGAATTGTTAGATGTTTAAGTGAAGTCTGGGACTTTATAGTCTAAAGAAAACACTTACTATGCCTCACAATTTGCTGCTGCTCTTGATGAAGAGGTGTTGAACCACTTAATAAAGCCACCTTCAAATTTGTTTTATGGCAATATTTTCTAAATACCTTAGCAATCTGTGTTGCTAATTCTTGTACAGGTAGGACCACCATTGCTCTTATTTGGTGCCCAATCTCCTTCATCAACACCTACAGAATAAGTACACAATTAGTTTACACTTTTACAACATAACTTTGTAACAGAAATCAAAATGGTTTGATATATTTATAATTATAATGCCTATTCTTGTTTCTTTAAAAATCAACGGGGATAATAATCCAATGTACACATTATTCAAAATTAATTAGTATATTAGCCTATAAAATAAAATTCTAATTACAATTCATAAAAGTTATTGTACCTGTATTATGGGTAAAACAAAAGCTAATGTTTTCCCACTGCCAGTAGGAGCAGAAACACAAATGTCGTGGGGCCATAAAGGAGATGGTAATTCATGTTCGCTGAGAATAAAAGGAATAACTTTAGCCTGCACTGGAAACAAATGAGATATTCCCTCATTCACTAAAGTTGATTTGAGGGTGCTGTGTAACCAATTTAAATTCTCAATTGGGCAGGATCCACCTTGTAAGTCTCTTGAAATAATCTCCGGATGTGATAACCAGTATGGCAGAATTCTATGAACCTGCAAGTAAAAAATAGAATTTATTCAGTCCATGAAAAGGTAAGGTTGGATAGGTTGGTTATAAGTGTACTAGGAATATCCAACATTCTTACCTTGGGTTTCTGTTCGAAGTCATTACCACCTAAAACCTTAAATTCATGAGGAATTTTATTTGCCTTTTGAGGCTTGAGGTTTACTTCAACCTGTTCTGATGTGTCAGTTATGTTTTCCTTTAATTGTTCTTTATTTTCAGCAGGGGTTTTGCTTGGAACATTCTTTTCTTTTACATCTTTCTTTTTCAATTCAACATTGATCTGCTTCTTTTTCTTCCTTTCTTCGATATCCTTAATTAATTTTTCAAACTGTTTTTCTTCATGATTGATATTATCATCATTATTTTCTTCTGTATATCTGGAATAAATAGGATACAATTTTAAAGAGCATTCAAAAGGTAGTCAGCTTAGAATTAATGTTGTTGAAGTAATGTTTCAAAGGTTATTTATTTACCTGTTAATAATAAAAAGATCCATTATATCGCTCTCCAGTAACGTGCTAGGACAGAATAAGTATATACATGGAACACCACTTCGGAAAAAAAAAATATTTAAAATAAACACAACCTTTCGATATTCCGCGATTCGCGCACGTTTTTGTGACAGTTGTCAGCAGCGTAAGTTTGTTTGACACTGACAGTAAACACACGTTTGCAAAGATAGTCCAGAACACTCATGAGCATCCAAAACTTTTCAGTGTGAAATCATTGCACGTTTGTTCTCAGTATAAATTAAAAAGAAAATTAAATGAGCGTGCGTGACAGCGCAGACATGTCATTTTGAAAGAATGATGAATATTTTTTCGGTCGTTGGTGGTTGCACTGGTTGATTATTCGTATAAAATCATTCAGATGTTCCTCCGACACCAACATTTTGTAAAATTTGTGTAGTTTGTGTTATTTGCATCAACAGTTTCATTTTTGACGAACAGAGACTGAAAACTCTCAAAATGGCTAGTGTCTCATATCAAATTGCAAATCTTCTTGAGAAGGTAAGTAAAGCCGGCGTATATTTAAGATATTTTCTTTTCGCTAGCGCAGTAGAATTTATTAATGTAGTCTGTTTATATTACTTACTAAATTGATAATTTCAGATGACATCTAGCGATAAAGACTTTAGGTTCATGGCTACAAATGATTTGATGACGGAATTACAAAAAGATAGCATAAAGCTGGATGATGATTCTGAAAGAAAGGTGGTAAAAATGCTCTTACGCTTGCTTGAGGATAAGAATGGTGAAGTGCAAAATTTGGCAGTTAAATGGTAAGTTTTGATACTTCAACACTCTGTTGTGTTAAGTATAATATTTGCTTATTAAAAACATCTTTGTTTTCACAGCCTGGGACCTCTCGTGAATAAAGTCAAAGAATACCAAGTGGAGAGCATTGTTGAGACCCTGTGTGCTAATATGCTGTCCGATACTGAGCAGTTGCGAGATATCAGCAGCATTGGTTTGAAAACTGTAATATCAGAACTTCCATTAGGCTCAAATACATTGGCTGCTAATGTCTGTAAAAAGATTACAGGAAGACTGAGCAGTGCTATTGAAAAGGTCAGTTTGTTCACTTCTTTTTCTGTATCTTTAAATTGTTTATTTGTATGTTCAGTCATTGTTTACCAAATTTTAAGATTTTACTATCATCATAGAATGTTGGATGTAGGACATCTTACTAAAGCATAACTGTTAATAACTGTTATTGCTTTTGGTCTTATCATATATATAATTTTTTTTTATAAAATTTACTATTTTAAATATATATAAGAGATGAATATAAATTTCCAATCATATTTGTTTTACAGCAAGAAGATGTGTCAGTTCAGTTGGAAGCTTTGGATATTCTGGCTGATCTGTTGAGTCGGTTTGGTGGTTTGCTCATTTCCTTTCATCCACTGTTGCTCAACTCCTTGCTGCCTCAGCTAGCATCTCCACGCCAAGTATGTACCTACTATTCTGTAACTATATTGTACCATTATTGTATGCATATGACATAATAAATGAAAATAAACTGTTTCAATAATAGTCCCTCTTGTTTTCAAATATATATGTATGTCTTTGTAATATAAAATTTCATTAAGATTCAAAGCTGTTGTTATGTGGACCTATTATCAATTTAACTGAGCAAAAGTCACATGTTTTTATCTTGGTTGGTTGTTGATAGTATTAGTGCATTAATATAAATAATAACTTGGAGTGTAACATACAAATCAATGTGCTAACAGATCAAAATGTAAATATAAATGTATATGTGTTTTTAGGCAGTTCGCAAGCGTACCATAGTTGCATTGTCACACCTGGTCATGTCCTGTAATGCATCTCTCTACAATAAGCTCATTGATCATCTCCTGGAAGGGTTGGGATCTTCGACATCTTCCAGCGTCAGTCGCACACATATACAGTGTATTGCATCTGTGTGGTAAGGATTTTTTTTTGTGGACTTTTGGGAATCTATACTAATATATAAAGCTGAATAATATATAAAGCTGAAGAGTTTGTTTGTTTGTTTGTTTGAACGGGCTAATCTCAGGAACTACTGGACCGATTTGAAAAATTCTTTTCGTGTTGGATAGTCTATTTGACGAGGAAGGCTTTAGGCTATTGAAAATTAAAATCCACGCGGACGTAGTCGCAGGCGGCCGCTAGTATTTATTGAAAAGTCACAATAATGTAGAGGTATTATTAATGTACACTTAGCTACAATAAATACCCCAACATTATTCATAGTGAACTAAACAAATTATCATATTATCACATTTTACGCATTCCTAACCTACCCATTCTTTGTAACATGAAAACCAAAAATATTTAACTAAATTGGTTACAACTGATGGTTATGTTGCTCCTGTTTTCAGTCGTCAAGCTGGTCATAGATTTGGCGAGCAATTGTGGCGCGTCGCTCCTCAAGTACTGGAGCACTCTAACGACGCTGATGAGGAACTGCGTGAACATTGCCTCCAAGCTCTTGAAGCGTTTGTTCTTAAATGTCCCAAGGAAGTGCAGCCACATATTCCGACGGTAAACTATTCATATTTGTAATATTTATATTATAAACACATTTTGTGTTGGAAACAGACATTAGTTCCGTTTATAAGTTGTTTGAAATGAGGCATTTTCTTTGTAGCAGTTTGTTGTTAAAATGCATTTAGACCATAAATTAATTATTTTCATGTGTTTCAGATTATTGATCTTTGCTTGAAAATGATCACATATGATCCAAATTACAACTACGAAGATGAGGAAGAAGATGGCGGCGGTGAGGACGAGGAAATGGAGGACGAATCTTTTGCGCCTGATGCCGACCCTGAGTCTGACTCGGAGGAATATTCTGATGACGATGATATGTCCTGGAAGGTAAGAAAGAACCGTATAGCCAAGTAAATGTGTGAGTTACAAATAATGTTGATTATAAAATGGTTGTTGTTACATACAAATGCAATGTTGTGTTTATAGGTAAGGCGAGCAGCTGCTAAGTGCCTAGAATCCGTGATTGCAACACGCCACGAGTTGCTCGCTGAAATGTATCAAACTGTGTCTCCCGCTCTGATCGCAAGATTTAAAGGTTTGTTTTTCTTTGCCTGACTTGTTGTTCATAATGCACGTTAATTTAAATCCTCGTCTCATTATAATTGGTACTTCCAGAACGCGAGGAGAACGTAAAGTGCGACATTCTCAGTGCGTACACGGCTCTCCTGCGCGCCACTCGCCCGCCCCCCGCTCTTCAGATGACCATGGCGCCCGCCGACAACTCGCCGCAGGCACTGCTCGTCCAGAGAGTACGTATATTACCCAATTAATATTTTTTTGGCATATTTCTTTGGAACATTTTTTGATGCGGTAGCTCTATCATAAGTCGGTACATGACAAAATGTTTGCCACAGCTAATCGAACCCGACTTAGCGAACCCGATCAAGAATTGGTCTGAGACACTGGCAAAACCAACGGTTGCGGGTTCGGATGCCGCTCGGGGCTAATGTTTGTTTGATTAACATCTGCATTTGTACTCGAGTCATGGATGTTTATAAAAGTATTTAAGTATGTCTATTGGTTCCCTAGCTTCCTTAGTACAAGCTTCGAGCCTAGTTTGGGACTAGGCATATAAGTCCAATGAATTTATAATTTAATTATTATTACTAATTGAATTATGCCAGATCCAAAGACACCTCATCACACTTTTTCGCGTATGAAAAAACAAAAGTCGCTCGGCTCCGCCGCTGTCTGCTGACGCCGCTCACTGTTGTTATAAATGTATTTTCCTAGTTCCAATTTCAGTCACTCGGTGGCACTGGATGTAACGTTCGCGTGTGCGCAGGTGGGCGGGGTCGTGCGCGGCGCACTGGTGGTGATCCGCGGGCGCAGCGTGCGCGCGCGCGGCTGTGCGCTGGCGCTGCTGCGCGAGCTGCTGGCCGCCGCGCCCGGCTGCCTGGCGCCGCACGCCGCGCGCGTCGTGCGAGCGCTCACGCCCGCGCTCACGTATGTACAACAACTAGTATTATTTAACGCCGTGGTCGCAAGAGTCCGCTTGCGACCACGGCTGTTGTAACGCAGCCGAAACGTCAAGCAGTAAGTAGTATACATATACTACATAATTAATATCGCGTTAAGTCCCGTTAAATAATACTAGTGTCATAATGCAACGCAAAAGTCTAAAATCTTATATGTACAACAATTTGTACTAGCATTCCACTGCTGCACCTTAGTTATACAGGGTGGATATTTGAGATGAGTTTGGAATGTTTATTTTGGAACGTAACCATAAATTCATAGAGTTTTTTAACGTGCCGGGTAGATGTTTGGAATTGGTGTTGTAGGGCTGGCATCTACCTTACTACAGTTAGGCAAAAATACACAAAGATATTTTCCTAAAATTTGTAAAAAATTGCGAGTCGGAAAAAATTAAAAAAATGCAAAAAAAAAATTTTTATGCCATTCATGTATGGATTGGAATTTTTGGTATATGAAGTAGGAGATAGAATAGAATAAAATATGTTTTTACTGTCTTAACTTTTTTCCAAGATCTGTGAATGCAGATCCAAATTTATTAAAAACTCGTGTATGGTTGAATTATTTTGTTTATGCTAGTAAAGTTTTCTGGTTAACATACCTGCCAATCAAAACTTATTTCAAAATCCACTGCTTAAATCGACCACCTTATCCACCCGTACTCTCATCCAGCTCGAAGCTTTATATGCGACTATAATTCCAGCGACAAGAGCACCGCGTCCTCAATGAAGATCGAGACCCTCGTGTTCGTGGTGTGCCTGGTGCGCGGGCACCCGGCGGCGGCGATGCGGCCGCACGTGGCGGCGCTCATGCCGGCCGTGCTCTCCTGCGTGCACGACCCCTTCTACAAGGTCACCGCCGAGGCGCTCAGGGTGCTGCAGACGCTCGTGAAGGTCATCCGCCCGCTAGGTAACTACGTCATGTGACTGGTTTTGGTGTTAGCGTTAATACATTTTGTACATTTATGCAGACTCCAAGGCTGGCTTATTTCCATAACATAGATGACTGGCTAATTGCCATAATACAGAAGACGCTAATAAAATCTGTGTTAATAAGAGATGATTTTAAGGTTCAAATTTCTATGCAAATGATGGTCATGCACCATTTGGCACACTGTAGCGCTTTCCTCAAACTATAAAAAGGCCACAAAAAATAATAATAATAAGGAGATATATAACAAAATTAAATACCTACAATACTAGTCAGTTTGTCCGAGCCACATCAAGGAGATGATTTCAATTCGAATGATTATTCAAAATATAGTACTTTATTTATGTAGACCTCTGCAAGGCATTATTTTAAATAACTTCATAACGCGCTACTGAAATCTGCGCCCAGTATAACAAACCAAACCTATTCCAGACAACGTTGCGACCAGCGATGGCGTGGTGGAAGTGGAGCCGCCGCCGGAGGAGCTGCAGCAGTTCATCCCGGCGATGTACGAGTGCACGCTGGTGCGGCTGCGCGCCACCGACATGGACCAGGAGGTGAAGGAGCGCGCCATCGCCACCTGCGGACAGCTCATATGCCACTTCGGAGACTATCTGCAGGTGAGATAACAACTGGTGGTAGAATACACGACGCCAATGATCGTCTCGAATATTCTTTCGAGCTAGAACCATCCGGTTCTAGTGCAGGTGAAAATAAATGGATCAAGGTCGTGACTATCAGAAATAAGGAACGACTCATGCGGTGAAAGAGAAACAAAAGTCTCCGTCGGCCAGATTATAAGAAATTTTAGGCTGGCACTAAACCTATATTTATTTTATAAATATTACTGTCGAGGAGTAAAACCTCCGCGGACTGGCCGCATAAAACCTCATCTAAGAAAAGAGAATGCAGAGCGCGGCGCGTGTTCGATATTTGAATTGCGCGCGTCAATTGTTTTTTCATTGTATATTTTTTCTCGCTTCTGCCTCTTACCTTGTAACCAACCTGATTAATTTGTACATATTTTTATTTAATTTTACAACAGATTAACTTTAAATTCAAGAATTTTATTCTACAAATATCCTTCGTCGCCATATCCCACCGCTGGCGTATTTGCCGGTACATACGCCAATTACATATCTACTTTAAATTTGTAATTATTGTGTTTCCATACAGAATGAACTCCCAGTATGCCTGCCGATATTCTTGGAGCGCTTGCGCAACGAAATCACCCGTCTGACGACCGTAAAGGCGCTCACCAAGATTGCATCATCGCCTTTGCATATTGATTTGAGGCCAATTTTGGTAAGTTACGGTTTTATATTGATTTCATTACACACTTAAACATGCGTTACATTTGAAAGAGTTCAATATTAATTAATTTATTTTTTATTTTAGGCGGATGTGGTGCCCATCCTTGGGTCGTTCTTAAGAAAGAACCAGAGAGCTTTGAAATTGTCAACTTTGGTGTTGTTGGACACACTCGTTCAAAACTATAGCAACGCAATCAGTATAGAATTACTCAGCAAGGTAAGAGAATTTGTTGAAATAGTAAATCTAACTTTTTTTCTCTTAGGTGGCCCAAAAATAGCACATGCGCATTTATGACGATCATAAATAAATAAAATCGCGACACGATATTTGTTGCACATCACTAGCGGCGCCTACGGCTGTGGAGTGCGCTTACGACCCCCACGGAATAGATGAGGAAGTGCTACTTCTGGGGCTATATTACATAGCAGAAGTATTGCTCGAGATATTAGTATATTTGAGGTTGAGGAGCTTGATGTGGCGCAGTGATTAGCGCGCTCGGCCTGCGATCGTAAAGTTCAGCAACTTTCGTAGCGGCCAGTCATTGGATGGGTGACCGATACATTTCATCTCGAGCTCCTCCGTGCTTCGGAATGCACTTTCAGCCGTTGGTCCCAAGCCTGATCTCTCTGCGGTCGTGTCAGATTGCTGCCCACCGAACTATGATAAGAAAAGGGTGTGCTTGCGCACTCACTTCTGCACCATTATACAGGGTGGTCTAACTAGTGACGTCAACAATTTTTTTTACTTAAACTAAAATTTGTTGACGTCACTAGTTGGACCACCCCATATATCTTGTGTACCTCGCTGATCGTATCGGCCACTAAGGCGGAAATACGGCCGGAAGGGTTTAAAATATATCTGAGATTGCGTTTCCGTGTGCTAGGTTCTGATGGAGGTGCCGCCGCTGGTGTGCGAGTCGGACCTGCACTGCGCGCAGACGGCGCTGGCGCTGGTGCGCGGCGCCTGCGTGCGCTGCCCCGCCGCGCTCACGCCCGACGCGCGCCACGCGCTCACGCCCAACATCCTCGCGCTCGCCAAGTCGCCGCTGCTGCAAGGTATGTGCGCCGGGTGCTGTGGAGGTGCCGCCGCTGTGTGCGAGTCGGACCTGCACTGCGCGCAGACGGCGCTGGCGCTGGTGCGCGGCGCCTGCGTGCGCTGCCCCGCCGCGCTCACGCCCGACGCGCGCCACGCGCTCACGCCCAACATCCTCGCGCTCGCCAAGTCGCCGCTGCTGCAAGGTATGTGCGCCGGGTGCTGTGGAGGTGCCGCCGCTGTGTGCGAGTCGGACCTGCACTGCGCGCAGACGGCGCTGGCGCTGGTGCGCGGCGCCTGCGTGCGCTGCCCCGCCGCGCTCACGCCCGACGCGCGCCACGCGCTCACGCCCAACATCCTCGCGCTCGCCAAGTCGCCGCTGCTGCAAGGTATGTGCGCCGGGTGCTGTGGAGGTGCCGCCGCTGTGTGCGAGTCGGACCTGCACTGCGCGCAGACGGCGCTGGCGCTGGTGCGCGGCGCCTGCGTGCGCTGCCCCGCCGCGCTCACGCCCGACGCGCGCCACGCGCTCACGCCCAACATCCTCGCGCTCGCCAAGTCGCCGCTGCTGCAAGGTATGTGCGCCGGGTGCTGTGGAGGTGCCGCCGCTGTGTGCGAGTCGGACCTGCACTGCGCGCAGACGGCGCTGGCGCTGGTGCGCGGCGCCTGCGTGCGCTGCCCCGCCGCGCTCACGCCCGACGCGCGCCACGCGCTCACGCCCAACATCCTCGCGCTCGCCAAGTCGCCGCTGCTGCAAGGTATGTGCGCCGGGTGCTGTGGAGGTGCCGCCGCTGTGTGCGAGTCGGACCTGCACTGCGCGCAGACGGCGCTGGCGCTGGTGCGCGGCGCCTGCGTGCGCTGCCCCGCCGCGCTCACGCCCGACGCGCGCCACGCGCTCACGCCCAACATCCTCGCGCTCGCCAAGTCGCCGCTGCTGCAAGGTATGTGCGCCGGGTGCTGTGGAGGTGCCGCCGCTGTGTGCGAGTCGGACCTGCACTGCGCGCAGACGGCGCTGGCGCTGGTGCGCGGCGCCTGCGTGCGCTGCCCCGCCGCGCTCACGCCCGACGCGCGCCACGCGCTCACGCCCAACATCCTCGCGCTCGCCAAGTCGCCGCTGCTGCAAGGTATGTGCGCCGGGTGCTGTGGAGGTGCCGCCGCTGTGTGCGAGTCGGACCTGCACTGCGCGCAGACGGCGCTGGCGCTGGTGCGCGGCGCCTGCGTGCGCTGCCCCGCCGCGCTCACGCCCGACGCGCGCCACGCGCTCACGCCCAACATCCTCGCGCTCGCCAAGTCGCCGCTGCTGCAAGGTATGTGCGCCGGGTGCTGTGGAGGTGCCGCCGCTGTGTGCGAGTCGGACCTGCACTGCGCGCAGACGGCGCTGGCGCTGGTGCGCGGCGCCTGCGTGCGCTGCCCCGCCGCGCTCACGCCCGACGCGCGCCACGCGCTCACGCCCAACATCCTCGCGCTCGCCAAGTCGCCGCTGCTGCAAGGTATGTGCGCCGGGTGCTGTGGAGGTGCCGCCGCTGTGTGCGAGTCGGACCTGCACTGCGCGCAGACGGCGCTGGCGCTGGTGCGCGGCGCCTGCGTGCGCTGCCCCGCCGCGCTCACGCCCGACGCGCGCCACGCGCTCACGCCCAACATCCTCGCGCTCGCCAAGTCGCCGCTGCTGCAAGGTATGTGCGCCGGGTGCTGTGGAGGTGCCGCCGCTGTGTGCGAGTCGGACCTGCACTGCGCGCAGACGGCGCTGGCGCTGGTGCGCGGCGCCTGCGTGCGCTGCCCCGCCGCGCTCACGCCCGACGCGCGCCACGCGCTCACGCCCAACATCCTCGCGCTCGCCAAGTCGCCGCTGCTGCAAGGTATGTGCGCCGGGTGCTGTGGAGGTGCCGCCGCTGTGTGCGAGTCGGACCTGCACTGCGCGCAGACGGCGCTGGCGCTGGTGCGCGGCGCCTGCGTGCGCTGCCCCGCCGCGCTCACGCCCGACGCGCGCCACGCGCTCACGCCCAACATCCTCGCGCTCGCCAAGTCGCCGCTGCTGCAAGGTATGTGCGCCGGGTGCTGTGGAGGTGCCGCCGCTGGTGTGCGAGTCGGACCTGCACTGCGCGTACACGTTACCGAGTGAAGTGAAGTTTTGGCCGTGTTAAGGCTAGACCGCCCGGATAGCGAGAGATACGGATTCGAATCCCGCTTGAAACTTGGCTGAGACAAATTGGATTTAACTTTAGACATCCTCAGTTTCTCCTACCGCGCTGCGGAGCTCGGGAACTTGTGAGTTTAGGTCATCTTTTTCTACTGATCATTTTTAAGTTGTTACATCCATGTAAATTGATAATTGCTAATAATTTTTTTGTCTCTTATTTTGCATTAAAGTGATGTTGTATCCTGCTGTCTCCCTCCAGGCGGCGCGCTGAAGGCGATGCTGAGCGTGCTGAGCGCGCTGGTGGGCGCGGACGTGGCGGGCTGCTCGCGTCGCGACCTGCTGGCGCTGCTGGTGGCGCCCGTGCACCACCTGCACGACCACAACGCCACCGCGCACCACATCAAGCAGGTACACACACACTCGTAGTACACGTGCTCCCGCGCACTCCTGCTGTCGCTACGAGATAGCCTGACGAAAACTAGATGCCGGTACGCGTACTTTAAAAGTGCCTCCGTGGCGCAGTGGCTAGTGTGTCGTACTTTAATGCGGCGGCCGCGCCGGTGGTCCTGGGTTCGAATCCCGGGTCGGACCGATGAAATTGTGTCTGTGTTTTCATGATGTGATAACACAGATACAGTCCGCAGTTTGGAAGTTGGCGATGTAATTACACCCCCGTGCCTCGGAAAGCACGTTAAGCCGTTGGTCCTGCGCCTGATCTCTCTACGGTTGTGTCAAATTGCTGTCCCACCGAATTATGGGAGTGAGGGAATAGGGAGTGCACCTGTGCTTGCGCATGCGCTTGTGCACTATAATATATCCCGCGTAAGTGGTTAATCGTAAGATTGGCCGCCGTGACCTTATTCGGCTAGGAGGGTATTATTATTACTTGTACATGTTGCAATAAATAAACATGTGGTGTTCGTAGGCATTCCACTCGCTGGCGAAGTGCGTGGCGGCGGTGGTGGTGGGCGGCGGCGCGGACGCGGCGGAGGCGGTGCGCGGCTTCCTGCGCGACGCGCAGCACCCGCCCAACGACCCCACGCACATGTTCTCGCTGCTCGCGCTCGCCGAGATCGGCAGGCATCTGTGAGTACATCCTTCATCATCAACCTATCGCAGTCCACTGCTGGACATAGGGCCCGATGACTCGCATCCAGCTATTGCCAGCCATCTTGCGTAGATTGTCACTCCACCTGGCTTTAGAGCGTACTACTCTGTGCTTTTTGGGACACTTACAAAAACTCCCTTCTCAGACATACATACATATGTATGTATGTACGGTAGTACTATATGTATAGTACTACCGTATTTCTTCCCGTGCATGTGAGAACCCAATATGGGATATTCCAGGGGATGAGCAGCGGCGGTACCGTATGTTTTATCCGAGAGAGGTGCTTAGAATTGGCGTGCCCATTGTATGAAATAGCAGTTATGATACACAATTCCTCGATTTACATATTGATTTAAGAGCTTGCCTGCCTCGTCAGTTGACTTTGTCATGTTAGCTCACGACAATGAAAAAAACGCATAGGAATTAATTGATCCTATTTTAATACCAATGTATTCCCCACAGTGACCTAAGCTCGATCCCCAACTTGAAGGAGGTCCTCCTGAACTCGTTCACGCCGTCGTCGGAGGAGGTGAAGTCGGCGGCGAGCTACGCGCTCGGCTCGGTGGCGGTGGGCAACCTGCCCGAGTTCCTGCCATTCATCCTGAGGGAGATCGAGGCGCAGCCGAAACGGCAGTATCTGCTGCTGCATTCTCTGCGAGAGGTGGGTCTTACAATACTTAATCTATACTTCTATACCAAATCTAAAGAGTTTGTTTGTATGTTGAACGTGCTTATCTAAGGAAGTACTGGTTCACATAGAATTTTTTTGATGCCATTTGTCGTGTTAGACATTAAGCTATACCGCGGGAGGCGGCTGGTATGAATTTATTTAAGAAATTTGTTTGGTTCCAGTAGGTTCATATTATAATACCATATTTTATCCAATGGAAATCATTTTATATCTCGCTCGTTTTACATAGAATGGTGGAATGTTTGTTTTAAATTTTTGATTACCTAACTAAAAGAAATATTTGGGTACTTCTTTATATGCATACTTTAACAATAATATATTACAACATTCATATTCATATTATTATTAATTAACCAACGTTCTATATAATTTTAAAATCAATAAAATTCACGAAAAGTGCTGTATAAACTGGAATATGCAATATGTTTGGTGACCGTCTGAAAATAACTTTAATATTTTAATCATTACAGATCATCTCATGTGAATCATGCACGCCCGAAGGCGTGGAAGCTTTGAGGCCTTTTATCCCTGAAATCTGGGTGCAGCTCTCGAAGCACTGCCAGTGCGCTGAGGAGGGGTCGCGTAATGTCGTAAGTGCACAACTTGTTGTAGTCAAAAGTATAACGTTTTTTATAAGTCTACATACTTTGGATGTGACTATAATTGCGTTTGTTAGCGTTTTGGAAGCTTTCTGTAAGCCACTAGGCTTAATATATTTAAAATGAATAAATGAATTAAAGTGTGAAATGTTTTTAGGTTGCCGAATGCCTAGGAAAGTTATGCCTGTTGGAGCCTCAAGATCTGCTGCCTCACCTGAAGGAATTCCTCAAGTCGCCGGAGCCACTCACTAGAACTACAGCAGTGACTGCTGTCAAATTCACTATATCTGATCAGGTAAGTGCTAGTTTGGATTTTTGTTACATTTTTTAAAGTTGAAAGGTTTTTTGAACACCCAGAAGGAAAAGTATCACATCTGAGTAGACGGGATAAATGTTGTTGTAAGTACGCTTGTTCTGTGTAGCTATAGATATTTAAAGGTTTGCATTTCCTAACATTATTAAAATGTTTCGTACACATTTCATCACTTTAACGAGCTCAAAAGTTCTGTATTGTTAATTTCGTCCTTCGAGCCGGATCACTATAGTATTCACATTGGTCCTTCGAGCCGGATGCGATAATGGAATCCCCGTTCTGTGTCGCAGCCGATGGCGATCGACCCGCTGCTGCGCGGCTGCATGGCGGAGCTGCTGGTGCCGCTGCGCGACGCGGAGCTGGGCGTGCGGCGCGTGGCGCTGGTCGCCTTCAACTCCGCCGCGCACAACAAGCCCAGCCTCGTGCGCGACCTGCTGCCGCACGTGCTGCCCACCATCTACAGCGAGACTAAAGTCAAGGTGCGATATTGCGCAACATACTATTCCGCGGATAGGACGCTGTTCCCCCGCTGGACCCAGCTCTGTTTTTAGTAGTACTTTTGTGTCAACAAAATCATTAATCTCTTTTATACTGTACACTTGGATAAATTTCGTTGGCGTCCTTGGCTTTACGAGCGCCTTTGTCCACATCACAATAATCCCGTATTTGACTGACATGTTAAAACACACACTTTTTTAAATGTCAAAAACGAAAGCTTGTAGGGAAATCTGTGTGAAATACGAAATTGTGACGTCACAAGTTGTTAGTGTCAAATCAATACTTTTCTACTTTCGATTTACTATTACTAATTGGAAAGCGCAATTGTAAATGTGGCACAATGTTTTGTGCCTACCCTTTTACTTTCGTCTTTACTTGTCATGCATTCATATGCCCAATTATTACTCAAAAGTATCTCTCTACCTTAAGTATCAATGTTTGCTTAAATCACAAGTTCTTATAATTTTCTGCGTAACGTACGAACTTAAATATAATTTAATCCGCCCTGCAGAAAGAGCTGATCCGCGAGGTGGAGATGGGTCCGTTCAAGCACTCGGTGGACGACGGGCTGGACCTGCGCAAGGCGGCGTTCGAGTGCATGTACACGCTGCTCGGCACGTGCCTGGACCGGCTGGACGTGTTCGAGTTCCTGCGGCACGTGGAGGACGGCCTGCGCGACCACTACGACATCAAGATGCTCACGTACCTCATGTGCGCGCGCCTGGCGCAGCTCTGCCCCGCCGTCGTCTTGCAGAGTGAGTACCAAGACTTGGGCTCGTATTAATAAATCGCTCACAACTCTGATATCGATCTTGAGAGTGAAGTTGATGCTGTTTTACATTAGAATAGCATCTTAAGTTTCTTCTCATTATCACATTAAGCGTTTTCAAGCGCGCAAACATGCGTTTCGAGACCCAGGAGTTCTATTGAAGTGTACACATGCAAGCATGCGATTCTGGTATGTTTTTCCCCGTCCTCCGAACACCAACGCACGCTCAACCCAACGCCAAGCGCCCAATGTGTTTGTTTGATTATGGCGAGTCCGTACTGTCCCGTTACAGGACAATAACTTCAAATTATGTATTTTTGAAATATGTCATTAATGGAATTCCATAGCAAAGTATAGAGTTGGTCTTGAGAAAAGTCATAAGTTACACTATACTATAGTATATTAAGTTACATAGTACATACGTATAGTATACTAAGTTACACTATAATATTCCCCGCCAATAATCTCGTGCATATTTCCAGGCAGGGGGAGTCGGTTTAGTTTTAATTTATGTAAAATATTTACTTGATAGTGTTACTTATACATTTCTGAAGTCAGCCAAATATATTGTGAGGCCTACTTAAATCAATTGATTTTTTTCTAGTATTTATTTGGCCATTTCATTTTGTTATTGACTACTCAATCAAGCCAAGGTACCAATCGTGTAGACTATATTCTCAAGCATCATGTCCTCATGTCCACAGGGCTAGAGAGCCTGGTGGAGCCGCTGCGCGCGACGTGCACGATGAAGGTGAAGGCGAACTCCGTGAAGCAGGAGTACGAGAAGCAGGACGAGCTCAAGCGGTCCGCCCTGCGCGCCGCCGCCGCGCTGCTGCAGATACCCGAAGCCGGTCGGTATACATTCACACATGTACATTCTCAACTGTACATTGTACATTCACACATTACCTACCAGGCTACCACTACACGTGCACGCTTCATGCACACCTTAAAACTAATGCGGAGCATGGAAGTTCTGGTCTTCATCTACAATAACTTCCTTGAACCATCGATAAATTAGTAAAAAAAATTTTACCATTTCGAAATGGTAAAATAAACACTACCGAAGACGAGTACATACATACCATACAATGTTGTGTGTTGTAACAAAGATGCATTTCAAACTAATCAAAAATGCAGTTTAATAAAGACAAAGATTTATTCGAAAAGGCTCGTTTCCCCAATAAAATCCTCGGCTATTAATGGTGGGGCGTCCAGGCAAAAAGACTGGGAGCCAAGTCCATTGTCTAAATATTGTTACGTATAACAGAAGTAACAAGCATGTTCATTAACTTACAGAGAAGAACCCGCACCTAATGGACTTCGTGACGCAAATCAAGTCGTTCCCGGAGCTGCAGCCGATCTTCGAGTCCATCCTGAAGGACGCGACGGGCGGCGGCGGCGTGGACGCCAACCTCATGGACCAGAGCTAGCCGCGCCTCGCCCGGAACACACGCGGTTTACATTTATTTTAGTTTATTTTCTGTTGTTTGGTTTTTATATGAACCGATATTCTCATCTGGCTTCTATTGTAAAAAAGAAATTTGAAATAGACAGATGACACGATTTTTTTATTTTCATTATACTCATTTTCTTTATTTACTTAATTTAGTTTTAAGAAAAAGCAGCTTTGATCAACAATTTTATTAAAAAATTACAAGTACATAACTACAAACACGGCTACTGAACTTCCCGACGTGATACATAGACACGTCGGAATCCTTGCGATGTTCACTAGGGAGAGGACGTAGGATTAGGAGTACTTTAGGCCGTCACTGTACAAATATATCGTGACTAATGTAAAAACTAGCCTTGCATAACTATCGGTTTGTGGACTGTCGTTAAGCACGAGAAATATTGCTACGAATTAAGCGTCTTCACGCATCGAAGTAGTTCAAAGTAGTAACTACCAGATAGTTGAGAATACGGATCACTTCCAAAAAGTGACATTATTGTTAAAATTTAATGGGAATCCTCTCTTTTTGTAATAGTCACATTAGACAAAAAATGCATTTGTTATGTCACTTTCACGGGAGATACTTATTTTTACCAAGGCCACTAAATTTTCAGAGGATTTTCACAAATGGCTCGCTTAACTGTGCTTTCAGTTGATTAAAAATCTCACTTATATACTCTGTCGAATATAGTCGAAAGTCTTATTAGATGTTTATCCTGGCTCAATTGAGACGGAAGGCATTTACTTTCGCATACATTTATTACTTCGTAAAAAACATCCTGCTGATTCGAATAGGGTAGACGGGCGCACCGATACGTGCTATCGATAGTTATACAGAAATTGATATGTATTGTGATATTACATGCTATGTGGAAGTCGTAGGAGAATGGATAAATACACTATAATAAAGCGAAACACGAATATTATTGGTTATTTCCCTTTCCTTTTCGCGGCGGGGGTCGCGCTCGCCGCTCTCGAGCTCGGCACTTCGTTCTGTAAACGAGTAAAGATTCATTATGATCCCAGTAGCAGTGGGAAACGCTTTACTCGAAAATTAGTTTTTTTATCGAGTCGAATTCGTTGAAGATACTCTCCTCTAGGAGTGTACTCAGAGAAATCAATATATCATACATTTTATCTGAGGGAGGTAAAACTGGCAGAAGCTGATAGTTAGTGTCGAAACACACTAAGCGAAAAACACGACCGAAGCGACGTAATTTCGGCGCAGTGTGTCATCCTCTATTTAAAATAATATGTATGTACATTGCGGGCGTAATCCCGCCGAATTTCCGTCGTGTTTTTCGGCTTAGTGTATTCTACACTTACAATAATAAGCCTGCGTATTCTACTCATAGGGTAACATTTTAGTTGGATGAATACATACAGCTTTGGAGGGCGAGGCGCGCGGCAGCAGCGAGGTGCTGGAGTTGCGCAGGATGGGCCGCGTCGCGCCCACGCTCGCCATCGCGCTCGCCGGACGCTCCGGACTCTTCTCTTTGCTACAAATTATAAAATAAATTAGGATCTCACAACATCAAATACATTGATCTGACTCCGTGTTCTGTTGCTTATGCATTTGTGTTTCAGATATCATAAACAACAGATACATATAACAACCAAACCGAAACAAACAGGCATGATTCATACACACAAATGTTTGTCCTGTGCGGGGATCGAACCCGAAACCTTTTGGTATAATAGTCAGCTTTTAAACCACTAAATCAGGGGGTAATCATAATTAAACATAACAGAAACACAGAACATCGTAGTAGCTCAGGGGGAAGTCATGACAACCATGACCACCCGACCAAAAAATAAAAAAATTAAAAGAACGAACCTGTTCGCTCGTGAAGACGGTCCCTTCCTGCTGAACATATCTGAGAGCCGTCCTCGTAAGTCTCGTTTGCTGCCGGCTGCACTCATATCAGAATCGGAGCCCTGGCAAATAATTTTCATTTAATTATTGAAATATTTGTCAGATATTTTATCCTGTTTTTTCAACAGGATAAAATATCTGAAATTTTTCAGCGCAGAATTAGTTACGTTATCAACTTTGATGATTGTTTTCAAAAATGCTATTCATGATTCCTGATCTAATTCGGTCAATTAGTCCATTTCAATCGCATTCGGTTTTGTTGTTACCTGTGACACGGTGCCGATGGGCCTGAATTCGACAATTTCGGGGTCCGCCTGGTCATCAATAGATCGTGATTTGGTCAGCTTCTTCAGTTTTCCGAAGATACTCTTCTTTTTCTTTTTATCCGTTGGCAGCACTTCGCTTTGTGTTGACCCACCAGATAGTCGACTGTAAAATAGTTTTAGGCATTTCTCAATTCTATTTTTGTCTAGAATCTTATTAAAGAGACGCATAAGTTTTTCGCTTCATCAAAATTGTTTTTATCATCTGTGTAGCATTGATAAAATACTAGAAAATTGTCACCCACTTATTTTATTGGTTTGAAATCGTTTGAGCATCTAAACATGTGCATTTTTCAATGCAAAAAGTTCATGAGATCATAAAATCTTATTGTGTATTAGAAAAACACATGACATTTATTCAAAATTAGACCACTATTGTTTGGTCGACTGTACCTGTCGAGGCTGGTATCTCGCTGCATCGTGAAGAGGCGAACGTCGTCGCCGTCCAGCGACTGCATCGACGACACGCTGCTGTCCTCCACTGTCTTCCAGATCAGGCTCTGCATTTAGAAATAAGTTAAATTAAGGTGGGGCATTGGCGTTCCCAGGTTCTGGGCCAGGTGGGACGTTGGCATATCAGATTTTAATAAGCCAGGAGGGCGTTTTCTCATTTTTTGTCGCTTGGTTTAGTAGGGAAGTCAACACTATCCGGGGGAGGGGGCAACTGCCCTACCCTGGGTACGCACATGGGTAGGGTTATCTAAATAGATACCCAATAACTGCTGTATATACTGTATACAAATAAAACAGTTATTAGGTAATGAAGGTAGGTATTAATAAATGGCTCACCTGGTCTTTGGTAGTTTGTTCCAATGAAATTGAGCGTTTCTTGAGCGAGGGCGCCCGCGATGGTGTGCGGGACGCGGGTGTCACCGACAGGGTGTCTCGGGGCTCCGTCGACATGGCCCTAAACATTTATATATTAAGAGCGAATTTTACACCCAGATACGATTTTTTATAGTGACTCCGGAATTAGACAAGTAATTTGACTGATTAGGTCAGTAAATTACTTGTCAAATGCTTTCTGTTATGTGTAACTAATTCTAAAAGTTATTTGCTATTCTATTAAAAACCGTCCACGATTCTAATGTTTGCTACAAGCGAATAAAAGCATATTAATAATAATAATATATTTTACGTTCATGATGATTAATTTCATGTTCTTTATTCGAAAACATTGTCAACTCGAAGGGGCTGAAATGTCGCTCTGGAATGTGTGTGTGAGTAAGAGTGCGCGCGCACGAGCTTGTGAGTGTGCATGCGTGCGTGAGTTTGCATGTGCGCGTGCGTATACATGTGCGTTTGTGCGAGCGTGTGTGCACGCGCGCGTATCTGTCCCCGTGTGCGTACCTGCGCGCGCTGGCCTGGTGTCGGCGGGCGCGCTCGGCGATGCGCGAGGCGCGCAGCTCGTCGGTGAGGCGGCGCAGGCGCTGCGCCGTGGCCGTGTGTGTGTGTGTGTGACAGATGGAAGTGCGTGTACCTGCGCGCGCTGGCCTGGTGTCGGCGGGCGCGCTCGGCGATGCGCGAGGCGCGCAGCTCGTCGGTGAGGCGGCGCAGGCGCTGCGCCGTGGCCGTGTGTGTGTGTGTGTGACAGATGGAAGTGCGTGTACCTGCGCGCGCTGGCCTGGTGTCGGCGGGCGCGCTCGGCGATGCGCGAGGCGCGCAGCTCGTCGGTGAGGCGGCGCAGGCGCTGCGCCGTGGCCGTGTGTGTGTGTGTGTGACAGATGGAAGTGCGTGTACCTGCGCGCGCTGGCCTGGTGTCGGCGGGCGCGCTCGGCGATGCGCGAGGCGCGCAGCTCGTCGGTGAGGCGGCGCAGGCGCTGCGCCGTGGCCGTGTGTGTGTGTGTGTGACAGATGGAAGTGCGTGTACCTGCGCGCGCTGGCCTGGTGTCGGCGGGCGCGCTCGGCGATGCGCGAGGCGCGCAGCTCGTCGGTGAGGCGGCGCAGGCGCTGCGCCGTGGCCGTGTGTGTGTGTGTGTGACAGATGGAAGTGCGTGTACCTGCGCGCGCTGGCCTGGTGTCGGCGGGCGCGCTCGGCGATGCGCGAGGCGCGCAGCTCGTCGGTGAGGCGGCGCAGGCGCTGCGCCGTGGCCGTGTGTGTGTGTGTGTGACAGATGGAAGTGCGTGTACCTGCGCGCGCTGGCCTGGTGTCGGCGGGCGCGCTCGGCGATGCGCGAGGCGCGCAGCTCGTCGGTGAGGCGGCGCAGGCGCTGCGCCGTGGCCGTGTGTGTGTGTGTGTGACAGATGGAAGTGCGTGTACCTGCGCGCGCTGGCCTGGTGTCGGCGGGCGCGCTCGGCGATGCGCGAGGCGCGCAGCTCGTCGGTGAGGCGGCGCAGGCGCTGCGCCGTGGCCGTGTGTGTGTGTGTGTGACAGATGGAAGTGCGTGTACCTGCGCGCGCTGGCCTGGTGTCGGCGGGCGCGCTCGGCGATGCGCGAGGCGCGCAGCTCGTCGGTGAGGCGGCGCAGGCGCTGCGCCGTGGCCGTGTGTGTGTGTGTGTGACAGATGGAAGTGCGTGTACCTGCGCGCGCTGGCCTGGTGTCGGCGGGCGCGCTCGGCGATGCGCGAGGCGCGCAGCTCGTCGGTGAGGCGGCGCAGGCGCTGCGCCGTGGCCGTGTGTGTGTGTGTGTGACAGATGGAAGTGCGTGTACCTGCGCGCGCTGGCCTGGTGTCGGCGGGCGCGCTCGGCGATGCGCGAGGCGCGCAGCTCGTCGGTGAGGCGGCGCAGGCGCTGCGCCGTGGCCGTGTGTGTGTGTGTGTGACAGATGGAAGTGCGTGTACCTGCGCGCGCTGGCCTGGTGTCGGCGGGCGCGCTCGGCGATGCGCGAGGCGCGCAGCTCGTCGGTGAGGCGGCGCAGGCGCTGCGCCGTGGCCGTGTGTGTGTGTGTGTGACAGATGGAAGTGCGTGTACCTGCGCGCGCTGGCCTGGTGTCGGCGGGCGCGCTCGGCGATGCGCGAGGCGCGCAGCTCGTCGGTGAGGCGGCGCAGGCGCTGCGCCGTGGCCGTGTGTGTGTGTGTGTGACAGATGGAAGTGCGTGTACCTGCGCGCGCTGGCCTGGTGTCGGCGGGCGCGCTCGGCGATGCGCGAGGCGCGCAGCTCGTCGGTGAGGCGGCGCAGGCGCTGCGCCGTGGCCGTGTGTGTGTGTGTGTGACAGATGGAAGTGCGTGTACCTGCGCGCGCTGGCCTGGTGTCGGCGGGCGCGCTCGGCGATGCGCGAGGCGCGCAGCTCGTCGGTGAGGCGGCGCAGGCGCTGCGCCGTGGCCGTGTGTGTGTGTGTGTGACAGATGGAAGTGCGTGTACCTGCGCGCGCTGGCCTGGTGTCGGCGGGCGCGCTCGGCGATGCGCGAGGCGCGCAGCTCGTCGGTGAGGCGGCGCAGGCGCTGCGCCGTGGCCGTGTGTGTGTGTGTGTGACAGATGGAAGTGCGTGTACCTGCGCGCGCTGGCCTGGTGTCGGCGGGCGCGCTCGGCGATGCGCGAGGCGCGCAGCTCGTCGGTGAGGCGGCGCAGGCGCTGCGCCGTGGCCGTGTGTGTGTGTGTGTGACAGATGGAAGTGCGTGTACCTGCGCGCGCTGGCCTGGTGTCGGCGGGCGCGCTCGGCGATGCGCGAGGCGCGCAGCTCGTCGGTGAGGCGGCGCAGGCGCTGCGCCGTGGCCGTGTGTGTGTGTGTGTGACAGATGGAAGTGCGTGTACCTGCGCGCGCTGGCCTGGTGTCGGCGGGCGCGCTCGGCGATGCGCGAGGCGCGCAGCTCGTCGGTGAGGCGGCGCAGGCGCTGCGCCGTGGCCGTGTGTGTGTGTGTGTGACAGATGGAAGTGCGTGTACCTGCGCGCGCTGGCCTGGTGTCGGCGGGCGCGCTCGGCGATGCGCGAGGCGCGCAGCTCGTCGGTGAGGCGGCGCAGGCGCTGCGCCGTGGCCGTGTGTGTGTGTGTGTGACAGATGGAAGTGCGTGTACCTGCGCGCGCTGGCCTGGTGTCGGCGGGCGCGCTCGGCGATGCGCGAGGCGCGCAGCTCGTCGGTGAGGCGGCGCAGGCGCTGCGCCGTGGCCGTGTGTGTGTGTGTGTGACAGATGGAAGTGCGTGTACCTGCGCGCGCTGGCCTGGTGTCGGCGGGCGCGCTCGGCGATGCGCGAGGCGCGCAGCTCGTCGGTGAGGCGGCGCAGGCGCTGCGCCGTGGCCGTGTGTGTGTGTGTGTGACAGATGGAAGTGCGTGTACCTGCGCGCGCTGGCCTGGTGTCGGCGGGCGCGCTCGGCGATGCGCGAGGCGCGCAGCTCGTCGGTGAGGCGGCGCAGGCGCTGCGCCGTGGCCGTGTGTGTGTGTGTGTGACAGATGGAAGTGCGTGTACCTGCGCGCGCTGGCCTGGTGTCGGCGGGCGCGCTCGGCGATGCGCGAGGCGCGCAGCTCGTCGGTGAGGCGGCGCAGGCGCTGCGCCGTGGCCGTGTGTGTGTGTGTGTGACAGATGGAAGTGCGTGTACCTGCGCGCGCTGGCCTGGTGTCGGCGGGCGCGCTCGGCGATGCGCGAGGCGCGCAGCTCGTCGGTGAGGCGGCGCAGGCGCTGCGCCGTGGCCGTGTGTGTGTGTGTGTGACAGATGGAAGTGCGTGTACCTGCGCGCGCTGGCCTGGTGTCGGCGGGCGCGCTCGGCGATGCGCGAGGCGCGCAGCTCGTCGGTGAGGCGGCGCAGGCGCTGCGCCGTGGCCGTGTGTGTGTGTGTGTGACAGATGGAAGTGCGTGTACCTGCGCGCGCTGGCCTGGTGTCGGCGGGCGCGCTCGGCGATGCGCGAGGCGCGCAGCTCGTCGGTGAGGCGGCGCAGGCGCTGCGCCGTGGCCGTGTGTGTGTGTGTGTGACAGATGGAAGTGCGTGTACCTGCGCGCGCTGGCCTGGTGTCGGCGGGCGCGCTCGGCGATGCGCGAGGCGCGCAGCTCGTCGGTGAGGCGGCGCAGGCGCTGCGCCGTGGCCGTGTGTGTGTGTGTGTGACAGATGGAAGTGCGTGTACCTGCGCGCGCTGGCCTGGTGTCGGCGGGCGCGCTCGGCGATGCGCGAGGCGCGCAGCTCGTCGGTGAGGCGGCGCAGGCGCTGCGCCGTGGCCGTGTGTGTGTGTGTGTGACAGATGGAAGTGCGTGTACCTGCGCGCGCTGGCCTGGTGTCGGCGGGCGCGCTCGGCGATGCGCGAGGCGCGCAGCTCGTCGGTGAGGCGGCGCAGGCGCTGCGCCGTGGCCGTGTGTGTGTGTGTGTGACAGATGGAAGTGCGTGTACCTGCGCGCGCTGGCCTGGTGTCGGCGGGCGCGCTCGGCGATGCGCGAGGCGCGCAGCTCGTCGGTGAGGCGGCGCAGGCGCTGCGCCGTGGCCGTGTGTGTGTGTGTGTGACAGATGGAAGTGCGTGTACCTGCGCGCGCTGGCCTGGTGTCGGCGGGCGCGCTCGGCGATGCGCGAGGCGCGCAGCTCGTCGGTGAGGCGGCGCAGGCGCTGCGCCGTGGCCGTGTGTGTGTGTGTGTGACAGATGGAAGTGCGTGTACCTGCGCGCGCTGGCCTGGTGTCGGCGGGCGCGCTCGGCGATGCGCGAGGCGCGCAGCTCGTCGGTGAGGCGGCGCAGGCGCTGCGCCGTGGCCGTGTGTGTGTGTGTGTGACAGATGGAAGTGCGTGTACCTGCGCGCGCTGGCCTGGTGTCGGCGGGCGCGCTCGGCGATGCGCGAGGCGCGCAGCTCGTCGGTGAGGCGGCGCAGGCGCTGCGCCGTGGCCGTGTGTGTGTGTGTGTGACAGATGGAAGTGCGTGTACCTGCGCGCGCTGGCCTGGTGTCGGCGGGCGCGCTCGGCGATGCGCGAGGCGCGCAGCTCGTCGGTGAGGCGGCGCAGGCGCTGCGCCGTGGCCGTGTGTGTGTGTGTGTGACAGATGGAAGTGCGTGTACCTGCGCGCGCTGGCCTGGTGTCGGCGGGCGCGCTCGGCGATGCGCGAGGCGCGCAGCTCGTCGGTGAGGCGGCGCAGGCGCTGCGCCGTGGCCGTGTGTGTGTGTGTGTGACAGATGGAAGTGCGTGTACCTGCGCGCGCTGGCCTGGTGTCGGCGGGCGCGCTCGGCGATGCGCGAGGCGCGCAGCTCGTCGGTGAGGCGGCGCAGGCGCTGCGCCGTGGCCGTGTGTGTGTGTGTGTGACAGATGGAAGTGCGTGTACCTGCGCGCGCTGGCCTGGTGTCGGCGGGCGCGCTCGGCGATGCGCGAGGCGCGCAGCTCGTCGGTGAGGCGGCGCAGGCGCTGCGCCGTGGCCGTGTGTGTGTGTGTGTGACAGATGGAAGTGCGTGTACCTGCGCGCGCTGGCCTGGTGTCGGCGGGCGCGCTCGGCGATGCGCGAGGCGCGCAGCTCGTCGGTGAGGCGGCGCAGGCGCTGCGCCGTGGCCGTGTGTGTGTGTGTGTGACAGATGGAAGTGCGTGTACCTGCGCGCGCTGGCCTGGTGTCGGCGGGCGCGCTCGGCGATGCGCGAGGCGCGCAGCTCGTCGGTGAGGCGGCGCAGGCGCTGCGCCGTGGCCGTGTGTGTGTGTGTGTGACAGATGGAAGTGCGTGTACCTGCGCGCGCTGGCCTGGTGTCGGCGGGCGCGCTCGGCGATGCGCGAGGCGCGCAGCTCGTCGGTGAGGCGGCGCAGGCGCTGCGCCGTGGCCGCGCTCTCCGCGCCGCCGCGGTCCGCGCTCTCCGGCGTCGCCGACCGCGACCGAGACTTCGATGACTGCGGACGACACGCTTGTTAACATTAGCTTATTAGAGTAAACTTCTGGACGGAGGCCTCCCACGGGAGGGAGTTATGCCCATGGTCACCACCCTGTGCAGGTGAGTAAATAACCGCAGTACGGCGAACGAGAAAAAAAACGGGGAGCTGCTGTATTTCCTATGGAATGGCCCCGGAATGACGCGCACAGCGCTCCACAACATGATACCTTTTAGTTACCTTATATTTATCCAAATAAAATAAAAATAAATTAAAACACATAACCTTAACGTATTGCTCGATAATGCAACGTCTAAGACGTATGTGTTGTATAATAAAAAAAATATTATTTTATTTATAAGCTAAAACATAAAAATATTCACTATTTACCCTATTCCTTCTGGGCGGCGTCGGTGTGAGTAAGCTCTTCTCCGGCTTGACGGAGGGCTCGTTGCGGAACAGCTCCGGCGTCTGCTTCATCAGGTCGTCAATCGTTTCTAGAAGTTGCGCTATAATCCTGTCATCCTCCTGCAAATGAAAAAATGCGGATGTAGTTGTCAGCTCTCTGGTAGCCTTACCGTTAAGTTTTTAAGTGGCTGGTGAGGCATTGTACTTTTTTCATTCATATTTTTTACGCCGACAATAGTAAGTGCGGGCACTGATTACTCATGGTATCGCTGCCGGATACTGCATAACGGCCCGTGCTCGGTAACCTATTAGAGGCCCTGTGCACGTGCACTTGTTTTTTAAACGTGGGGGCCCCCAGAACCTGGTCCAGAGGCCCTAGGCATGTGCCCATTGTGCCTAGTGGGAAAGACAGATCTGTGAGCGACAGCGTAGTGAGCGCCCGATATCCCGGAGACCGGCTTCACGAAAGTCCGAATGCCATAAACACAGTCTTTTGACAAAAAAAAAAAAAAATAATTATCTCAGCAGTGTGTACCTGCTGCGCGCGCTTGAGCGAGGCGACGAGCAGCTTGTTCTGGTCGCGGTCGCGGTCGTTGCGCTCCTTGTCGCGGCGCAGCTTCTCGTTGGCCGTGCGCAGCTTGGCGTGCGCGTCCCGCAGCTCCAGCAGGTCGCATTGCAGCTCCGACACCTAATCAGAGAACAGATAATAGACTTTGTGTAAGAGGTCAGTATGTGCATTATTTATATCGTAATACAAAGAAATAAGAGGCGTGGTTCGTTGTCATTTTATATCCAAGAACGGGCTCGGTTCAGGGTTTGTTCGGACTACTTAGTCGATGGTTTATGTGAAGTTTGCACAAAATCGGTCGAGTTGTTCTTCATTTACCACTAGCGGCCACCCGCGACTCCGTCCCCGTGGATTCCGATTTCCAATATCCTATGTGTTCTTCTGATGTATAAGCTATATTGTGGTAAAGTTTCATTCAAATCCATTCAGTAGTTTTTACGTGAAAGAGTAACAAACATCCATACATCCAGACATCCATACATACAAACTTTCGCCTTTATAATAGTAGTAGGATTCGTAGCGAAGTAAGTTACTACTGCTGTTTTGTCTTCTTGTGGTTAGAGGTGTCACGGTCTTCATGCATGCGAGCGATAAGGTAACATAATAATTACTAGTAATCACCGCCGTCCATGGAAAGTGGACACCCACGGGTCCACAAGAGTAGTAGATGCGTGGCCTACTTTTTAAGCCCCATCATGTATTCGTATGCAAATTGAATAAAATATTGTAATTATACAAACCTTCTTCTTAGCTTCCTCCGTTTCTTCTTCAGTTGTTCGCTTGAGTTGGTCGATTCTTCTCTTCATGTCTAACCTTTCTTTATCCCTCTCGCGTTCCACCTGTGAAATATGCAGTAATTCACTAAGCAAAATGCAGCACTGCCGATAATTGGGAACTAAAGAAATTATAAAGTCGAGCACAAAATCTTTATTTTTAGTCGCTCTCGGGGTCTGCCCCGACTGTGCCCACCTGAGTATTTTTACATACAAAAACATAAAGCCGACCAAATGCGCAGTAGGCATTCGACTTCGTGCAGTCAGACGTCTTCGTTCTGTGCGACACACTGCGGCAGCCATAGGCGACGGGCGTAGCCAGCCTTGGCCTCAGGGTGGGGCAGCAGTCAACCTATCACCCCCCCCCCCTCTTGCGGTAGGTTGTTTTATATATATTTTTATTAGCCTCTATTTTGCTCCAGTTCTAGTTCTAGTTTTCTCCAGTGTGGCTACGCCCATGGCGACAGCTCTACATTCGGTGTCCCCAGTTGGCAGATGCTCACCTCGAACAGAGTCTGCCGCAGGTCGCGCGCGAGCGTGGAGGTCTCCTGCAGCAGGCGCTGCTGCTCGTCGCGCTCCTTGTGCCAGGCCAGCTCCATGCGCGTGGCCAGGCCCGCCACGCGCGCTCTGCCGGACGACAGCAGCCGCTCTTCCTCGTACTGTCAAATATGTATAAAATCATTATAACATCATCGGCTTGTACTTGTCCATTGCTGGACATAGACCTCGGTATTTTTGCTTTCGCTTTCATATACGCTTACAAGCGAGTTACGTTACACCAGCTAGAAGCAAATCACATATCTCAGGCATCATTCATCATCCTCATTTTGACGAGCCTATTAGACCAAGAGGTCGCGGGTTCGATCCGCGCACAGGATAAACATTTGTGAGCATGAACATGTATGTTTGTTCTGGTGAAGGTACTTGAATACATCTATTTAAGTTTATACGGACTACTTATAATACCACCGTCGATTCTGATATTATCCTACTACTATTATAAAGGCGAAAGTTTGTATGTCTGGATGTATGGATGTTTGTTACTCTTTCACGTAAAAACTACTGAATGGATTTGAATGAAACTTTACCACAATATAGCTTATACATCAGAATAACACATAGGATATTGGAAATCGAAATGCACGCGGACGGAGTCGCGGGCGGCCGCTAGTCTGTAATACAAGTGCTTAAGCTTCTTAACAAAGAGTCAGATCAATGGGGGCGTTTGGGCGAAAAAAGCGTTTGCAAGCGTTTGTAAACAAAATGGCGATTGTTAGCGCAAAATGGCGATTGTTTAGCGGTAACACAGTAAACTGACAGTTAGCAAACACGTCCTGGCCGAAAACAGTACAGTTAGCGCTAACAATCGCCATTTTGTTTACAAACGCTTGCAAACGCTTTTTTCGCCCAAACGTCCCCATTGTTACGATGTTGTTTTTTTTGTGATTTATATAATCCCCTCTACTGAGTAACGTGGTTCGCCAGAAATAATTTTGATATTAAAAAAAATAATGTGTAAGAGCAGAGTGAGTTATAGCAGAATGAATGCTTCATCGCTGAGCCTACTTACACATGTAGATCTGTAAAAGGTTTTTTTTAATACGGTATTTGACTGAAAAGTCAAATCACCTACTTTTTTTAAATGTCAAAAACGTAACCTTGTAGGAAAAAATGTATGAAATATTGAATCTTGACGTCACGATGCAATAGTGTCAAATCAATACTCTTTTAACTTAAATTTGCTGTAATAATTTGTTAAAAGCTCAATAGTAACTGTGAGATAAAAAATTGTGCCTAATTTTTTATTTCGTCTTTAATCTTAGAATGTCATAATTTATTTCGTATGCAGCCAAATACCCAATTGTCCATGTATCAGTTAAAATAAATTCCAACGTAAACAACTTCTTCACGTACCTCGTTGAGTCGGGACTGCATCTCGGCGATGCGCACCTCGGCGGCGGAGCGCTCGCTGACGAGCTCGGTGTTCAACTTGGACGAAAGCAGGCGCGCCTCGCAAAGCTCGTCTTCCAGGCACGCCGTCTGCTGCTCCAGGATTGCTACTTTGTTGCGGTACTCCTCCTGGGTAAGATAGTTTGTCATTGTCATTCAAAATACAATATTTAAAAGTTTGTCGTCAACTGGGTCTTTACGAGCAGATGCATTTTTAGGCGCCACATGGGCCGTGTTGGCAAGAACGCCTCCATCCACGTGTCCACCTCGTACCACGCATCCAGTAGCATGGATTATACCACGGAAGCATTCATTTGCGATAAAAAATATCCTATCACCTAATCCTTTTAGCCCACACCCTATATGTGCAGAATTTCATCAAAATCTGTTCAGTAGTTTTAGCGTGACTGACGGACAATCTAATCAAAAAAACTTTCACATTACATACATTAAGTATCTACTGACCTCATCGTTGCTTGATATTGACGTTCTTGGCGTTCTGGTGTTCTTGTCACCATTCTTCATCTCTGCCATAGATTTTTGTGCAGCTTCCAGCATTTGTTTGTAATTATCTCTTTCTCTTTTGAACCTAGACACCTGAAAAAAGAATTAGGCATCTTTCACTTTTAAGAAATTTAGATTCATGCTGTGTATTCATGTTTATGAATACCATCTAGTCCATAAGATTTATTAATTGTTTTAAGATGTTATTTGATGTTACTCTGTTCAATAAAATTATTACGTCATACTTATTTCAGTTTATATCTAAAAATAAAGTTTAAAGAAAAGTTTAGGTAGCCGAATGGCCTTCCAATAAAAAAGCGTTGAATAAAGGTACACTTATAGGAAAATCGTCTACAAGTAACTGGTTTGACTCCCTCACCTGGTTGTGTAAGGACTTCAGCTCGTCCCTCATGCCGTTCATCTGTCCCTCGAACCTCATCTTGGTGTCGGTGAGCTCGGTCTTCCTCGCCTTCTCCGCCTGGTCGAGGCGCGCGTTCAAAGACGACACTTCTCTTTCCAATTCTGCGTTTTCAGCCGTCAAATTCCTCTGGATCTTTGAAACTCTTTCGTAGTCTTCGAGCATCTGTTTAGATTCTTCCAGCTGTGGAAAATATTAGTGGGTTAAGGTGAAGGTTTTCATTTTGATTAATATCTATAATTAATCTACGAGTTATTACTTTTTAAACAACAATATGTGTACTGTAGTTATCATGGCGCAATGTTTTTTTTTTACAAAATACATTATTTTTATTAAATTTTCGTCTCGCTTGTGATCTCGAGGTCTCGGGTTATATTCCCGGGTCGGGCAAAACGATGTGGGCTTCTCTTTGGTATAAAAACATCATTTCAAACGATGGATTTCGTCACCCTTCAGTAAGAGTTTGCTAGGCTGACACTACTTGTTTAATCACTCGTATTTACGTGTGGATTTAATTTTAAAGTTCGACTGGTAATCGTATAAGCCACTAACGATCATTCCAACATTTCTTATAATAAGGACGTATTTGAAATCAACAGCAAATCAAATCAATATCATTTATTGGTCGTACATAGCAGATAGTACCTAAGCTTTATAATAATGTTCATTATAACCAGGCCAAAACCAGGGCTTACAATATTTTAGATATAGAATAAAATATGTCATTCCTAATACACTGTCTGGTGTCTGTGACTACTTTAAGGGTAAATAATGTTACTCCACCAACCTCCTTCTTAGCCTGGTCGTGGTGGTGCGCGAGCACGTCGAGGCGCTCGGTGGCGGCGCGCAGGTCGGCCTCGCGCGCGTCCAGCCGCGCCGCCAGCCGCGCCTTCTCCACCTCCCAGCCGCCGCCGCACAGCCGCTCTTGCAGCGAGGAGATCTCGCTCTGCACTCGACGACATTAAAATATGTAATCAAATAAAAAAATATATGGAAGACTTTGCTCGGCTGTACTGGCTGAATTTTGGCCAAAGGGTCCACGTTGGAATTTTGAGGTTTTGAATGTGTGAGGCTTTAGTACAAATTCTCAATTGATTGCCGCACCGAAGGCACTCTCGATGATAACGATTTCAAAACATTCAGTTTATATAGACAAGAGTGTGCGCTTGTTAACGTTGAACTCGCGAACGTGACCGCTTTTGTTTGAAATTCCGCGCCCGCGAATCGAGGTACACAAGCACTATCAGAGTGAGGAGGTTGAGTGCAATGGGAAGTGGTAGATAACATCAAGTTGTGGCGTGTTACAGTTTGCGTAATACTACAGAGTTCTTATTAATTCAGACTGAATATACATATGTATATTGAAAGTATAAATTACCTGCATGTCCGATTTTTCTTTATGCCACGCGGAAGACTGTGATTCGTATGCATCCTGGCGGCTTTTTATTTCCGCTAATGCTGAATTCAATTCCTTTTGGACGTGTGCTAATTCCCTAAAAATAAAACAAATTGTAATACTCTTATAAACAGGACTGAGATACAAAGTACGAAAAGGCGGTAAGTAAACAAATAATGTTACCCTTGCGCTTGCTCTTTCTCAACTGTCAGTCGAGCCTTTGTTACTACATGTTCCTCTTCTAACAACTCGTACTTGCCCGTCAACTCTTCATACTCTGCTTTCTCCACTGCTAATGAGTGCTCGAGCTCTGTAAGTTGTTTAACGGTTTATAAATCTGATACAAAATTACAAAAAGAAATGGTAAAATTATGACACTCTTACTAACTTTTAACAGTCTCTTCATATTCCTGTTTAAGATCGGCGATTCTCTTGGCGCCAGCTCCCGAACTTTGTTCGAGAACCTTTAGCTTGCCCTTGAGTGTTGCCAGTTCAGCTTCTTTGTTCTTTATGTCTTTATCGTGGGCGATGCGCATCCTTTCTAATTTCTTTCTCTCTGCCTATACATTAAGAAAATATTTAGTATCAATTTGTTGTCATCTAAGCGGAATTAACATTTTATTTTTAAAATTACATTTAAACATTTAGATTTTGATTAAAAGATATCTCAGCTTTTATACTAAATGTGGTACAATGTAGGTCTGAAAGTCAACTACAATAAGTTTTCCTACCACGCAAGTTTAGAAATTTACCTGCAAATCAGTATCCATTTCCGAAGCTTTACTCTCCCAATAGCCTGATTCTTTCTTTTCGGCCTGCAATTTATTATCCAGGTCCTTCCTCTCGTTTTCTAGTTTGTTAAGATCAGACTTCATCCTGGACGTTTCAGATTGCAGCGTGCTCAATTCCTTTTCAGTCTTACTTAAATCTTGTTTGGCACTTGTTAGTTCTTCCTCCTTCTCTTGTAGTTCTTTCACTGTCTTCTCAAGTTTATCTTGCATTTGTGCCATTTCAACTGATGATATCGCTTCATCGTACTTCTGGTTCGACGTCTCCCTTAACGCGTCCTCCTGAATAATAAAAGGATTAGTATCCACATTGATAAATTTAAAAAGATCTCATTACTACGGTATTATAATCTATTTACTTGTTTTTTATGAGTAAGAATAAATATAAAAGTATCGTCTATCAGGGTATAATTACTTGGCATAAGGTGCAACGTGCATTTTTAGCACTGTGGGATCACATTTATACACATTTTTATATAACTATACTAAAGTAAATACAGTGAATGGTGTGGTGCAGTAGGATAGGGATGGAATTCTCAAAAACATGCAGTGGTATATCATTCCACTCCATAAATTAACGTCTAACTACCAGCTGTTTAATGTGAATGTCTTTGGCAGCTATGGTCGCTTCCAAGTTTGTTATTTTAATTTCGTAATCAGTCTTTAATTCTCTTATTTCCGTTTCTAAATTGATGACCCTGCTTTCAGATTTCATGAGCTTTGTATGTATTTCATCCTTTTCACTTGTAAATTCAAGAGATAAACGTCTGTGTGAATTAACCAGTGCCTCGGCTTGTTCCTTTTCTTCTGAGAGCTAATGTTGGTGAAGATGATGGGTTAGTGTGATAAAAGAAAATAATTCAAAGATGTTGTAAATTAATGAAGATGTTATTCAAAATTTGAAATTGAAATTGATTGATGTATTGAAAAGCTTGCGTGAGATGGCTTACCTCTTTCTCTAACTTAGACATTCGGTCTTTTCTGGTTGCTAGTTGTTTCTCAATTCTCTTACATTTTTCTTCTGATTCTTTGAACTTCTTTTCCATATCCCCAATTTTCTTTGCCTTATCTCCAACCTGAAATAACACATATTTTGTAGAATATGTATTTTTTTGTTGCGCAATTATAACAGTACAATTATTTTTGATGGCTCTGTTACCTCTTTGAGCAATTTGTTTTTGTCTTGTTCTAATTTGCTAATATTTTCTACTTGCTTCTTCAATTTTTCAATTTCCTTATCTTTCACATCCATTTCTTTTTTGAAGTCTTCTATCTTCTTCATACAATCAGCCAAAGCTGTCTGCTGAGAGCTAGAGTTTTCTGAAATAAGATGAATTCAATCAAGTAAACAACTTCATATATTTTTTTAATATTTAGTTCAGAAATACTTACTGAGATCAGAGTTAAGTTTTGTTATTTGAGATTGTAGATCTTGCTTTTCATCTTTCAGTGTTTTCCATTCATTTGTAGCTTTATCTTTTTCTATTTCGAGACTTTTACATTTATCTGTAACCTTCTTTTTATCTGTTTCCAATTTGGAATTGAGATCTTTCAGTTTAGCAATTTCTGTTTGTAGCTTGTTCTTTTCATTTGTGAATTCAGATTCAGTTTTAGACAATTTCGATCTAATATCCTCAATGTCTTTTTCTAGTTGAGCTTTTGCGTTAATTTCGTTGGAAGATAAGCCAGCGTTTTTCATAACCACGTACAATTCTCCTATGGAACGAAAATTTTATGCATAAAAATCATTAATTAATTTTTATATTCAATTCATCGAACAATAAGATTTAAATCGTTTAGATATGATTAGAATAGATTTGAGAGTCAACATACCTATTTCATTTTCAAGATCCTCTACCATCCTCTTCATCTGTAGTTTTGTCGTTAGATCTGTTAATTTTTTGGGAGTTCTGGGTTTGAACGTTTTCATCGCATCTTCTTTGAGTGCTTTAAGAGTAGCTTGTAGTTTTGCGTTTTCTTTTTCAAGCTGTGGAAGGTAAATATTTTTTATGAGTAACTTACTACAGTATTGGCAAAGTAAATATGTTCATGTCATGAGGCCACCTTGGTAAAGTTAAGTTTTAATTTGTCCAATTCGTCTTGTTTTGCCTTTAGAATGTCATTATCCTTTTTAGCGATTTCTCCGCCGAATCGAACTTTCTTTTCAGTCTTTTCTTCTTTGTTATTTTCCAATTCTTTTATTTTTTCATGAGCTTCTTTCAGCTCTTTTTCCAATTGTGTGATTTTGGTTGCATTTTGTTCTACAGCCTTATCAGATCGTAACGTTTTAGTATTCTTCAACAACTGGAACACAAAGTAACGTCATGTAAAGACAATTGTTGTATTAATTGCAGGTAGGTACTCGTTAGTTAAGTATGCTTATTATTATTACCTGTAATTTTTTATTTTCTGCCATAATCTTCTCGTTGTCTGCTTCCAGACTCTGTGTTTTCGCTCTAAGTACACTAGCTTCTTGTTCTATTACTTGAAGTTGTCGTTTTAAATCAACATTCTGCTGATCACTTGAGCTATCCAGAGATCTAGAAATACATGATTACAGTAGAAATTAGCAGTTAAATTATACAAGGACTACATATATTACTTGTTTTATTATTTCAAATCGTTAAAATACGTACTTGCTCTTAATTAGGGATGCTTTAGGTTTCTTTTGTGCAAGACTAAGTTCCGCATGTAACCTTTCGCAGTCCCGTTCTTTTTCAATCAGTTTCTTTCTTAGTTCATCTATTTCATCTTCCAATACCTGTGAAATCAAATCGATTGCATTAATAAGGTCTACCGAATGTTTCAGCTTACCTATACTCGAAGACTCACCTTAACTTTTTCTTCAGCTAAATTGTTGCCCTTTGCTGAATTTCTCCTTAGTGAAGATGTGGAATTAGCCACAGCTTTAGTGCTTGTGTTGGCAATTTTGTCGGTTAGTTCCTTAACCTGTTTCTTTAACGTTTCCCTATCTTGTTCTAAGTCTTCTACCTTTCGCCGTAAGACAGCCGCTTCCTAGACAAAGTAATACATATTCATGGTATCAAAATAGGAGTTGGGAACACTTAGGGCCATTATAAAGATTTCAGTGATCACAGATAGTCCGTACAAGTAAGTTTGAACTGTCTGAAAAGGAGAGTAGTAATGGCTACCTGCTCATTAAGTTCAAGAAGCAGGCGAAGTTCCGCTGGATCTTCTTCGTCAGATATTCCTTCATCTTTTTCATTGGGTGCTTCAATTGCAAGCCTGTTTGAAGGAGGAGTGGGTGATAATTTCCGACCTGTGAAAGATATAATTCATTAAAATTATAATTATAATGGCGCCTGGTCACAACAAGGACAAATTCACAAAAATACAAAACAAAATCAAGTTGTCAAATTAGAATACAACTGTGATTAGTTATTGTGTTAAGGAAATATTAGTATTATTATTTACCGCCGCACATAACATTTGTACCAATCAAGCACCATGATGGTTTAACTGAAACTTCTCTTTAATTATATACAGTACATAAATCGGAAGGTTTCATCAATAACTGGAGAAAATGGCTACCATTGATACGCCTTCTGCATCGGAATTTAAAAAGCGGGTTAGTATTTTTGAAATAGATGCAGAGAAAACAAATACCAGCAAAAAGAAAGTAGGATGTTAAAGGAATTTGGGGTGTTATCTAATTAAAGTATGCATACGGATAGGCTGAAAGGTTTTAACAAAAACTAAGTGGAATTTTATAACATTTAGTCTGACATACTTCTGGCTTTGGTAGCCATTTTCTTCAGCTGTAGAAGCAAGGACTCATTGTCATCCTCGACCCGTGACGCAGTTTTACGTAAATTATTTGCCTGAAAATATTCGTTAGTTATTATTATCTGACAACGGCCTTGTCTAGTCTAAAACATTAACAGAGTAGTTACAGAAGGGAGTTACGGATAAGTTATACATAACAGGTCGGACAAAACATGTAATATATCGGGGATAAAATGATAATGTACCTATGGTCGGTAACCTTACTGCCAGGGGGTTGAATAAAGAGACGAATGGGTAGGTGAGGGGAGACGAGGGGCCCGCTTCGGCTTTGTCAGGCGTCAATGGCGGACTCTCAGACTTCTTAGTTACATCGTCCATATCATCTACATCAGTTATTACTATATCGCTACCGTCTTCAAAGTAGTCGGTCCAAGTTCCTTGATTATAGACAATTGTAATATCAGTCTCAGTGCTAGCATCTGCATATTCTATACTAGACCTTAACGCTTGCTGACATTTATCGCTGTACAACTTATTTGGAGTTTGTATGGACGCACTTCTTAGTTTTGGTTTCTCAGTTTGAGTGAAACCATTAATTCCAAGGGAGCTGGCTTGTATATTTTTATTCTTCATGAAAGCTACTTCCGTTTGAGCGTACATATCAAGCGTATAATTATCACTTTGTATGGAAGAGTCCAAAGTGATTTTTCTAGTCTCTGTTGCGACATCATGTATCATTAGCAGTTCGGTTTGACAACCCTGGGAATACCGGACCGTGAGATCTTGCGGCGACTGAGCTAAGCGGTTGACTCCGATAGAGAAGTTACTCACTTCTAGGGAAGCCAAGCCCTTTTCTAACGCTAATTGCATTTCTAATATACGACGGTTGGAATTCTCTAAAATGTGATTGTCAGATTGTTGAGCAGGCGTCTGAGGAGGTATGAGATCGGGATGGAATGGTTGCGGAAGTTTCGGGGGAATCTTGCGGCCACCGAAGCGTTGCCGATATCGGCTAGCCTGTTCGAAAATAATATTCTATAAACTTCTTGTATCCAGGAAGCGAGTTTATGGGAATGGCAAAAAACTGTCTGCCCTATAGACAATAAGATGGTGTAAGGTAGACGTCATTTATTTCACGTATAGCATATTTGTGTCGCGGCGGTGAGTCAGCCGCCCTGGCATTCTGCCATCTGGCCGCTAGCAAGAGCTAATGCCCTATTAAATGCAATTGTTCTCTAGTAAAACTAAGTAATTGGCGGCATTCGTGTATATGCGTGAAGATGTTAACTGAAGCTGATTTATGTGTTGTATGCGGTGCTGTTAATAAGCGAGTTTTGCTTTCTATTCTCGTAGCGTAGTTTGGTCCAAATATTTTGAACCCGAATTGCGGTAACGTTCACATTTGCCTTGGTTTCGGTATAATATTTAAAAACCAGCTATAATTTTCAGATACATTGAAATAAATTGTTTACGTGTGTAAAGTATAAATACACCGGCGTTAGATAAATAGAGATATTGAACTTTGACTTTGTGCCAAAGTTTTTATACCTACCTACTATGAAGTGTATGTTGTAATGTGGAAGGGAGTACTTGGGTAAATATTAATCATATCTACTAGTCTGGTTTCGGCTACGGCGGCTCCTCTTTACAATCAATCTACTACAAGTCCTTACACAATATATATTTATATATAGGGCTTAAAGTGGCCCTGGACGTAGAGCAGAGCATAACTTTTAATATCATTCTTTTGTTTTTTATAAACTAGCTGACCCCGTGAACTAACAAATTAGTCGAATCGGTTGAGCCGTTCTCGAATTTTAGCGAGACTACACAAGCATCAATCACACAAAATGTCTAAAGGTGGTCGCACCTTGCTACTGTACAATTATATTTGTAACTTGTTTGTGATGAGAAACCATTTCTTTATTATTTTATTACTACGAGTAAGGTTCAGAATACGGTAGTAATCCTTCGACAAAACGCTACTGAGAGGTACAGAAATGGAACAGGAAGGGAAAGGTCAAATAATATCTTACCTCCTCCTCAGCGTTGCGCAGTTGCTCGCGCAGGTCGGCCTCGCGCTCCAGCGAGTCCTGCAGGTCGCGAAGCAGCTGCGCTGGGTCCTCCTGGCTGCCGCCGCGGGTGAGAGATGACCGGGATACTTTCTGCTGTTTACACAAACTTTCCATTTTAGTTTTATTTGCTTACTTATTTATTTCATACATACAACACATTACAATCTTAGAAGGACAGAGTACAAGATTTACAGTTCATGTCAAGATAGCAATATAAAAAAATGTGTACATTGAAAATTACGATACTAGTTTAATATAACGTACATTTATCGTAAGGGCAAACTATACATTGCGAACAGAGAATTATCCTCATCAAAATCAACAGCCTTTTGCAGTCTCTACCATTGGGCATATGCCTATTCCAGTAACAGGCTGGGTGACTGCAGTATTGTGAAAGTTTAAACACAGGGGAACGTAGCTTTCCCCCAACCTCCTGTCCCGATGTTCCTTTGCCGCTTATGATATACCCATGGTATATTAGTATTATGATTTTCTTATATTTTCATGTATGTTTGATGTGTGGTAATATATCTATGGGCTTAACTTGCCCGACTTCAAATAATAAGTTTAGCTGGCAAGGTACATGTACATATATATTACAACAAAAAATAAAATTAAAATGTGGGCAGTACTATTCTAGGCTGGCGCTGTCACCCACATAGATAGAGAAACGATAGACACGTTTCATTTCATTGTTGAACGTCCAGTGGACTGCCAATGGCTGAGGTTGACGGTCAAGGGGCTAAAAAATTGGCCAAGTGCGAGTCGGACTCCCGCACTGAGGGTTCCGTACAAATTCTATTTTTGACGTATTAAAAAAAACTACTGAGTAGATTTCGTTCGAACCAATTTTCGTTGGTAGTTTTAATGGTAATGTACATTATATATTTATTTCAGCTTTATCATCCTCTTATTTTAGAAGTTAGAGGGGGGGGACACACTTTTTTCCACTTTGGAAGGGTCTGCCACGCAAAGTATTCACTTTAGAAAAAAGTGATTTTAGAAACCTTAATATAATTTTTAAAGAGCTTTCCATAGATACCCCACACGCATATGTTCAATGTAAAAAATATTTTGAGTTTCAGTTCTGTCTATGGGGACCCCCCATTTTTTTTATTTTTTTTCTATTTTCGTGTGAAAACCTTGTTGCGGTTCACAGAATACATCCACTCACTAAGTTTCAACAGTAAAGTACTTATAGTTTCGGAAAAAAGTGGCTGTGACAGACTGGCGGACAGACAGACAGACAGACAGACAGACATGACGAATCTATAAGGGTTCCGTTTTTTGCCATTTTGGCTACGGAACCCTAAAAAGGTAAAGGCTGTCCCTCACCCCGTCAGCAAGCGGCTGCGGCTTCTTGCCCGCGTTGCCGGGCGCGCCGGCGCGGGCGTCGGCTAGCTCCCGCTGCAGGCGCCGCGCCACCTCGGTGGAGCGCGCCAGCTCCTGCTCCAGCTCCTTGATGCGGTTCTCGCGCGACATGCCCTCCTTGCCGCCCACTATCTGCCGGCACATACGAATCATATAACATTAAAAAGAAATTTAAGCACTTTACATGCTTATTTTAGTTTTATCAGTTTAAATATGTATGTATCGAATAAACTCAAAAGCTACTGGACCGATTTCAAAAATTCTTTCACCACTGGAAAACTGCATTAATCCTGAGCAACATAGGCTATATTTTATTCCGGTACGGGAAGTAGTTCCCTCGGGACGCGGGTGAAACCGCATGACGGGCTGCTAGGTTTAATTATAAACAAGGAAAAAATCATCTGGCCTAACGTGGCATTAAGCGTATTGCAAATAACAAGGGAAAATTCGTCGGGACCGGTAAGGGTCTCGGTGATACAACTGATTGCCTCTTGCCCAGTTTGCAAGAGGTGCAAGTGCGAATCCTACCTGAGGCCAGATGTTTTTTATTTCTTACTCGTTTATTATATTAGATTTTACCGAGCAGACGACGTCTCGCACCACCAGGCCGCTTGTGACCACTCAGTAAGTAGTTTTCATGTACTTCATAATGATCTAGCGGCCCAGTGCGTACTTCGCTTCGAGTGGTAAATGAAAAACCACTCGACCGATTTTGAATATATACAGGAAATAACATTTTGACACTGTTTATAAACCGAAAACATGTTATAAATACCTCAAGAAGTTTCTTTTCTTGCTCAGCCTTCTCTTGTTCGAGCTGCTCAGCTTTTCTTTCAGTCTTTTTCAATTTAAACGATAGAACTCTGCAGTTCTTGATTGTTTGCTCCAACTCTCTACGAAGTGATGAATATTCGTCCGCCTGGTCCTCTCTGTAAATTCAACGCATCATCATCATCATCAATGAACATTGTAATGAACGATAAAACAATTAGGAACGCTGCTGCCCATCTCCTCTCCAAGAATAACCCAGAGTCGCATTTTACGACACAAACGGAAAATACGTCTGTTGGTGAGTAAGGTCGGCCCAATTAGGGAAGGAATAAACTCAGGCAATGTAGCAGCGACACTGTGGGGTTGTTGATGTTCATGGTCGACGGTGATCCCTAATCAAGGCACAAAGAGTTCCCGTTCCGACTAGGCACGGGACTCCGAGCCTCCCGAGCTCACTGAGTCTTGCCATTCTACCTTAAGGCTTGAAAAAGACACAATTACACCATGGTCTAGCTCGTTTACCTCCATCAACAAAAAAAGTGGGGTAAAACTATTTAAGGCTACAACACAGCCTTCACAACCTACAACGAAGTGATTACCGAAAGTTATCCTGCATCTCCTCAATCTCCTCCTCGAGGTCCCTCAGCTCCTTCTTCATGTCCTCGTTCTCGTCCATGAGCTCCTCGCAGAGCGTCTCTGCCGCCAGCAGCTTCGCCCGCAGCTGTTCGATCTGACGCGTCTGCGACTCGGCGGAGGGACGCGCCTGGAAACACGTCGCGTTGTTTTTGTGGGCGAAGGACATAGCAGTTGACAATCATTTGGGAATATAAATAACTTTCGCGTTGCATTATAACAATAATATTATTTAACGGGACCAAACCTGCTTTAACGCAGCCGAAACGTCAAGCAGTAAGTTGTACTTATACTTATACTACATATATAATTAATATGGCGGTGGTCGTATGGTCTCATAGTCTTTTGATCCATACATAGGATTGATTCAGCATTTGTTTGCTGCCTGTACCTTTTTCTCAAAATCTGTAAACGCAGATCAAAATATCTTAAAAAGTTATGGGTGGTTAATGTACCTATCCTTCAAAACCCATTTCAAAATTCCACAGTGTATACTGATATAATGTAATATGTATTAAATTTTAAATCTCAATTGTCACAGTGCAGTGTCGTCGGCATTTATATTGTTTTACCAGCAAGCACAGCAGACGATATACGTAAACTCACCTCAAGTTCACTCTCAACCTCCTTCACCCTCAACGACAAATGCTTCTTCTCGTCCCTCAAGTCCTCATTCTGAGCCGTCAGCTCGTTGACCTTCTGCTGCAGCTTGAGCACCTCCGACGACCGGCCCGAGGTGTACTTGTTGGCGGTGTCGATGTTCGCCAGACGTCGAAGGAGAATGTCGCTCTTCTCCTTTTCCACCTTTTCGCAACGCTTGCGTAGAGTGTCCACTTCTTGTTTTAGGCTTTCAATTTGGTCCTGAAATGAGAGTAGGGTTTTGTAGGATGCTTGTAATCACTAAAACCAGAAAAACTAAATCAGCTGAAAGGGATATTTATTTCACAAATTATTAATTTTAATCTTTAAGGATAGGGCCCTCCGGTGGCGTCATTTGGATGTAAGCCCAAGGAGGAAAGGCTGTCAATTCCTTGGATGAAAGGGGTTTCATTTTATAAGCAGTTAATACCCAAAGCAACAAAAAAAAATTTAAACTTTATAAGAATCTAATGGTAATGGCTTCGACGCAATGGTCGAGTATACCCGGGTATAACCGGGACAGGCGCTAGAATGATGACAGTTTCAGTTTCTTCAGTCAGATGCAAACGGAAGTTGAGGGTCCTCCTGCAGTAATACGAGCCAATTTGCATTGCAATGCATGGTGATGTATGAATGGTGACTGTACCGCTTTCTGAGCCCCACCATTTAAAAAGAACCTCATTAAATGCTCCTATGAGGCTGGTATAACCACCAATGGTGGTTAAAGTCTCAACAAAATTAAGAGAAAATAAAAAATAATAGTGACTAGTATTGCCTGGTGATTAGGTACCTGGTAGTCTTTCAAGTTCGCATCGACGAGAGTAGTCTCCGTAGTGACGGTGCCCGCCGTGCTGACGTCATCGTCTGATTCCTCCTTGTCGCGCGACGGACCTCCTCGCAGCGGCGGCTTGGAGGTCGATGATGAACTTCGAGAACTTTTAACCTTTAAACATAGGATATGGTACCATTAATAACAGAATACATTCAGTGCCGTGATTCACCTATTAAGCTCGTATTAATTAAAAAAAACGTACTTGACTCTCGAGCTCGATCTTGAGTGCGAAATTAATATGTTATTCTCATACAAAACAGCACATCAAGTTCGCGCTTAAAGATCGAGCTCAGAGTTGAGTGCGATTTATTAATACGAGCCTAAGAGGCCCTGGGCACATGGGCCTTTTAACCTTAATGGTTTGGTTGTTGTGCAAGGTTGTAGTTATAGGGTGTTTAAGTGTGTAGGCAGACCGCATTTTGATTTCCAAGAGAGCTGTTGTGTGTAAATTACATACATTGGTAGCACTCTCAGTAATGAGGGATACGACTGAAGAGAAAGTCAGTTATTATAATATCAATTAACCAGCGTTACATATTTCGATGATGAGCAAATTTCTTTTCTTGCATTAATTAAGTTCAGTGGACTTATTGTTATTAAAACCTTCAGTAGTAACATAAGTAAACTTTACCTGCATCATGAAGTTGACATCATCTTTGGACGCTAACCGGTCTTCTTTGAGTCGTGTCGTCTTTTCCTCTTCCCTACTTCTTTTCTCCTCGTCTCTGCTTCGTTTTTCTTCTTCTTTGCTTCTGGATAAACTTCGCCTTTCTCGGTCTTTTTCTATACTAGACTCTTTTTCAAAACTGTTTTGACTTTTTATTAACTGCATCTGAAATATAATATTTAACATATTATTTAATACAAGAAAAACAATATTAGAAAGGCATAGCGATTTATATTTTTAAAAGTCCGTCTATGAGGAGGAACTTTGAGATTGATAAATATGAATGTCTTTATTAAGTACCCACGTAGATATAAGTTCCATGCCCGAATTAGTATCTTCAAGCAGGGGCATCTGCAAGACACGGGTCTATTTTTGTTTCCTAATATTATTTTGATAGACTTATACGAGTAGTTCTCGAAGTGTAACTAGTTGATTTAAATCTTTATTTCATAAAATATTATGGGCATTGATCCATAATTTACTCCGTTGAGCTGCAAAAACGGAATAGCAACAGGCCATTTCCTCAATTAATTATAACGTCTTGCGCTCTGCCAGCGCTAAGTTGCCGCGACCTTTTAAGTTTATTTCGGGCCAGGCACCGCGTACGCGCAGGTCGCAGCTAACCCGCGGGCGACTATTGGCGTGACCCACTTATTCTCACCGTGTTTTTCTAAACGTTCAAGGTGAAAATATTCCAAATTCCCACTTCGTTATTTTAAAACCCTTCATTATTAATAGTCTTCGCTCGCAGCCACGTGAAGGGAATTAATACGCTGTCGGCTTCCTTTGTCGAAATCTGTTGTTAGTCTTTCCTCAAACGTATTTATAAAATGTATGTTGCAATAACATTTTACGAGCTTGCAGTTGTTTTGTAACTCTATATCTATATTGTTTTAGGGATACATTTCAGAAGTAAGCATGCGCTGATTGAGTGCTCCCTTTGTGTCAAATATTAACTATGGATAAATTGCAATAACAATATTAGGCATGAGAAAATTCAATAAGTTAATACTTACAACGAATTAACAGTGCACGTGGATCTATTAATGTGATTTTTATCCTATTTTTGCATGAACCGTTTACGTTGGCCCCTCGCCTAGCTGTTCTGCATGTCAGTATTACGCAAGTTCTATCTTTGATCGTAGTAGGAACAATTGCTCGATTCAAAGTTATATCTACGTCTCGGTTCAAGTCAGTAAATCTAGACGTGTTATTTTAAAGTTAATTTGTTTTTTGGATACGTCCCTACAGATTGTATTATTGTTATATGAACAGGTTAAGTTAAGGCACTGAAATATTTAACACTGTTCGTCTAAATCCAGTATAATAAAAGTTAGCAGACAAGAATTGGTATGCTCTAGTAGTTTCTCTTCGACAAAATTCTAGTGCACTTTGATTCATTTCATCCAATTGCCTATGTTACAAGATTCAAGGTGGCGTTCTTACCAAACCATTACGTACATTTGTTTTTGTTAATTAAATAGAGATGTTTGTTTACCTTGCGCACGCGCTCCGCTAGCGAGTCGTTCTTGTTAATGGTGATGTTGGCGGTGGCTGGCGGCGGCGACGGCGACGGCCGCCGCAACGTCACCGTGTCTGCATCAGTAACACGCTCATTATAACTTTATTGCATTCATATTTTTAGACATTCTAAATAATACACATTGTTTATCACGTATCTATTATGAGCACGCATTATTGCCATGATAAATAGCGTGAGTCAAATGTTATTAATATTTTTTTTATATGCCAAGCTCGTGAGTAGAGTTTCGAGTATGTCGGTATACGACTCAATGGGCGTGGACGTTTGACTAAAAATAAAATTTACCCTCCGCTAAAAATACGCGTAACTACAAAAAAAAGTCTGCGTCCATTCGACTGGTAGGTAAATGGCATATTTCTTTGATGTTTTGGCCTAACTTACTCTTTCATAAATAAGATGAAATGTCCGAATTACACATTATCATTTAGGTCTTGAGATAGTAACAGTAGGTATGACCCAATTGTAAAGTGGCAATTGGAGAAATCCTGATCATTCGCAGAATTATATTAAAATGACGAATTTATATAGAAAGACTTTTGTCTAGACATCTTAGGAATGTAGTATATTGTGGGGATTAAAATTCGCAAGGCAATGTGAATGATTCATTATTACGCGAAATTAAGCTACCGTCGTTGTTATTTTCTGAGTATCATTGTATTTTTGTTGAATCTAAATGGCATGGTGGAGTTAGTGACTACGAACCTACTAACATCCAAAATATTACATTTATTTATTTATTTATTTATAATAGGTACGCAAACAGATTACAGTCAATAACATATTTACATAGAAGCTTCAGATATGCACTTATGAATGGTCAAGTATTCAGGTTACAGATTGATTCTGTGAGAAAAGAAAAAGAGAAAAGAAAGCAATAAGCGCATTTCGAGAAACAAGAGAACTATCTTATATCTACCTGTGACAGTATTAGTGACAGTGTTATGATTCTGCCCCGTGTCCAGAGAGGGCAGCGGGCCCGTGAGCCGTCGCTTCGGCAGCTTCAGGCTGACTGTCACGGCCGTCGTGGATTCTGTCTCGTTGGCCCCCAAGTCCGGCGTCGACGTCCATGCTGCGCTCGTTCTACTGAACCCTGTTGTATTGACTATTCATCATCATCATCATCCTAGCGCCTCTCCCATACTCAGTTGCATACTCAGCCAATGCCTTGGAGCCCAGGGTACGCTGCGACTATGATCCTGAATTGACAAGCCTGGTTATTACAATGGAGCGACTGTCGTCTGACCTCCGTAACCACAAGGGAAACCAGACAATTTGGATCATAGTCGGGACCAACGGCTTAACGTGCCTTCCGAAGCACGGAATCATCATTCTTATCGGACAATCAGGTGATTCAAGCCTGCAATGTCCTAACCAAACTGGGAAAACCAACACAAAGTGAAAGTGTTCCCCGCGGGATTCGAACCCACGACCTCCGAGTTCGTAGTTTTTGAGCACAGCGCTCTAACCACTACACCACGGAGGCAGTTGTATTGTTGTATTGACTATTATTTATACTTATTTCGTTATAGGTGCAAACTTTTGGACTAGCAATTTCCTCTTCTATGGTCCAAGGCAACTTCTTTTCACATAATGTTTATTGAAAATGCAGGACTAGATTTAGCACGGTGTGGCGACTCATTAGGTGACACACTATCGATTGATAAGAATCGCAGAAGCTTTTAATTTGCAATCTCCCATTGAGCTTTGCTAATAGTGTATGCTGTGTAGTGAAGAGACTGGATATTCCAGAGGGATAGCAGTGTTTCCTTCTGTTTTATCGTTCACTACTCTTCCGCCACCAACACCGCTATCTAGCGTTCTAAATGTATATTTATAACCTGATATAAGAATCGTATGATTCTTATATCAGAAACTTTATGAGAGTGGAGAAACCGAACACAGATATTTCGAAATGGACATATTGCGAGAGCAATAAAACATAAAATAACTAGAATTAATACCAGAGGAGAAGGCGTCTTTCTTGGAAGGTTCCATGGAGCTAAGGTTTGTGCTGGACGCCCAACCGCGGCCTGACCTCTCCACTTCTGCACCATTTTCTTCATCACTTCTTCTGCAAAACACAATAACACAATGTCTACTGTTTGACACATACATATATCTATGTCAGCCACACACATGTTACTCCTAAATCACTTGTTGCCATCTAGGCTTCCATTATATTTGTTTACATTCCAATCTATTAATCTTTTTGGTATTTGACAAATGGGAATTCCAAGCCATTAGTCTATATTTACAGTTTTAGATGCGTGTCTAAGCTTTATTTATGACTAGCGGCCGCCAGCGACTCCGTCCGCATGGGTTTGGTTTCCGTACACAGTCTTACTATAGATAGCTTAAAGCCTTCCTCGACAAATAGTAAGTGGACTATCCAATACAAAAGATTTTGTCAATTCCAACCACTTGTCGTTACTGAGATTAGCGCGTTCAAACCAATCTGGATCAGGATGTTACACGTGTTATTGTGAGTCAAGCATGAAAGATAGACATATGCTGTTTAGGCATATTTTTTGTGCAATTTTATGAAAAATATTTCCGTGGTACATAATTTTTATGTAACTTTAACCATTAAAGCAGCACACGCGACAGAAGCTTAAAAAATGGAGTATATTCTCCCGTTTTCCCAATATTTCCCTTCACTACTCTGCTCCTATTTATTGTAGCGTGATGAAAAGTATCCTATAATATGCCCAGGAGTATAAAGAATAATTGTACAAAGTTTCGTCAAAATCCGTCCAGTAGTTTTTGTTTCTATAAGGAACATACAGACAGACAGACAGACAGACAGACAGACAGAAAAAAATTTTACTGATTGCATTTTTGGCATCAGTATCGATCACTAATCACCCCCTGATAGTTATTTTGAAAATATGTTTAATGTACAGAATTGACCTTTCTACAGATTTATTATAAGTATAGAAGATACAATTTCTTTAGCAGTAGTAAACCAGAAAAATAATTATTGCATTACAAGTAGATATGGTTTTATTTAAATACTTAGTGCAATGGAAGATTTTGTGAGACGAATCCATGATTTTATACTTAGTTAGATAGAATCTTAACGTGAGGATACGCACGCTATCCACTAAATAGTTTTGTGCTCCAACCGCCCAGTATCTTATCCCGTTTATTACATGTATTGGTTACGATTCACGTTATTCTAAATGGGGTATGTGCATTACTGGTACGAAAGCGGGTACGTCGGTCGACAGCATCACAAAGTACAAACAATTCTCTAAATCGTTCGGGAATTTGGAATAGTGCCACGATACTCTTTTACCTACTTTACATACAATTTTATAGATGTTTTGTATCAGCCGGCAATGTTACGTATTAATACTATTATTCAATAAATTCAAAATAAACAAACACTTTGATAAGTGGTGAAACTTTAATGACATAAGCATACAAATTCATGATAGCTCTTTCCATTATAAACAAAATTTAAGAACGATAAACTCTAACTGTGAGTTAAAAGAAAATTATGATGATAGTGATAATTGACGGTCCGCTTGGTGTTGTGGTCAAGAAGTTGACTAAACCAAGAGTTCGCGGGTTCGATCCCCGCAGTGGTCAAACATTTGTGTGCATTAACATGTCTGTTTGTCCCTGGTCTGGTTGTTATTTGTAATCTTCTAAAGTATATTTGTATAAACATAAAAGGATTTAAGTATTTTATTTAATCCGTTCCCTTCAATCCATAGTAGGAACAAGCTTGGAGCTTATTTGGTGTGTTAGTCAAAGCGATATATTAATTTATTTTTAAAGGGTAGGTAAATTAAATGATATCGTAGTCACAACGGCTTATTACTAAGTAGGTTATTTTTCGATTAAACGTATTTCAATAGTAAACACCAACCCCAAAGCTTTATGTTATGTGCAACGTGGTGTCATACACGTACATATTTAGATAGTAGGGTGAAGCAAATGGTGGAATTAATATCTTGGATATCAAGTCCATTCCGTTATTAAAGAGTTTTGTTGAACGAAAACTGTTCAGTACGGTTATTTGGTCTCATTTCTAGGACATTAAAAATACTAGTTTGTCTTCTTTTGGCACAATCATAGCCTCAAAATATATATCTACATAACTGTACATATCCCACATAACTTTATTTTATTAAAATTATAAGAATAACTAGTATTTAACCGGCGGCTTTGCCCGCGTGGAATTATAAAGATTCTTAATTCATCCCATGAAAGCATTAAATCGGGGTTAAAAGTGTCGTATCACCTAAGTCAGCCCATACCTGGCCTGTTTACAAAATTTCGTCAAAATCTGTTCGATAGATAGTTTCAGTGTGATTAACGGACTAACATCCAAACAAACAAACTTTCACATTTATAATATAAATAAGATGTGTTAGTGTGATTATACAAATAAATTTTACTAGACGGTTAATATACCTACCATATCATCCAGATGCTTATCTGGATAATAGTTATGTTAGGGTATTATCCAGAGATGGTTAAAAGTGGCATTAATGTTCTATTCTCTTTGAACAGGAAGTTTTAGAATTACACCTATTAGTATGTCTACAGTGTGAAACGGATGTGCAGTAATGATGCAAGGTCGTACTTCAGATGGACAACTCGGTTCATAAATCTGCACACACAGGCACAGGTGTAAACATTCAACGTTATTTACCTATACCCCATAAAATGGTTTGAAACACGATGTCGTTCGCTATTTTGTTTAGCATAGAAAGTACACAATTGTCAATTACACTCATCATCATCCTAACGCCTCTCCCGGGTGCATCCTGGGCCATTGCCTCGGAGCTTTGGGTACGCTACGACCATAATCCTGAATTGACTAGCCTGGGTTATTACAATAGAGCCTCCGTAACCGTGAACCACCGAAATGTGAATCATAGTCGGGACCATCGGCTTCATAATTTTTATCGGAAAATCAGGTGATTCAAGCCTGCAATGTCCTCCTTCCCAAACTGGGAAAACCAACACAAAGGGAAATTGTGCCACGAGGGATTCGAACCCACGTCCTCCGGGGTTTGAGCTAAGCCCTCTAATCACTACACAACGGAGGCAGTTAAAGTGCACAATCACACAATTAACCATAATTGATAGCCAGCAGAAATAACTAATTGCAACATTACCGCGATCACTATTAGCTATTACATAGACTTCATCAGGTGGTCAACTCAAATCAAACATTGTGAAAAAGGTGCCTTAATTCGTTAAAAACATAAAAATAAAATCTGAAAATAACTTGTGATGCGTGCAATGTACGTAAACCCTTCTTCCAATGATTAATTTGTTTTCACATAACTTTACGCATGTAGGTACGCTGTACGCATTCATTGAGACATTAAAGTCATATAAAAACTTTTAAGTCCATTAAATGTCTTGTTTTTGTAAAAACCTTATACTATATTATTTTGTGGTAATTCCCATGTAATCAGAAATAACCGCTAACCATTCTATAAGAATCATCATAATCAGAATCGGGCGATTATAATAGGTCAGGTTTTCGATAACCTACAAATAACATGTAAAAAGCATAGCTGGGCATTAACTCGTTAATCCGTTAATCGTTAATTAACGAAGTTAACATTTTGATTAACGGATTAACTTTTAAGTTAACTTTAAATAATGTTAACGGACATGTTAACTTCCGTTAATTATGCAGAAGTCCGTTAATCGTTAATCCAATGCCTACTATTAACCGCACGGCTTCGCGGGATGAGGCGCGAAAAACAGGTTTAGACCGTTCCGGGCGCGGCGAGCGCGGCGCATGGCAGTTTAAATGGCGAAGGCAGTCAAGGGAGCAATACGAGTAACAACGATGATGACTTGGAAGACTTTTTTAATTCTGTCACTCAGTCTATAGAAAAACCAAAGAGCTCCAACTCTTTAAAGTCAGTCAGCCTCGTTAAAATGTGGCTGGACATGAAATCAAAAGGCTCGTTCAATGATGTTGCATTCCTCGGGGAATCAAGATTTATAAGTCTATTTATTAAATACAATAATGCTTTACCCTCAAGTGCTGCAGTAGGACGTCTGTTTTCCACGGATAAAGACATTTTAACACCAAAACGAGCCTCGCTTTCAGACGAGAACTTCAACATGTTAATGTTTATGAATGGGAATATGCACCTTATGTCCGACGATAAAATTCATTGAGGTAGAAGTAATCGTAGTAGTAATCTACGACGTATAGAGATGACATCACGAACATAAATTTTCTTATCCACATTGTGACCACAAAGTTGCAGTCTAATTTTCTTTTTTTGCCAATTTTTTAAAACAAAAAATGATTAAATTACACATTTAACTATTTGAATCATCAAGTATTACATACTGATTTTAAGTAGGTATGCACAATAAATGATTTTTGATTTTTTTGAAGTATTTTGTTTTGTTCCTAACAATGACCTAACCTAACCTAAACCTGTGAACTTCCAGAACCTAAAACAACCAACAAGTTTTATAAGATCACTAACGCAACGATATAAAGTGCATTTTTACACATAGTTAACGGATTAACGATTAACTTTAACTTGCGTTAATTCTTCCGAAATGTAACGCTTTAACGATTAACGAAGCTAACTTTTTTTGTAGCGGATTAACGATTAACGAAGTTAACTATTTTATTAACGGTGCCCAGCTATGGTAAAAAGTAACTGTCGATTTCAATTTTGAAATAAAAAGAAGAGAACTAACCGTGACGCCGGCCAGGAGGAGAGGGAGGGCGTGGAAGCTGTGAAGTCGTCCTCCTTCTTGCGACCACCGCCGTGCTCCTTGTAGTCGCGGAAGCAGCGCTTGCAGCGCGTGGGCCACCGCACCTGCGGGTGGAACCCCAGCGGGCACAGCGGGTCGCCCTTCGCCAGAGGGTACAGGTGATGCATTTTCACGCCTCACCCACACCGAAATGCACTTCACAAATGTCAAAGATTACACCTAAATGCCACAAATTAACAAATTTTATCACTCAACACATTCCTCGTCACTCGGTCTCCGGCGATCCGCACTCGTCTCGGTCACTCGCGCCCGACACGGAAACTAGGATCGCCTGCACAAACGTAAATGTTTACGGAATGAGCTTTACGATTCTACTCTATAAATAATAATTTATTCAACTAGCGGCGCGGTCGAGGCGCTCGGACGTCTGCACCCCACGGTGGCAATAAAAATATCCCGCTGCCGGCACCGAACCGGGCGACCTAAATCGGCAGCTCCGGCCGAGTCCCGAGCCCCTCAGTGTCGAGGCGAAAGCTCGGTGGCGAGTCCGCGCGAGTCGTCCTGCAGGCGGGCGGCTATGGGCTTGGGCGGGCGGCGCGGCGGCGCAGGCGCAGGCGGTGCACGCTGGCGAGGCGGGTGTCGCACGCGCGGCGCTCCGGGGACTGGCGGCGGCGCGGGCACGGCGCCAACGAGAGCCGCGCGCCCGCTGTGCCACTTATGCTCTATTACACCGCATGCCGCTCACCACCGCTCGCCTCCTGATCTTCAATAAAAATAAAACACTCTCTAATAAAACGCGTCAGGGAGTACCCCGTGTTCCCGGCTCGGGGCGCGCAGCCGCGACCTCTCGGTTCGGCCGCACCGGTGCCGGTCTCCGTTCGGCGCGATGCGCCTGCGCATTCTGCGCAATGACGGGGATGGATATCGCATTGGGATATTAAATCAAAATACCCACTTTTATTAGATGTCAAAAAGGTTACACAGTTTGTGAGAGGTGACATGCATGTTAACAATATCTCAATTTTATTAAAATCATTTTTGTTATAGTTAATTCAAAAATTTATAAGGTATTGTGAATAGTGTTTTATTAATAAAAATATTTATATTTCCGGTTTTAATCGGTTACCAGGACAATTAATCGCAAAAATCCACCAAAAAAACTGTACCACATAAAATACTTATGTATTTTATGTGGTACAGTTATAAAACTGTACCTACTTTCTATAAAATATTTATTAACCCTTAATTTGATAAAGTCCGGTGTGACGGACACTTATTTAAAATTAATCTTGCCCAGTTTTTATTTCATGTTCGTCGATTTTTGATCGATGAAATGTTTATTTATGCCATAAACAAATAGTAAAAAAAAAGTCATTTAGTGAAAACATTGAATATGTCAGTTGTGACGCAAAATGTCAGCGAAAAGGCGGCCACCTGTTTTGCTCAAGGTATTTATAATTGTTTTTCTTATTTTTTGTGGAAAAATGTTTTGAATTATAGATTTATTTATTAGATAATAAACATATCAATAATTATTAACATGATTATGCGCACTTTATTACAATTTTATGGTTCTTATTTGTAACTTAAATGATTTGTCCGTCACAGCGGACATTGCCAAAGTAACAACTTCATTACTATGTCCGCTGCGGCGGACAACGCCAAAATGTATGTGCTTCTTGCTTGTTTGGTTATGATTCTGAAATTGTTCTTTTTTCTTTGCCAACAGCCTAATCGCGCAAGTAAAATTATTGCTTTAGTGCCGATTATACATTCACCTTACGATGCTAGCGAAATATCAGATTCGAAAACTGAATTGCATAATGCACATACTAATTCTTCCAACCCCTGTCTTCTCCTGCACCATCTATTGCATCTTCCCTTGCTAACTTAACAATAGATCATCCAACGATGAAGAATTACACTCCGAAGATGCTGATATTATACCAGATTCTATCGTGCGTGAAATCCCTTCGATCATGGAAGAAGGACGCTGCAGGTTCTGCCAAATGAAGACTGTCGTGTATTGCATAAAATGCAACACAAGATTATGTTTCGTGACAGGAAAAGCCCCGTAAATTGTTTTTTAAATTTTCATACAAAATAAATTGTAAAATTAGTTTTAAAATGTTCGTTTCTGTATTTTTCTTTAGTAAATAAACATAAAAATAACTGTGGTTTTTATTTTCCGTAGTTTGGCAGTGTCCGCCTCAGAGAACATATAAATCTGACCATTAATTGCACAGTAATTGGCAAGGTACGCTGTGACGGACATCAGTTTTCCCAGCGGTGGACTATTGTAGATTTTTTTTTTCATTTTTCCTGAACTTTATGACATACTCATGAAACCACAAAATTGTCAAATTCATATATTTTGAATATTTTTATCTGTGCCAAATTAAGGGTTAAAAAAAAATAACAAGATGAACAGACATAATAACGGCGAGACGTAGTTTTCTTTTGATATTCGAATAACTTTCTTATGACCGAGGGCGCTTTATCTACACGCGCATGTATGCCACAGCGCAGTTTTTCAAAATAGACATAAAGACATGTCGGTTTTCTTATGCGCAAAACGGCTGTGACGCTCAACTCGGAATACCGCTCCAAATAATTTGGCACGTCATCACATCTTTATGAATGGGCGTTGACGTCGGACGCGTACGTCCGGATTCTGTAAATATGAATTAGTACGTCGATATTAAGATGAATTCGTGATTTCTCGCGATCGTTATAACACTTAGGTACCTACTACCTACTGTAACTTGTAGGTAACCACTGGTAACCAATACAAATAGAAAGGGGGATAGACGAAAATACTACAATAAAGCTTTATACTTTTATTCGTGTTTTGATTACTGTAAAAACTTAAGTAACAGGAGTATTTTAATACATAACAACCTTTCAAAGAATATATCTTAATAATTAAATCTAAAGTTTAGTTCATATTAATAATAAATATCTAATTTGTCATTGAGCATAAGTATGTACCAAAATTGTGTTAGTATTATGCTTACTATGATAAAATAAACTAAATAGATATTAGGTAAATATAGATGTAAAATTATGCACAAGATTTTACAATTCAAGCGACAACTCAGTTAACTTAAAACGCTCTATATATTATTTCTTCAGATGGGTAATACAAATGGCAAAAAAGGTTCCTCTTATTTTACTGTTTATACACAGAGCACCTACTTTCTTTAAATCTCTTAAGATTGATAAAATTATTTGACTGTTTTTACGACATCTGAATCATATTCTGTTATTACTTTATTACCAAGCATTTGTTGGTTGCTTGCCAGACTGTTGTGAGTAGCTTAAGACTAATGACGCAGCATCTCCGTTGTTTAGCAGAAGTCTCCCTCGTTGAGCGGTTCGTCCTCTTTCTTGTCGTAAATGAGGGTTTTGTAGATGACCTCTTCGAAGTGCAGCGCGTTGAGACCCTTAGGCTCCGCCACCTTGATCTTCACATCACCCGGGTAGAGGATCTCTCCCTTGTTCTTAGTGCTGCCCATCACTAGTGACTTTTGTAATTTGTCGATGCATGGGATCTCTGTAATTAGAAATATAGAAGATAAAGTAGATTTATATCGTGAAAAAAAAAGAAACAATTAATGGCTACCACCAACGAGATAGAAATCAACAGATAAATAACGTAGTCAAAACCCACTGGCCAATCAGGTGTGCATGCGTAATATGAGCATGTAAATCATATACATATTTTACATTACAACGACAAAATTAACGATTGGAAAACTTTATCGAACTGCTTAGATTGACAGCAGACGGTAGATATTAAGTACAGTAGTACTACGCCTACGCACGAAGCTACGCCTGTAAAAAACACTCATCAAACAATCATTTAAGAAGTATCTTAAAGTGTTTTTTTACAGAGTAGCTTCTAACATTTAAAATTGCATATTTTAATAAGAACTTGTAATTTGTTCAATACTTCCAATATCTAGCGGTAGTATACATACCCGAAGTGACGACTTTCTTGATGGGCGTTCCCAGAGCACTCTCGATGATCCTAACGTCACGCACCAACTGCTGGAACTCGGTCGGAGTCAGCGAACACACGTGGTCGGTGCCTTTTTGATTCCTATCTAGAGTTATATGCTTTTCTAGCACCTGAAAAAACAAAGTTTTACTTTTAAACACGCGAAGTAGCACACATATAAGTACGTATATATATGCAAGAGCGTCCGTAGGCGCCTCCCTGCGATCTTGGCCGGCCGGAACGTCAACACGTTTTAATTTTATTTTATCATTTGATTACAGAATACACAAGTTAATATCATTTGAGTCTACTTACTCATCATAATAAAGCAATAGTACCGACCACGTAAATAAAACATTAGTGCTTTATATTATGATATTCGTGTTAAATAATATTTTATCAATTTCATTTACTAATTGTACCTACTTATAAACAAGAGAAAATATGACATGTCATGTGTGCTGGACAGAGAAATAGCACAATGTAATTTTGTACCAGTCGATAAATTGATATGACAATGGAAACGGCCGTGACTTCTTGCGATAAAGATATAATATTTCAATAACAGTGACCGCTATAACACGTTATAATGCTATTGTTGTCATAAACTAAGGCGTCAACAGGAAAGCAGACGCCTATCTCTTTGTCATCATACTAAAGCCACCTATTTGGCCACGCATATGGTTAGATTTTACAACAATGGTATTTGTTGTAGAATCACGCTGGTATTTTTATTCGACGCTTCATATGATTGAGGTCGTTGACGTGTTGTTACAAAACTAATTTGTGAAGAGATAGGGAAGGATTGGGTGTCATAGCAATATATACCATATATTCAGTCATAGTCAGCTTTTGCCGGTTATGATTAAACGATTTTCAAGACTATTATTAAAATAAATATCTCCTTTATGTGAAGGCAGATAATGTGTCTTTTAAAAGCATGACGTCGATTGATTCATTGTCGCGACATCGTGAATAATAAATTGTCTGGGTTTTTATTGACTTACAATCAATTACAATAATACCTAAGGACATTAAGAGAGTTCATAAAACGAGTAGGTTTTGTAGAAACGAAACAAAATCAAATATTAAAACTAATGACATTCCTTATGATTATAAAGATGCGTTTTTGTAGTTTTGAACAACACATGTACAATCTTAAGGAGTTTTACAAGATCCTGATTAAATTACTGTAATCGAAACATATCTTAATGGAATATGGCAAAAGATTTCGTACCTTCGCGCCCAAAGACACTGCAGCTAAAGCAACTGCCATCCCAACTTCATGTCCGGAATATCCAATTGGCACGTCGAATGATTGCTTATAGTCTTGTAGTACAGCTAAGTTGCAGTCTTCATAGGGTACGGGGTATGCAGAAACGCAGTGCAGCAAACAGAACTGCTTATGCTGTGCGGATATTATGTCGTAGATATTCTTCACAGCCTTCTTATCAACCATTCCAGTTGATATAATAAGTGGAATATTCTTTGACGCGGCATATTTCAAGAACAATGGGTTGTTGGAGTCACCGGATCCTATTTTGACGAACGGCGCTTTGTTGTTGACCAGAAAATCAAATGACACCTGAAAAATATATAAAATAGATTTTTCATTTTCGTCATAAAATAGGTTTCAGTATGATACATCCAATTGCAATGGTTTTAACTTATTTTGAATAATTCGCAACATCTGAAACATAGGGAATATTTTATATAGAAAGGTGTATAAGACATATCTTGGAACTAAATAATACCAACATTTATTGTTGACACTGCTTTGAAATGCTTACAGTCCGTTTACTTACAAATACCGGTCATAATTGCTTGGTACATAACTACACGAGCAAACAGTTAAAAGATTAGGTAATAAAGATAAACCACAATAATCTGGAAAAGTCTGGTTTCTATTGGATGAGTAAGTAATATACAGCTCTGTTTTAATTAACTTAAAAATTAGATGCATGCACAGATGTTTAAGTTTAAACTACCTACTTGTATGCTTGTAAATATCATTAAATGATTTAAACAAAGTTCTTACCATGTCCATAGCAGAGGCTGCAAGGGGTATGCCGACTTCATTCGCATACTTAATCAACTCTCTAAATTGGCTCTCATTGAATTCTAAACGATTTTTATGTTCTTCATAAGTTTTACCCCATGAGTTCGGGTTATCGTAAGGTCTTTCCAAGTATTTCTTTGTAAATCTATCTTTGAGACAAGTCTTTTGGAATTTCACACAGTTAGCTCCAGCATCCTGAAAATATAAGTTGGAACAAATGTTTAAATCATACTTTCTGTATTAATTTCAAAGTGCATTTCCTATTCTTTCATAGTATCTAACACCGTTTGTAATCTATTAAGAGTAGGTAGACACACCATCAATACTTTACAAATCAATGGCCAAGTTCTTAAGATAAATCCAACTAAGTTTTGTAATGAATACCTTCCTAAAAGGTACATACAACTCAATCATAATAATGGACGTGAAACAAACGATTGGACGTAGAACTGCATTCACGATAGAATAAAATCAAATTATCTACTAGGTGCGCTGCGCAGGATTGTAAACATAATGAATACTTTTTGCATAATTTATCAGAGGAGGTTATTTGCGTACCTACATATTCTTTGTTTTGCTTCCTACTAACGTTCCTAACAAAGAATTAGTTGAATGGCACTTACCTTCGCCGCTTTTATCAGCTTTTTTGCAATTTCAATGTCACCTTGGTGATTTTGTCCAACTTCCGCAATTATAAAACAGGGATTGGTGCCCCCAATCCTTATATCGTCGTTTATCTTCACTTCACCCATGTTCACAGCCGCTGCGAGCGTTTCATAAAAACAAACAAGCGAAACTGCCGGTCGGCGCGAACTGAACGCAGGAAAGGGACTGTCACTGTGTAGCAAGGTTTGTCGACCTCACACTCAAGATCAGTTTGGGTAAATAAGGTCAATTCAATATAAAAGCGAGCTGTTTGGTGCGCGCCCGCCGCGCTAGTGCGCTCCGGCCGCGTCGCGATACCCCCTTCGCATAATTGATAAAAAACCAGTATGCCGGTCGACGAGCGCTCTTGACCACGCACGCACACGTCCCCGGAGGTAAACAACACAAATAAACGAACTACTGCGTGTATAAACTTTTATTTATGTACAGGGGAACATAGGTTTTAGTACTTACATTTATTTACATAAAGAGTCGGTATGTAGGTATTGTTAATGTTTAATTAATTCATTCTTTTACCTCGACCCGCTGATGTTCAAATAGCACACGAGGCCATCTGAATGACATCTTTGTGGTTCTTGAACTTATCGCCTAGTGCTCGGTTCACCCTCGACTCGGTGGGCTTGCCGAGGAAGTTGGAAATGTATCGGCCGGCCTCTATCAATTTGACGAGATCGATGTCGGTGTTGACCCCCAGCCCGTATAGGAAGTAGACCAGGTCCTCGGTGGCTAGGTTTCCGCTGGCTCCCCTCGCGTACGGGCATCCTCCCAAACCCGATACGGACGAGTCTACGGTCTTTATACCGAACTGTAAAAACAAGTTATGTTAAATATAATCTCGATGACGTAATACCAACTAAGACGGTCGATTTACGTGATAGTTAGGTATTTTAATTTAGATTATTTATATTGGATGTGACTTCGAATCTCGACGTTATCGTTAAAATGTTTATTTGAGATAAACACTTCTTATCGGGTTGTTATATCTCTTTGCGAAAATGTATATTTTGAATTGCTGTTGCCTTGTGAAGTTTTACATGAGTAGGTACCGATATACATACAAAGCACCTTGCCTCATGCCATTACCTAAGTAAAGTACAAAGTACAAACGATAAGGTTCAAAATGTGGCGCACACTTGTGATTGACGTAAATATAGAATAACAAGAGAAAGAAATAAGTAGATATTTACGTATTTAGTACTAGTGGGTGTGAACTTCGATACACATTGTTTATACATTTCTTCATGTTTTATCACACGATTCTCGAGAGGGGGCCGGTTATTATAAAATAACGTCACGGGGATTTCAAGAAAATAACACTTTTGGGTACATGAGTAAAATTTTAAACGTAGGTATAATTTCTTATTAGCAAATACCTAACAATATATTTTTTTAACCGAGACCGACACATGTGCAACACTTGTTAATCTTTATGGGTACACATTTCGATGTCAAATATAATGTAAATGATAACTGTATCATCCTTTGTATATAAAAACTGAAGAAAATGTAGGTATAAATAAAATTTAATAAATATGGACCTGTTTAGTCCTAGGTGAAGACATGTGTTTTAATTATATTTTATAGGTTTTTATTTATTGATAGGCCCCTTTTATTTATTGGCGGTTTAACTCCAACTTTAAAACCGAGGGCCGCGGGTATGAATCCCTACCTATATGCATGTGATTAGTATTTGTACTCGAGTCATGTATGTTTATAAAAATATTAAGTACCATCAAGTATTTTTTTTATTTTTTTTACTGTATGTAAATTTTCTTTAATTTTGTTTACAGTTCGGCACTGTGCGCTATTTTATACGCAGGTTGTGTTTGCCTGTAATTGTTGTTGCATTGTAACTTTATTATAAACCATTTTATTATTAAGCATGTGTGATGTAACAATGTTGGCAGACCTTTAAATAAATAAATAAAAAGTATCATCAGTTCTCTAGCATTAAAAGTACCTACAAGCTATTCGTACGATGTTTTCATTCTGAGCTTCAAATACTGCTGCAAAAACTTGGTTCGCAACAGGATTAGACTTGTGAGGAAGTAGGTACGCGATTTAACTATCATTCATTGAAATAGGAAGATTTTTTTTTAGCTTTACGCCTCGTTGATTTTCATGAACTGACTGTGTTCATTTGTGAAATAATAGACTGGAGACTATTCAATCATTCATTTCCGGCTTGTGAAGGAAATGGATACTTGGAGATTTCATTTACTGCATGGTTTTGAGAACTGTACAACTATTAAACACATTTTTTAAGTAGACTCCATCTGCTGGCCATATTTGTCTTTTGAAGGATCCCGATATTTGTAATAAGCACACATGATAAATATCAGCACCACAAAAGTAGGTAAGTGATTTTAAAAACCACAAAGATATTTCAAGCTTTTGAGTTTTTAAAACTTTAAAGCATGTTGGTAAGATTAAGGAATTAGGAAACTAGTTTTTTTACTGATGGTTATTAAAAGAAAAAACTATTTTTTAGAAAATAATGAAGCTCCCTTTTTTTAATGGAATCAGCAACTTCTTATCTCTAACTTTTGTTACGAATTAGTGACAATAGGTACGACTCACATTTATCACATTTATGTTCGTCTCAATGACTGCTTAGTGAATAGATAAATGTGATGGTCATATGTTTTACTACAACGAGCACTACTAATGATAGGTACATTCGCAATTTATTCATATTGTATTACCTAAGTATCTTTTGTGTTAAATTGTTTCTGCCAGACTACTATAAAAAAGCTTTATAATAATACATATTATAAAATCTGATTGAATTATTAAGAATGTGCTTAAATTAGCTTCTTATTTATAGTTCTATAAATATATACAATGCCTAAAGGTTTCAAATAGAATGATTAGGAAAGGCTAATTACATAAGGTTAATGTATTTGACCACTTTACTGTGTTTTTTTATATGTTTATAAGTCAATTTTTTCTTTATTTAAGTGGTTTTCAAAAATAATCTTATAAATCGACAATATTTTTTCATTGTACCAAGATCCTACCATAGGCTCCCACCACTAGGTGTATTCTTAATCATGAGTTTTGAGTGCACTATCAAATTAATACATAAAGTATAGAAAGCTTCTTACCTCCAATCCAGCCAACAGGTTAGACAAGCCCTGTCCGTATGTATCATGGAAATGCAACGCCAACTGTTCCGGCTTCGCCACTGCTAGGACTTCCTTCAGCAGCTTTCGAACGGAGCCAGCGGTACCGACGCCGATTGTGTCACCCAATGACACCTCGTAGCATCCCATCGATAGGAGCTCTTCAGTTATCTACAGAGCAATGTTATTATTTACAACATCTTTGTATGTAATTAAAGTAACAATTGGTTTAAGCACTACTCTGTGGGCAATCCAGATGCATGAGATAAAAGATAAAAATAATAAAAAGTTTAGTAAAACTTAGTAGTCCATTTTTATAGATAGTCTAGTTGTATTAGTAATTTAATTATAAAATAAATTAAAAAATATCTCGTTTTTTTCTTTCTATTAAGTTTTGCTACAGTTAATAAAATAAACTTTTCAATTTTTTCCTCTTATGAATAGTTGTAATTGTAACACAATGCAAGAAAATAAATTGATATAACATTTACCTTGAGTCAATAAAAACATTCAATAATTATAATCAAAGTAAACCTAAGATTCCCAAACCTTAGTTAGATAAATTACATACTGTAAATTACACACCAAATGATAATGAAATAAATGAATGATTAAATTAGACATGTTTTATTCACCTTAGCAATACCTTTTGGGTGAATTGGTCCATCATATGGACATCCAACCACACAGGAGACATATCCCCTGACCCTCAGGCCATCTTTTACAGCCTGGTCTGCAACTGTCTTAAACCTCTTAAGCCCTTCTTCTACAGAACAATTCAAGTTTTTTTGAGAAAACCCTTCTGACCCTGCAGGGAATATTGCCACTTCTTCAACATTACATTTTTTCTGGGAAAAGGAAAAAGGAATAATTAACTTACTCAAGTAAAATGATATAACTTAGATAGTTAACAAAAAAAAACAGTCCTGACAAAATATACTTTTCCTGAAAGACATTAAAGGACTTTATTTACTAACAGCACTTTCATATCCCTTTAGATTTGGAACTAGTACAGGATAATTAACTCCAGATATTCTCTTTATAGTATTCATTACATCCACTCCATCTGCCATTTGTTTGACCCACTTAGGACTTACAAAACTGGAAAGAAAAAGACATTGTTTACAACAGTGGATGTATATATTATATACATATTTATATTTTAGGGATCAACACTTGCTACATAAGAGTAAATTTTTATGGTATCCTCTTAACACAAGAAGCTGGACTTCGATGTCATCCACACACCATCCAGAAACTGCTCACGTGTTTCCTCCTTCCTATGATCCTGGGCTTTTTAGGCGGGGTGTGAAGCGGCATATTTGCAGGCCTTCAGGGTGAGGGTGACTGGCTCAATACTACTCATATTGAGCCAGTCAACCTTATATTTCCCTACATCCGCTTACCATAAGGTGGAGTAAGGTCATCCCGATTTTCCGAATTATAAAATAAATGAAAAAGACTCATCTTCTAATAAAATCTACATTGGTACTGTCAAACTAATTAATCATTTATCTACTGCTTTAATGTTGAAGACTTGGATAGGTGTAGTGGTTAGAGTGGTTACTAAGTTGATTGTCTGTTAGACCAACAGGTTGCCGGTACAACAACAAAATTTCAGAACAACAAGTGCTTAAGCTATTTAACCAGAGTCAGCTCAATGCAAGTAACATTGTCAGATAGTTTGTATCAACATAAAAAAATATCAGTTGTAGAATATTAAGTTTACATAATAAATAAATAAAGGAATAAAAAAAGGATCATTCTTTAATACTACCTTGCAGACTCAATGTCTTTCAAGCCAGCTCCAGCCAGTTTATGTATTAATTCCACTTTGATTTCTGTTGGCACAAATTTAGCTTCATTTTGTAGTCCATCTCTTGGGCCTACTTCATAAATGCGTATTTCTGATGATGTAGAACTCTGTAAAGTAAAATACAATTAGACTGTTTGACTTCAAAAATGTTTGTTATCAAGTAAAATATGTTCTCTAAGTATGTAACAATTGTTTCAACTTATTAACAATTCAAAGAGATTAAACTAGGTAATGTAAAACATAACTCGCAGATTATAATCAAGTCGGTACAATAAATAATTATAAAGTGATTTATAAAATATTATTACATTCTAGAACCGGTCGAAAAGTCATGATAAAATAAATAAGTATCGTAATTTAATACAATGTTACATTAAATTCTTGTTTACTCACAAAATATCTGAGGGCAAACTTGTGTGAATGTTTGATAATGTGAGTAAGAGAAATCATTTTCAAACAATTAGCGAAAAAGTGCAATAACTTATACGAGTATGTATATTTCAGTCTCTGTCTGCTTTATCTACAAAAACTGAATAATTTAACATTTTAATCACTTTGTTTACATGTTTCGTAATTTTATCAACGAATACTGATAACATATTTTTTTAAACCGCGCAATCCCCATTATACCAGCATTGGATAAAAGATACTTAGGAAAATATTACCAAAAAAAAAACCATTCACGCACGCTATCTGTCTAAAGGCTTAGGTCCGAGGACAAAAGTGAAAAAAAAAACTGTCATTGAAGTGAAATTCTTTTGACATTTGTGACTTCCAAAATCTTTGATTTGTGACAACTTTACTCGAGTGACGTGTATCAAAAACTTGGGAATGAAAAATAAATCATAAACCGCCGCCGGTTTCTTGTATTTAGGGTTTTATCTAAATAAGTTTATACGTTCGCTGTATAAAACTAAATAAAACCGCAATTCCTTTCTTGTGAATCAAAATGGGTAATTGTTATCGACTATCATTGTATGAATTCTACTGTGATTTATAATGAAGGAAGATACTTAAGCTGTTTTTTCTTTTCAGCGGTAAACAGTGCCACATCTTTTATATTGGCATCAATTTTAGCGCTCCTTACATTTTCTGGTATGCAAATGTACAAGCCATTGCTGGTAAAATCGCCGTTGACAATAATATTTGGAGGTTACCTGGGATCTCTAATGTTCATGTTCTTCGTAACTGTATCCTTTTCATGACTCTCTGAATCAGTGTTATACTTAGTATATTTTAAGTGCAATGCTCTTGGTATGTAGGAATTAAAATTGGATTATTTTTTAATAATTGCTCTCTACTCTGGTAGTGGTAGACCATAGAAGCACATACAATAATGATGAGGCCCTGTTTCTAGTAAAACTAAAGTAACAGTTGAATATAATAACTGTTTTATTTCGCTTCCGATATACTTGATTCATAGTGGGTTGTACAATACATTAATGAAGCACAAACGTTATAAATATACAGTAAATAAAACAAATACAAATAGAATGTGTACAGTCAGACATAATTTTCCTTAGCATATTTATCACAGGCTGTTGGTAATTTGGAAGCTACCCTGTTTGGCAAAAACTTTCAGCTGAAGCTCCCTGAAATAGTACTGTCAATGGCAGTATCTTTAGTTGCGGCTGGGATGGTACATAGGATTTGTTTTACTACATGGTGAGTACATAGCATTGGGTTGTATTTTTACCAGTTCCTGATTTAGATCAAATTTGTATTGAATACTCTAGTCTCCCAAACAAAATAATTTTATAAAGGCTTCATATTAAATGGGAATCATAGGATCCCCATGGAAAGGGGCTTGATAAAGTCTACTCCAAAACTGAAATCCAGGCAGATGCAAGTCGAGGGCGGCTGCTAGTTTAGTTTAGTACTAGCGGCCGCCCGCGACTCCGTCCGCGTGGATTTCTTTTTTTCTGTCTCAGGGTCTAAAGATTTTCTGTACCAAATTTCATCAAAATCGGTTGGGAGGTTTAAGCGGGAAAGCGTAACAGACAGACAGACAGAGTTACTTTCGCATTTATAATATTAGTTGGGATTAGTTTTTAGATTCGTTTCATATGTTCATATGTTTCATGTGTAATTTTTTTTATCACATTTTGATGCTACTCAATATAATTAAAATTAAATTAACAATTAAATTATTTTATCTTTTCAGTTTGATATTTTCGATTATTACAATCTACTACATGAACAAGCTATCACAGAAGACTTACTCTGCTACTGCTCCTGTCGCGGCACCAGTGAAGAACCGCCGACACAAATAATATCCATGTAATTATATTTATATTTTCTAATGGGTCACAATAAAGTTTATATAACTTTGATTATTTTTTGTACAATCATTATTTAATTCTTCTTACCCTTTCAAGTGAAATACACAGCTACAGTAAAATTTCTCCTAAGATTTGTTTAGAAGGTACATAAACTCATAACTTACAATCAAACATTGGTTTATTATATTATATGCATTCTTTTTATCTTTGTCCAAAGTTTTGGGGTCAATATTGCTGTTTACTTATAGCTCATACCAAGTAACGGGAAGCTCTTATAGTTACAATGACCAATTTGAATCAACCTTCTAGAAAAACAGGGCAAGTTAAAATAAAGTGCACCTGAGGGTGATATAACAGTGTTGTTCATTAATCCAACATTGTTATTGATATATGATTTCAGAGGCATGGGGTGTATAACATTCCTATCAATATCTATCCTGTTGCGAAAACTCGGTAATTCAATCCAAGTTTCAAAGTTATTCAATTTAAAGACTTTGGTTATCAGGAAAGCAAAAATAATAATACTGAAAAATATCTTTATTTAAATAAATTGTTTTGAAACAGTTATAAGATTAATCCATTATTTGTATTACTCACTCATCACAAAATATTGATTAAATGATTTAAAATAAACATAACTTTCTCTTAACTGTTAGAATATTTAACTTATAATAAAAGAGGAAGTAGTTTATTCACTTTCCTAAATATTATAATAAACGATTTTAACTGAATTAAATTGAATAATTCGTGTATCACATTATGTACCTATTATCATGGTTTTCAACAAAAGTTTTAAAATTATAAGGAAGCTTTGACTTTAGTATGAAAATGTTAATGATTTTTTCATGAGAAAAAATAAGGGATGAATTTCATATGTTAGGAAGTTAGATCTTAATGTTACATAATGGGTAAACATAACCATACAACCTACTTTGTTCTGTCTAATGTTTGAACATTCTTGCCTTGTATAGTTAAACGAAAAATTAACAAAAATATATCTAATACTTGGCATAATTTATACTGTTTAAACTTTTATGACACATGGTTCAACATATTTCAGATCCTATGAGTTTAAACACGATGCCTAAGATTTTACATGTCTAACATTTCTAATACAATCTTCTAAGATTATCTAATGGAATATCAATCTATCATATAATGTAGAATAATTTATAATATTGCACAATGGCATTTCTAGGTACGCATAGATTAACATATTTTTGCACAAACTTATTCTTTAGTTAAAATTAAAACAATGAAATAAATAAGGAAAAGATGTAAATAAAATGTAAATTTTACCGGCTCCCACACCTAAAGAACAATACTTTTTAACCAAACAACAGGTAGGTACAGTCGAAAACGAATGTAACTAAAAATAATAACGTATTGCCTTTTAAAACCATAGAGCATTTTGAAATTCTAAAAGTTTAGGTAATTTTGTACTTGACTGCACCTTTAAATGTGATCTAAGAACAGATTTCAATTTGAATAACATAGTTTTAGAAAAAATCGTGAGGCAGGCACCACCTTTCACGCCTTTTTTTGTGTCTGCATTTTTTACCCTACTTACACTTACACATTTTAGTAAACATTATTTCTATTTTTTTATTTCTCTCACTCAGTTATGGATGGACAAGTTATTTGTCATACTGAAGCTCTAATCATATCACTAATTACTAGTTTTAGCATTCTAGTTACATGTAAAGCAATGCTAAAAAATTGCTTTTGCATCTACACGTCTTAGGTATATTATTACAAAATTATTCATAAAAATGTTAGAATAGAAAGTGATAGTTGTAATATTAGGTAATTTGAAGGCATGATCCTGTTACAAAATTAATATTTCAATTTTGTAATAGACTATATTAGCCTTCGAAATTTTTTGCCTTGAAATGTTCAACTGGTTATCAAACTATTTCTCTGTGTTGTTTAATGTTTGGCACACATATGTCGTAAAATGTTATGCAAATAACAATAGAGCAACATTACATTCTTGTTCTATTAAGTAGGTTATTAACCAAACGGCAGTGTTACTTAGATTGCATTATTTTCTGTAGACAAAACATTTAAAAGTTATGATAGATATTTGAATGACTCTTTAAATAATTTATAAATTTTCATGTGATTGTCATCTCTATTACCTCAATTTATCACAGACTAAATACTTAAGGCACAAAGTTTAGAATTACAAGTTTTAACAAGATAATCTATACAAATTTAAATTACAGGATGAGGTGACACTGACCATTTTGCATTTAACATTAATATTTACCAATGACAAATTACTTAACATTAAACAATAAATCATTTAGGGTAAGTTAAAACAGATACATTGACTAACATTTACAGGATTCATGCAAGAAAGAAGGTTTGGGAATGTATAAGTGTCTTATTTGTTCCTAATATGCATGCTGTTGTTCCTGACATAAGGGTTCTGGAGTATCCTTGGAGTTGTTTCCATAACTCGCAACAATAATTCGTCCAAATAGTTTTCCAAGTCTTTATTCTTCTTTTTCTCTGACTCTGCATCTCTTTGCAAATTGTAAATCATAACAATCAGATCTTCTCTAGATTTTCCATCAAACTGTTCAATGACTGTTTTGGGTATATTATTATAAGCAGGATTCACAGAATCTTCTTCAACAATATTCTCTTCCCCAACTATTATCCGTTCCTCTAAAAGCTTTTTTGGTTTATTATTATTTCCAAACTTTTTGAAGAATTTGGGACTTGGTTTTTCTTTCAGTGAGCTTGGACTGTCAAGCTTATTATTCCTTTCTAAGCTTGATGATTTCTCTCTATCAATAGTAGTTTGGCTGTTAGATTTAGGTTTTGAAAACAACTTTTGGGACCACTCATCATCTTTGTTAACCACTTGGGAGGGGAGCTGGGGTGGTGAGAATAAGTTCAGGCTCAATCGTACGGGTTTGTGTGGAGCTGGCTTATCTAGGTTTGCCAAATTACTACTGGTGGACCTCCTTAAAATCTCACCACCACCCAGATTTTCCAAAGACGCATTCATTGGAGGTGGTGTATATTTATGCCCTCTAGGTAATGTGTTAACATTGAGTGAGCTTCCAGAACTCTTGTGGGACAAGTCATCAAAAGCAAATTCATCTTCATCTTCACTTATAACCCCTGGATCAGCTTCCCCTGCAAGCCTTTTTGGAGTAGAATGTTCAGGTGTAGACACTGCTGAGCTTTTCAAATTTCCTATGCTTCCGCTAAGCGATGATGAGTCACTCTTCTTTTCCTTTTTGTTTAAATTCATTTTGGACCCAAGGTTTTTGGCAAACTTTTTAAGTCCTTTACGTTTTTCAATACTTCCGATACTCATCAAGCTCCCACCAACGTTTTGAGCGATACTGGACAAAGAAGATCTATGTTTATCCTTTTTACTAAGATCTGTCAAACTTCCTTCTTTGACTGTAAAACCAATTTTTACTTCTAAGTCACCTCGTTTTTTATCATTTTCTTTACCTGTTTTCCCCTGTAGAGTATACCAGCGATTTCTGGGGCGCTCATAAACATCGAGGTCTTTTAACGGAATCGATACTTGACCTAGTAAATGGTCTTTCACAAAATCTTCATCGTACACCTTCAGCACTATCTCGGCAGTGTTTCCTTGTGTAGGTATTCGCAGCTCACATTCTTCCAGCCATTCCACATTCTCAGTCGCTTTGTGTTTGACGGAAGTTTGGAATTTTTCTTTACCGAGGGCGATGGTCACAAAACAGTTATTGGTACCGTTTTTACCTTTTATAAGGAGTCCACGTGCTCTTTGGATCGTTACTTGGACGTGAGTTGGATCCCACATTATGAAAACGTTTGTATAGCTTGTAGTACACTTAAATTTACTGTTAGAATCAAAATACCATCCAAATGAAAAAATATAAACGATGAGCTGTCGAGAGTCGACCGTCACTCACACACAAAAGTCATCAACGTCGAAGCAACAGAACAGATAATAAATAACCATAGACAAAGTTGATTCCATAATAGAGAAAATACTTCTTTGTTTAAGTTCGTTTCAAAAATGCAGTTAAAAATGGTCCAACGACACGACATTCATATTTTTTTAATAATTTGATTACCATTTTAAAGAATATAAAATAACAATTTATTTACCTAGGAGGTTTCCTGTAATTTTGTATAATCTCAACGTTTAACGTAAATGTTAATTTCTATTGCTTCATCCACAACTTCACCCTATTTATTTGTGTGGTTAAAACTTTTTTACTTAAATTAATATTAGCAATATATTACTACACTACAATACTATTTCTTGTAGTCCAAAGTTACCTATCGTGAGTTCCATTCATAAAGTATAATAATACTACGGGAAGTTTCATTTATTTCCAAGATCTTTGTTCATTTACGAAATTGTGTAAGGTAGATCTATGTAGATAGGGTTGCCATCTCTAAAATTTGGAAAACAGGACAAGAGGCGAGATAACCCCGGATTTTAGAGTCCGAAAGCCGGACATCATAGCTTCACCTTCATAAAATCGTCGGTTGATCGTGGCGTGCAAGCATCGTTCGTGTATAGCGGGCGGGTGTTTTTTTTTTTTGCTCGGTCCTCTTATGAAACCTTCCCCGGACTTCTGTATTTACTGTGCCCGGACGCACCCCGGACGCCCTCTAAACTAGGACAAATAAGGGGAAACCCGGACGGATGGCAGCCCTATATGTAGATCACTGGACCTTTTTCATACTTTTGAGCAAAAGGCTTAATTTTAAAGCAACGATTATTCATTATAATTAGGGGTGAGGGGCGCTTAGCACAGGGGAAGATTTGAATAAATTTCAGCTTTAAAAAACTCGTATAACTCCTTAAGGCATTTCGAGGAATTCCAACATTTCATTATTTTTATATTGTAGGAGTAGGTAAGTAGGTAGCTTAGAAAGATTTAATTTCTACTACAGTTGATTTTTTGATATGGCCAAATTTAAAAAGGTGTGCTATTGTGCCTCCCTCTCCTATTTTAATTTCGTTAATTAGTTTTACTTGAATTATTTTTATATTATACTAGGGGCCGCCTGCGACTCCGTCCCCGTGGAATTCAGTTCCCGTTCAATTCTCACCATTCGTTCCTGATATTAGCGCGTTCAAATAAACAAACAAACTCTTTATAATATGTATTAGTATTGATTCAAATTAATGTTTCTTACAACTTTAAAAGAACTGGTAGTTCAAGGGGATTACCTACAGCTTCAAATACCTATCATGAATATTCATAGTCTATTTCCCATAAAAATCCCCAAAAATTGGCAATCGTGGCTGTACTAAAAAATTGAAGCGTTTCTCTTGACGACCGTTAATTTTTTACCGCCGTCATAAAGTAATAGATGTCCTATTTATAATGTGAGTTACAGCGATGTAGTCAGCACGTATTTTATGGATGGTTTTACAGGTTATGCCTGATTGGGTTTTACCAGTTTTACTGACACATCGTCAGAGTTAGTAATATTTTCCCCATTCGCACTGTGCACGCAACGGTCAGTAATAACGAGTAGAACTTAACGGAAATAGATGATCATAATACCCTTCGGGCCGGTTTTTGACCATGGCGGCTGGTCTTACAATCAGCCATGTAGGTACGCAGGATAAATTCCTTTCTTGGACTCATTAGTTGGACGCTTCCAAGCTCGAATCCTGATCTTTGGATGCTGGGGAACGGATATAGGAGATATACTTAAATACTTTTATAAACATCCATGACTCGAGTACCTACAAATGCCGATGTTCATCACACAAACATATGCCCCTATCGGCATTCAAACCCGCTACTCTTGATTTTGTAGACCCTGACCACTAGACCAACGGGTCTCTTAAACAATATACATATTTATAGCTGTTCACAAGTTAGTGCGCAAACACAGGTGCATTTCCTATTTCCTTACTCTCATAGTTCGGTGGGACAGCAATCTGACGCGACCTATGAGAGGTCAGGCGCAGAACCAACGGCTTTACGTGCCTTCCGAAGTACGGAGCAGCTCTAAATGAAATTTTTCGATCACCCATCTGATGACCGGCTTCTTTGAATTGCTTAACTTAGCAGTAGCAGACCATATAGGCGTTATTGATTGAAATCCTAAAAAACATGACAAGTAGTTATAAACAAAAAAAAAATTGGCCAAGTGCGAGTCGGACTACCGCACTGAGGGTTCCGTACAAATTCTATTTTTGACGTATTAAAAAAACTACTGAATAGATTTTGTTCGAACTAATTTTCGTTGGTAGTTTTTATGGTAATGTACATTATATATTTATTTCAGATTTATCATCCTCTTACTTTAGAAGTTAGAGGGGGGGTACACACTTTTTTCCACTTTGGAAGAGTCTGTCACGCAAAGTATTCACTTAAGAAAAAAATGAGCTTAGAAACCTCAATATAATTTTTAAAGACCTATCCATAGATACCCCACACGTATATGTTCAATGAAAAAAAATATTTTCAGTTTCAGTTCTAAGTATGGGGACCCCCCATTTTTTTAATTTTTTTTTCTATTTTCGTGTGAAAACCTTGTTGCGGTTCACAGAATACATCCACTAACAAAGTTTCAACAGTATAGTACTTATAGTTTCGGAAAAAAGTGGCTGTGACAGACTGGCGGACAGACAGACAGACAGACAGACAGACAGACAGACATGACGAATCTATAAGGGTTCCGTTTTTTTGCCATTTTGGCTACGGAACCCTAACAATAATTTGAAATTGCCTGATCGTAGATCAAGGAACATACATATTCAATGTTCTGATTGTTGATGCGGAATATCAATAGCCTTGAAGAAGAATTGAAAAATGAAAAAGTACATAAGTCGGTGATAAAACATTTGAGTAATCTGATAAATATTATGATGACTCAGATATCGTCATATGTCTAGATAATTTGCATCCTAGCATTTTTTCTTTGATTATACGGGTACATGACTCATTTGATAAAAAAAATTGTCATTGTTATAACTTCTTAATAATATTTCTGCATTATTAGGTATACTCGTATGAAACTTATTCGTTAATAACTTCATATTAGAGGTTAGGTTGATGTGAAGAAAAATAGTTTTCGCTCGTTACGTAACGCGCTATCATTATCGGCCTTTACAAATTGTAAAAACATTTAGGTAATATCTAAGAAGGTATATGTATAAGTTAGTTAGAAGGCACATTAGAAAATGATATGCCCAGTGACTGAAATAAATTATTGCGGATTATTTGATTTAACATAACATAGATAAGAACTTAATTTCCGGCGTAATAATATGAAAGTTAGTTTTGTAAAAGAATACCTACATACATCATTTTCCTACTACATATTTGTTTTCATTGTTTGATGTTATATCCTCATTCTTTGGGAGTAGGTACTTGGAACGATTCCAACTCTTCCAAATATTGTTTGTAAGCGAGTTGAAAGGTGGAAAGGGTCCCATCTGTCAATGTGGAAGTGTAATTTATTGTGATATATATTGCCTACTTGTAATACGATTTCTATTCATAAAATATGTTTGTGACTTTCCTTATAATATTTTGAATATTGTCGTTATCAGAGAGACTATGTATACTTTAGGTAACATAAAGTTATAACTAAATGTTCCGAGGATCGATTCCGGATTTAAATTCTTACTACTACCCCATTGGCTTAAGTATGATTGTCCATTTTGTGTCATGTGTTTTCATGTTTATAAGTTCGGTTGTTATCATAGTCCAGGAATTTTAGATTTTATCTGCGGAATAATTCCTAGTGAGCTGAATTTTTGTATACACATTTATTATGATGTTGTAATGATGATGTGAAAAATCGACATTGATATCGTGCCGGCTAAAAAAGTTATAGGGGTCCAAACGTCACAAAAATCAGTTTTTCGCAAATATCTCGCGATCTATTGCTCAGAGGTCAATAATGGTTTTACAAAAGTTGTTTGTCGTAAAATTGTCTACAAAAAAGGTCTCTTACATTTTTCTGTACAATTAACCGTTTTTGAAATAGAGACTAGAATGCACTCACATATGGTATTGTATACCGTACGGAGCATACCAAGGCATAAACCCTATTGTTTATTTTTTTCCTTTTTTGTTTGTGTGTTTTTTGTTAGTATGATGTTCTACATATAGAAATATAAAGGACTTGAAATACTAGTACGGTCAGGAAAATAGGAATATCAACTATAAAAAACTAAGTGGCAATTTTTTTTGTCACTTTATAACTCAAGAACGGGCTCACCGATCCAAACCAAATTTTAAGGGTTCGTACAGACTACTTAGTAGATGGTTTATGTGAAGTTTGAACAAAATCGGTCGCTTCACTTTATACGTAGCGAACCACGTACCGGGCCGCTAGTAATGATATAGATATGCTTTGTCCAGTGACGTTTGGACCCCTATAACTTTTTTAGCCGGCACGATATCAATGTCGATTTTTCACATCTTCATCACAATATCATAATAAAAGCGTATACAAAAATTCAGCCCACTAGGATTTTTTCGCACATCGTGGATCAAAATTGCTTAAATTCACATTGCATATCTATATCATTACTAGAAGCCCGGTACGTGGTTCGCTACGTATAAAGTGAAGCGACCGATTTTGTTCAAACTTCACATAAACCATCTACTAAGTAGTCTGTACGAACCCTGAAAATTTGGTTTGGATCGGTGAGCCCGTTCTTGAGTTATAAAGTGACAAAAAAAATTGCCACTTAGTTTTTTATAGTTGATATTCCTATTTTCCTGACTGTACTAGTATTTCAAGTCCTTTATATTTCTATATGTAGAACATCATACTAACAAAAAACACACAAACAAAAAAGGAAAAAAAACAAACAATAGGGTTTATGCCTTGGTATGCGCCGTACGGTATACAATACCATATGTGAGTGCATTCTAGTCTCTATTTCAAAAACGGTTAATTCTACAGAAAAGTGCAAGAGACCTTTTTTGTAGACAATTTTACGACAAACAACTTTTGTAAAACCATTATTGACCTCTGAGCAATAGATCGCGAGATATTTGCGAAAAACTGATTTTTGTGACGGTTGGACCCCTATAACTTTTTTAGCCGGCACGATATCAATGTCGATTTTTCACATCATCATTACAACATCATTATAAATGTGTATACAAAAATTCAGCTCACTAGGAATTATTCCGCAGATCGTGGATCAAAATTGCTAAAATTACTGGACTATCAGTAAATTGCGGAAAGTTTGCTCCAAAGCAACGGCCGAGGAAGTAGGAAACTGGCATCAAACGCTGGTATGATGATGAGCATTTCTACTGTTGCCCAAAGTACAAAGCCGATTTTAAGGCTAGATAACCCTTAAGTTTGTTAATCGTTAAAACAAAATGATCAATAAGTTTTTCAATAACGGACTTAGATGAGTAAAAAGTAAGATAGTAAATAATGTTACAAGCTAGATTTCCTACCTCTTTCATCCTGTGAAGTGGTCAGTGGTGACGGAATCGTTACATTATTAAACACATTACATTATATCTTGTTATTTTCCTAATTCATGTTCATAAAACCGTTTGCCAATAAAAATAAGGGCATGTTAACACAGGCAGGCACAAGGTTTAAGCGCACGTGTCACGTGTCGACCCACCGACAGTGATTGATATTTACATAGGTAGGGGGAGCTGAAAATGCATTTTTCATCCAAACCCCTGGCGTTAATAAGCGAGTATTTAACATCTTCAAAACCAACAAATGTTTATAACTTGGCAAAATCCCAAATAACATTCACTCTGCCAGTAGGTACTTAGATAGGTTACCTAATAAACATTGGCAAGGTACTACGATTTTTTTCTGACATTAAACGTAGGTCCGGTACAGGATTGTAGGGCAAACTGAGGTGGCATTAGGAGATGTGAATTTCAATGGAGCACCCATAACTTATAGGTATAACTAGCGGCCGCACGCGACTCCGTCCGCGTGGATTTCGATTTCCAATAGCCTAAAGCCTTCCTCGTCAAATTGATTATCCAAAACAAAAATAATTTTGCTAATCGGTGCAGTAGATCCTGAGATTAGCGCATTCAAACAAACAAACATACAAACTCTTCAGCTTTATATATTAGTATAGATGATTAGTATAGATAAGTGAATTCTTATGCTATTCGAATTACTTCAGAGACTTCCACTATTTCATCAGTGTCAAACCGTGAAGGGGCGATGTGAAAACATGGCACAGAATACAGACATTATGTGACGTGTGATGATTGTATTTTGTGTTTAATTTTTACAATTGACACTTTACATATTTAACTGAACGAATCAGGGCATTATCAATATTGATAACTTATGTAACATTGATCTTTAATTTGTCTTTCTTTAGATTGCATTTCCGATTCGCAATTACGACGTTATAAGCATTATCAGATTAACAACACGTTAGTTATTTTAATCACTATATCAATACCATATTATCCAATTAATTTACTAGTGACGCACCTCGGCTTTGCACGTGAATGATCTTATATATAAACTTTCCTCAAGATTGTTTTACTTTATTTTATTTAAAACAAACAAAGCATCATTTAAAATACTTATGATAACGAAGTAATTTGTCAATGACAGAAGCAGTTAGCAGATTGCTTCTCCAATCAAATCAATTTTTCGCTTGAAACAAAAATAAACAAGTGCTTTTACAGTACAGATTTAATCCAGCTGAAAGCTTTATGTCTAGCGAAGCATGAACTCTTAATTAAAACCAGTCAAAAGTTTATTAGGCCGAGGTCAATTGAAAGGATTTGAGGTTAAATTAAAAGTTACTGTATACGCATATAGAATTACAAATTTATGGTGGCCATATAAATAAAGGCATACACGCAATGTAATTTAATGGTGTCGTTTGTTGGATAGTTAGAGGTATATAGCGTGTATGTTATTACTATTCTTTATGTAAGAGGGAATAAAGTGGGTGAGACCATCGTAACGTAAGTGATCACACCGACAAAGTCATCAACAACTCGAAGACGTTGCCTGCCTTCAAAACCCCATAGCCATACCCACCGCACCTAAGCTCCGGAGACCCAATTTAACAGCAGAATTTCAGAAAGTACCTCGTTACTACATTTCTAGTTATAAGCGAACATTGGTTTGATGATAACTTAGGAGTTTATCGTAGTTAAACAATTTCGTCTGGCTACTTCGAAATCAGCTTTTGTGATACCCTAGAAGTCGTGAAGTCTTAACTTGAATAGATTCAGTTTGTGACGCTATTCTAAACTCTCTTGCCTGTTTTAGATACGAGATACCTATTAATTGTAAATCTATATCGGATTACGGGCTGTTGGAGACGTCGGGACGCGGTGAAGCCTCGCTTTGATTGATGAGTCGCATGGTACGGCTACAGTCAGGCGTCGAGCTGTCTACCGATAAACGCCATGTTTACCTATTTTCTACTGATCTATCCAAGACACAATGGCTGTTACCGTACTGTAAATTAGGCACATATTTGTAATTATGCTATGAATTTTATTAACAACATTAATTATAATATTATTTGCATTTCCAAAAGGTTCTAGTTTTTGTAAGCTGCGTGTTCGGTATTAGGTCGAAGATATATGTACCTAATACGTCAATATATAGCTAATATAGTCTTAGTCGTAAATACTGCTAAATTATTAAGGTCCCTTATAAAACTTTGTCACGGCCGAAAATATAAATGAGGTGGTGAAGAAATAAGCACTTAGCTAAGCTTTGGTAAAAGAATATTGCCAGATGGCCGTCATTTTTCTTTGGAATACATTGCGAGCAGGTACTCCCATATAAAGATCTTCATCAAAAATACCAATTTTCTATCCATTGATCCCACCAGTTACGCCTTTTTGTACAATCACCGGATAGCCAATTACCTTATTGTTATCCCGACAAATAGTTTTATCTTTGAGCATTTTGAACTGAATTGTATTTTTTGGTAAGTTGTTGATATTACCTACGTTGGACTACATTTCACCTTGCATAGATGTAGATCTATGTCTCTTTCAACTCTCAGTCCTATTATTTACTTAAAATAATCTTCACTCACATCCCAATAGTATAGGTGTGATGTAATATTAAACAGAGATATCCATTGTCAGTTCGGCAAGTTACTTGTATGGGATAATTTCATTAGCTTATCAGTATCAGTGTCCCGGTGAACTTCCGGATAACGTCAATAATTTACTTGGACTTTGTAACTAACTCGCAAAGCAAACAGCTTCGTTCAATTTAGGCTCGACGGGTTACGCCTTTACTCTGTCGCCTTAATTTACGACTAACGTTTAATTAAACAACAGGCTATGATATGACGATGCAACAGATTTTGAGATCATATTATAAATTATTATAACAACAACGGTCATGTAAAATTATTTTGTAAAATTCCCTTATATAAGGTGTAACAAAATATACTGCAAATATTTGAAGGGCGAATAGTTTAGTGGAAATGTAATAAATTTGTCTAATAATTTTTTTTTGTTAAGACGCTAGTTTCCGAGAAAATCAACAAAATAAATTGAGTGAATAATTGGGAAAAGTACAAAATTTGTCATTGGAAGACAGCTGGTCGTGTCTTATCAGTGTAATACAATTACTACACTTTTCCTGCCCCAAAAGCAAAGTGGTGGAGAGGGGGCGAAGCTTACAGGACGAAAAGAGCAAATTGGCCAATGCAGAAAATGCAAAATTTGGTAGGCTTTAATTTTGACTTTTTAATATCTAATATTGATTACATTGCTACTAAAGAATTCGCCCTTAAAATATTTGCAGTATATTTTGTTACACCCTATATATTACCATAATATTATTACTGGTATTTTAGTCCAGGAATTTTAGATTTCATCTGCGGAATAATTCCTAGTGAGCTGAATTTTTGTATACACCTTCATTATGATATTGTAATGATGATGTGAAAAATCGACATTGATATCGTGCCGGCTAAAAAAGTTATAGGGGTCCAAACGTCACGAAAATCAGTTTTTCTCAAATATCTCGCGATCTATTGCTCAGAGGTCAATAACGGTTTCATAATAGTTGTTCGTCGTAAAATTGTCTACAAAAAAGGTCTCTTGCATTTTTCTGTACAATTAACCGTTTTTGAAATAGAGACTAAAATGCACTCACATATGTCATAGTATACCGTACGGCGCATACCAAGGCATAAACCCTATTGTTTGTTTTTTTTCCCTTTTTCGTTTGTGTGTTTTTTGTTAGTATTATGTTCTACATATAGAAATATAAAGGACTTGAAATACTAGTACAGTCAGGAAAATAGGAATATCAACTATAAAAAACTAAGTGGCAATTTTTTTTGTCACTTTATAACTCAAGAACGGGCTCAACGATCCAAACCAAATTTTCAGGGTTTGTACAGACTATTTAGTAGATGTTTTATGTGAAGTTTGAACAAAATCGGTCGCTTCATTTTATACGTAGCGAAGCACGTACCGGGCCGCTAGTAATGATATAGATATGCAATGTGAATTTTAGCAATTTTGATCCACGATCTGCGAAAAAATTCCTAGTGGGCTGAATTTTTGTATACGCCTTTATTATGTTACTAGCGGCCGCCCGCGATTCCGTCCGCGTGGATTTCGATTATCAATAGCCTAAAGCCTTCCCCGTCAAATGGACTATCCAACACAAAAAGAATTTTTCAAATCGGTCCAGTAGTTTCTGAGATTAGCGCGTTCAAACAAACAAACAAACAAACATACAAACAAACTCTTCAGCTTTATATATTAGTATAGATTGTGATGAAGATGTGAAAAATCGACATTGATATCGTGCCGGCTAAAAAAGTTATAGGGGTTCAAACGTCACTGGACATAGCATATCTATATCATTACTAGCGGCCCGGTACGTGCTTCGCTACATATAAAGTGAAGCGACCGATTTTGTTCAAACTTCACATGAAACATCTACTAAATAGTCTGTACAAACCCTGAAAATTTGGTTTTGATCGTTGAGCCCGTTCTAGAGTTATAAAGTGACAAAAAAAATTGCCACTTAGTTTTTTATAGTTGATATTCCTATTTTCCTGAATGTACTAGTATTTCAAGTCCTTTATATTTCTATATGTAGAACATCATACTAACAAAAAACAAACAAACTAAAAAGGGAAAAAAACAAACAATAGGGTTTATGCCTTGGTATGCGCCGTACGGTATACAATACCATATGTGAGTGCATTTTAGTCTCTATTTCAAAAACGGTTTATTGTACAGAAAAATGCAAGAAACCTTTTTTGTAGACAATTTTACGACGAACAACTATTATCAAACCATTATTGACCTCTGAGCAATAGATCGCGAGATATTTGCGAAAAACTGATTTTCGTGACGTTTGGACCCCTATAACTTTTTTAGCCGACACGATATCAATGTCGATTTTTCACATCATCATTACAATATCATAATAAAGGTGTATACAAAAATTCAGCTCACTAGGAATTATTCCGCAGATCGTGGTTCAAAATTGCTAAAATTACTGGACTATTTTTTGAACATTCAATGAAGATTCAATAGACAAATGTTTCACGTCAGAAATGATTAATGACGAAGATTGGGTCGATGAAAATGCTAACACGGCGTAAGATACCGTTTACTCACATGCGTCAAATGGCTTGGGGTATTTTGAGAAATTTCCGCTTTCATTTAAGAAGTTACACACAGTTAAGTAATTTTTCGGAGTGTAGATGCAGTAGATTATAAAAGAAATGGGTAGTGAACAAACAAAGAAAATCGGGCTGCCAGGCAGACAGGAAATCAAATACTCGTATTGAGAGGACAAAAATGAAACTTAAGAAAATTTTCATTCAGTTTATTACAATAGGTAAATCATTATATGGGCAAAGTATAAAAGGCCAAAGTAAAATAAAATGTAGCTTACAACAACCACCACAAAATTTTGATCAAGTTAGCACCAGTAGATCTAACTTTAGGTCTGCATATTCTATTATCTCTCTGGTGCTGATATCTCGTCCTGGTAATGAGCCCCGCCGCAGACGTCGCATCGCAGTTTAAACTCCTGAAAGTAGACAATATAAGTATATAATACATAAAAATGTTTCTTGAATAATAGACATATCGACTGCGTCAGGAAAAAGGCGTTTTACAGATTTATACATTTATTTAAATAAACATAAGGTTTCACGAGTATCAAATAATGTAAAGTTTCAACTGTCAATAATACCTAATTTGAAAATAGAACATCCAAGATTTATTGAAAATACGAGTAACTTATCGAGAGAGAGACAGTGTGTCTGTTTGTTGGTAACTTGGCTTGATGCTTATGCAAGAAACTCTATGTAATAAATAAGACATAATACTTACTAATTTATAGATTTGCCTCAGTCGATTTATTGCACTCTGTCTAACGGTATCTGTATAAGATGTTAAATGTGACATCTGTATAACAGTGTAATCCGCGAGCTTCTCTATGTCTCGAAGTCTGAGGGTGCTTGGTCTGGTCCTGATATCCAAGCTCGTCGTTGATGTATTAGGGAGAGGAAACAGACCTTCGTCCGGTAACTTGACCATGGTTGAAATGACCGGTTAGTTTCTCTGTTTTCCGAAGCTCCGTGTGGAGGGGATTTAGGACCAGGATTATAACTAGTTACGACGAAGTTTTTACCTGCAGCTGTTTTATTACATCTCATTGTTTCTATGACTCCTTAGTCCTTTGTCTTCACGTGCTGTTATTGGGGTGCTTTTAAACCCTACGGAATTTCATCTAGTTAAATGCTTTACAATATGTAAATCTACAAAAGAGGTTTACTTATACTTATACTAGTTATAGGTAGGTGTACTAAAACTTTAGTTTTTATGTCGTCTTGAGTTTTCAAGATCACATCCCTTGTTTTAAAACGACTCGTTAAAACGGTTTAATTTTGGGACTCATTATTTTTGTTCCAACTTGAATGTCGTCGTTAAAAGAAACAAAACCCTTTAAAAATGGGTCAAATCCTGACACTAATGATGCCGACAAGAGTTGCTTTGTAGGAAGCGACTGTCAACTAGGTATAATTATCATAGTGTTTAGGTAAGAAGTTCTATGTACCTTTCTTGTAGAATCTTGCAACCTTAGCTTTGTAAGGTATGGATTTGATTATTTAGTGTGTAGTGATTTTAAGAATTTTAGTTTATTCCACACTCAAGCATGATATTGAGTTTTCCAGCGCAGATATGTCGTCTATTAATTTGTATTTGACTGTGATAACAGGTTTATATTATTATATTAATAATAATAATATAATATTATTAAATGGCAATTATTAGTTTCTAAAATGAGTCCGACGCGATCGTTTGAAGTTATTGTTAAAATCCTTAAACTAAACTTAACAATGAATAAAATAGCGAATTTGCCCTAATTCCTAAGTACTGTTATCTACGAGTATGTTATCGGCCATTTCTTGGAAGCGTTTCAATAGATAAATAGATTGTTCTACCTGCATTTATGACTCCTACTTTCTATTGTTTCTACATCACCCTTTCTTCTTAGCGTGCTATTTTTGGATAAGGTACTTTAGCCAAATCTGCAGAAAATTGCCATTCTTTAAATAACAATCAGTGTGCAAACATTTCTGCATAGGGTACCTATTGAGGGAGCGGTCCAAGTTATTATTTAAAACGTCGTGTCATTAATGTCGAGACAATTGTAACTAAGTATTTCATTAGACGTGAATTAAGTAACGAGTAGTTATAAATGCATTTTTGCGTATTTGTATAAATACCCTATAGAAGACTAGTCACTTGGCTAGACAAGGTTTTGTGAAGCGTTGCGATGGTGAACCTACCTGGACCTAGCGGGTAAATGGCACGGCCTATGGGCGAGAGGAACAGCTATCGCCCGAGGTCCAGGGCTCAAGACCCCAGGTATGTTGGCCAAGTATACTGCTAAAAAAAGTATTATACCAATGTTTCTACTGCATTATAATAATACCCTCCTAGCCGAATTCGGACACGGCGGCCAATCTTTCGATTAGCCTAGTACGCAGGATATTATTATAGTGCACAAGTGCGTGCGCAAGCACAGGTGCACTCCCTATTCCTTCACTCATAATTCGGTGGGACAGCAGTCTGACACGACCTACTACATGAAAAAAACTACTAAAACAGAAATAAAGTATTCAAAATATTGTTTTTAATTTTAATACGCATAATTCATGCATGTAAAACACTTCGCGAATCTCTACAAAATATGAAACAAGTCGTGTCAATTTTACTAAACTGTTGTTTAATTTCTGTACTAAATCATAAGTAGTTATAAAGAAATAAAGCTTATTCTGGTATCATACTAAAATTATAAATATGAAAGTTTGGATGTTTGTCCGTCAATCACGCTGAAACTACTGAACGGACTTTGAGTAAATTTTGTATATAAGCAGATAATAGGCTCACTTAGGTTACAGGATAGTTTTATCCCGATTAAATGCTGTCTGGCTGCTATATTTTCTATGTGACTTACGTTTAACTTTCTCCCCTTATTTTTAACCCCTTTCTTTGTTTATCCACTTCACCTAGTCTCTGAAAAATATAAACAGGAATCTTGAGAACGCGGGCAAAGCCGCGGTTAATAACTATTACCTAATAAGTTGTTACCCTGATTTCAGGAGCAGAAGGACGCGGGAGGAGATGAGGGGAGTGGAGCCGACAGGCCTGCTGCAGTTGGAGGAACTCGCGAGACGAACGGTACAGCTGATGGAGAAATACAACCCTAAGTCCGAAAATAACTACACGAAAGCCATGGATCTACTAAGGCTGCAATATAATCTTGTGAGTAAAAATTTTTTTATTAATTTTTTTTAATTATTTTATACATCTTCGATCATTAAAAGCTTATAATCATTTACTCACTCTGACACTTATATCATTAAATAACTTTAGAGATATACTACCGTAGCCTTTAGTTGATTATAATGAAGAATGAATATAATGAAGCTGAAGAGATTGTTTGTTTGTTTCAACGCGCTAATCTCAGGAAATACTGGTTCTATTTGAAAAAAATCTTTTTGTATTGGACAGTCCTTTTGACGAGGGAGGCTTTAGGCTATTGGAAACCGAAATCCACGCGGACGGAGTCGCGGGCGGCAGTTAGTTAATTTCATATTTTTATTTAAATTTGTTTCAGAACTTTATAGTGTTATGTGAGGCATGCGGCGGTACGCATCAAAACGATGAATTATTGGCGCCGGAACGTTGATTAAATCAACTTATTGAAGTTATAAAGGCGCATTGCAGTTCATGAAAACAAACTTGACCTACAAGTTTGACCTAGAAATATAATGGGTATTTAAATGGTGCATAATCATGTGTAATTATACGAGTTTTTTGAGTGCTAATATTAATATAGATACATTACCTGAGTTGTAAACATTTTATTCCAAATAAATTTATACATAACTTATTTATTTGTGACAATTTTATTTTATTAATTTCTGCTCTTTCGGGGATTTAAACGATTATTTAAGATTTATATATTTGAATTCAAATGAAAAGGTACTGAATTCAATATTTATATGTGGAGTTAAAAAACGACTGCTGTAAGTTTGAAATTTATTGTCCACATATCTTTCATGAATCAAAATTGTGCTGAAAACCTAGTGCGAATCCAAACTCCATCCTCCTACCTATCCATCCTAGTGTATACTACGAGTAATATGTAGTAAGGATGGAGTTTGAATAACTAATAAAATATTTTGCTGAATAAACTATTTCATTGCATTTTATAATAGCACTGATACTTACTCAACACAGTATTGCGTTTAAATTTAAAGTACTATAAAAAATACTTTAGAAGCAGGCACGTACCTACTTCCGTTGCCTTATTAGTAAGTTTCTGTGTAGGGAGTTGACCAGGAAGTACAACTTATTGGATAAGAGAAAAGGAAGAATTAATTGAAAATTCTTTAAGAAAGTTCCGTTTTATTTTTATTATAAAGTGAAAAAAGATAAAGAGGGCTTTCTTAATTATGGGGAAATTGGGGAATTCACTTAAACGAAAAGGTCAAAGCGATCATTTTGATAATCGATTTCATGGCTGAGCAGTCATTTACTCTGTATAAAGCTTACGTACATAGCTGTACTGGTCTAGGAATAAAGATACCACAAGTAATTATTTTAGTAGAATACAAACTTCAATTTACCTGAGTTCCTAGGAAGAGTATTACAGGATTTGGGCCAACAATGCTTTCAAAGCCGTTAATAATTTCGTTGAAGCGATTTACCTGCATTTATTATCACCTATTGTTTCTGTCCTTTCTTGATCCTAACTCTAACGTGTTATATTTGAGTTAATTCACAAGTTAAATCCTTTTATGTTTGCAAAAGGTGGAAACAGCCTATTATACCTTACTTATTGTAAAGTTAACACAACTTTGTCATTCTTCTAGCGGCTAGCACTAAGTAAAGATATTTGAGTTTCAATTACTTGTCATAAAATTCTGTGTGAGTCATCACTTTTACGAGCAGCTGTATTTTGGGTTTGTTTTTAATTATTTATACCAGTTGCGAAATTGATTAGACTATTTCGTGTAGTTAAAGTTCCAGTGATTGTTACACCATATAGAAGCTAACTTTATCTTTGTGGAATGGATTATCTTTTCGGACTTGTTGAGCAAGATGCGAAACTCCAGTTGGTGGAAGACACGTGGTACGAGGAATGGGAAATTATGGAGATGTGTGGATTTAAACCAATGGATCTACTATGGCTGGGACCCCTGGAGGAGCCTGCGATAAACCTGGACCTGATAAAGCGTTACAAGCAGAGGCCGGGTAACGAAGAAAACTTATTTACACACAATCAATATCTTCGAAAAAATTTTGTAAGTCATCACCATGATACTTCTGCCTTGCCCTCCACCAAGCAGGGTCGGTGTTACATGTTTTTTCCACTCACTTGTATCAGTTAAGTCCAAATTCAATTCAAATCCTCCAAAAAACTTCAAATTCCTTTCACGTTCTTACATACACCACGCAATATAATTTCTAAAACTTAATAAGGGTTGGTTCAATTCTAATTAAACTGTTAGAAATAATATAACATACAAATTCACGTTTGCATGTTTGCACTGGCTTTGAAGACAAATTCAGATTTAATCTCTTATCTATGTACTTGAAAGAATTTCAATAATTATTTACATACGAGTCGCGTCGTTATTTTCGCTATAAAGTAGTAACGCAGTCTAGACGGGTTTATGACTACTTTTACGTGTCTGAGGCAAGTATTCTAATGACAAACAAATTGTGTGGTACTTTGATTATTGGATTGACTTTTAGTTATTATATTTTGCTTTTTGGCTGTTTTATTTAATCAATTTCTGATAGTATTACTAGTAGGTACATGGTACATGCTCAATAGCAAATTTCAGGTTTTTTTTTGTAAAAGAAGTCATTTAATAACTCATTAACACAGATATCATTACATACCATTATCATTAAATAATAGATCATTGCCAAATTGGGGGCCAATGCTTAATGATTTGTAATAATATTAGATAAGTATTGACATCCTGATCGTGATTTTTGAGAATAATCTAGTTTGTTTGTACTGAATCATTATGTCCCTATACTATTATTTGTTTTTTTTTGTCAAACATATCAGTTGTTAGTCGGGAATATACATATTTGTTTTTTTTCAGTCTAGAATGTATAATTAATAATTATTTTCACAATCAATACAGTTCTCTATTGTGAAGCAGTGGTATTAAGTAGTGGTAGTAATATTTTCCAGATCGATCGTATGTGATTCACTGTTAAATATAACATATACAATCGGCCTTGCAAAATACTTTTTTCTCTTAAAAAAAGTAACTATGTAGTTAATAGAAAAAAAATCCTTCCAAATTCTGTTGAAATTAAAACATAGGTAGTCTTTGTTGTGGCGACAATGTGCCAGTTTATACTTCCTAATTAATACTCGTCATAAACCACACAGAACCCAACAAATAAAATTTCCATGAATGCTTAATTGTAATGAATTTTAAACACACACATTATATTTCTGCACCAAATAAACGTACTTTTATTGTTTTTATGAAGACCGATATTATTTTAATTCATTAATTTTTTTTTGTTGGTCGTATGTAAACAGAACACATAATACCCTGTCTGTCTAGTTAAATGTGCAATTGAGCATATCACATGATCAGGTAAAAGTAACTTTGGGTCCAAATTGATTAAGATTTATCTGCAATTTTTGAGAATTTCGGCGAAGCATATTTACAGCTTTAAGTAATTTCACGGAAACGCTTTACCTGAACTTGTCTGCTATTGTTTTTGGGCCCTAAACCATTTGTTATGAGCTTTAACCATCACGTGTCTTTTAATGGCTTACTCATCACCGTAGCAAAATTTTACCATTCCTGCATTGACTAGTAAACAGTTAGGACGTATCGGTCTTACTTATTATTGACTTATAGACCGTGTTAACTTGAAACTCTCAACATATTCTTGTATTCTAAAATATTAGAGTGAGTTTAGAAGGGCGGTTTTTTTCAAACAATTATTTTATATATTTTTAATTAATTTTGTGCAATGGAGAGTATTCCCGAGGAACAATTTCTTGCTGAAGAACAAGATGTTCCTGTGCCTGAGCCTGTGGACGAGGGAGATCGTTTCGACATATGGGACGTTGAATACGAACCCGAGGAGATATGGGCGATTGATCCAATGCGACTCCTGCAAGAAGTGGACCTGGATGGACCCTGGTTCGCATTGTTAGAACGATACGAGCCGTACGCGAACTGGGACTACGCAGAGGCAATGTTTGCTTTGCAGATGCAGAATAATTTTGTAAGTTATAATTTTTAAATTAATTAGAAGCTTGAATAGTGCAATGTGTTGGAAACGGAGGAAAATCTTGTCAACAAACTTGAACGGTTAGTTTATTATAAAACGTTTTGTTTAGACGTCGTAGTAAAAGTTATAGGGCACTTTCAGGCGATTTTCAAAATACAATAAAGAAAAGTACGAGTATAAGTGTTAGGTGCTTCCTTTTAAGCAAAGTTGCTTGTGTCTCGGAGAACCGCTATTTCATAGCATAGTTGGAGAATGGTCTAAGGATAGTTTATTTAGTTTAGTGAAGTTCTTTCTTTCATATCTTCCTTTTGAATTTTAATAGACCGAGGGTTGATTTGTATCTTATGTGTGTAATTTTTTTTTATTTAATGAAATAAATGTTATAATCAAATTACTATTTTTTAGCTTTTTGAAGATGAGGAGGAGCAGATCAACGAGGCTAATTCTAACGTAAGAAGACAAATTTTACGACAGTGCGGCTGATGATTTTTAGATTCACAAATATTCATTTAATGTAATAAGATGGTGATATAAGATATGAAAGAAATGATTGTGGCGGTACTTGTTATAATTAATATCAAATATCAATTATTGCAAAATGTAATGGTAAATTGTATTTTGATAAAGTACTAAAAATATAATGGGATGGAAGAATTTTATTAAATTATTTAAAATGTAAGTTGAAGTTTTATTCTTACAAAATCTCCTAACGGTGGATTCTAATACTAGTTAAACTAGGCTGCTAACACAGCTTTTAATTATATTAACGACTAACGTAGCAGAAGAAAACATTATTACAATTGAATTGAATCATACATTGCCTCAACATTACCAAACAGCTTAGGTGAATGACTGCTGTTGCAATCTATACGGAGTTGCAAACTAAATCTAACAGTAAGTAGGTTCCTAGTACCTACCAAAATTCAGCATCATATAAAAAAAAAGTAAAGTAAAGTATCATGCAGTAGCCTATTCATGTCCCACTGCAGGGCATTGGCCTCCATCATTTGAAATGAAGTTTTGTCTTAATCACCATGCTTGCCAAATGCGGATGGGTTATCACAAACCCACGCGGTGTTCGGAAAACTGACACAAATTTTCCCAGCCCTCGAATCGAACTTACGATTGTTGATATTAAAATACAGCAGATCACTTTTATTCCTGAAAGGAAGCATAATTTGGGGAGTACGGTGTGGCGGGATGAAATATCGGCAGGATAAGTATTTTAATTGCTGTCTGAATCCGGATTATGCCGAAAGCCGGCGTAATTCCTCCCCTTTGTGGTTGAAATCCATCTTTGTTAGTCGTCGCCATCAAACAAAACATTTACATTTAAGTTGTAATTATTATTCGCAACTTTTTTAACAATACAGTTTTAACAATGGATCTTGTTAAAACTCTATTTTTGTAAGTACCTATTGCTATGAAAAATCGAGTTATAACAATAAATGAACATGTTTTTATGCACTGTTGAGATATGTATATGTTTTACAATTTGGCAGCCCTTACTCTTGCTCGAACATTTAAAGATATGTACATTTAGTTAGCGGTGCGGTGTAAGCTTTAATAATAATGAAAATGAAGGCTGAATTGCAACTGCATTATTTTGCAAATACATACGTACTTCTTTTTAATGTTCAATTTCAGTCTTTCAAAGGAGTTCTCCGAATTATTATTTCGATTAAATTGCATACTTAGGAGTTCTCCGAATTTTGACTTTAGAAGACCATAAATCGGGTCACTTCAATTGAAAGCGCCTTTACCTGTTTTCCCAGGTAGGTCATTTCTAGGTAATAGGTCATTCTGGTAATTAGCACAAGAGATTAGCGCTATCAGGAATTTCGCGGTAGCTTTGTTACCTGTATTTAATCTCCTATTGTTTATATCTTCCCCTTCCACCCTTACGTGTTATTTTTGGGGTATATTAATTAGCGCCAAACAAACACCATAACCATTTCCAAAGTGACATTATGTGTGCTCACATCTCAGCATTTAAATACTGTCACCGAGATCCGATTGTACACCGTACAAGTATCATAACCTGGTTAATAGTTTTCAACCCCAACTCATTCAGAGTGATTGTTGGATATCTTTAACTGGTGTATTTTGTGTGGGATACATTTGGAACGATGGTGAATTTACCCGGACCAAATGAGCAGGCGGCGCGTCCGATTGGTGAGAGGAACAGCTACCGGCCTAGGAGTCGCTACTGGATGTCCAGCCAAGGAAGAAGGGGGCGCGAGGAGAAGAGGGCTGAGGAGCCAACGAGCCTGCAGCAGCTGGAGGAACTGGCCAAGCAGGCGGCCGAGCTGATGGAGAAGTACAGCCCGAAGTCCGAAGACAACTACACGAAAGCCATGGACCTTCTGCGGTTGCAGTATAATCTTGTAAGTTAAATTTTATATTCATGATTTGATTGTCCATGTAATTGTTATGTGTAATTTGATCTAATATGGCCACATAAATTGCATTATTTGCTACATAACTTTGACCTGTTTTTTTAGCTGAGTATACTTGTTTTTGCTATATGTATTAAACAAATAAATGCTTGTATTAATTGATCATTTGTTTTTGTTCCAGAACTTCATAGTGGTGTGTGACAAATGCGGCGGCCCGCACAAGAACGATGAATTAGTGGCACCGGAACGTTGATTACATCGGCAAAATGTAGATAGTGAATTAGTTTTACTAATATTTAGTCATAAATTTAAGATACTCTGTCACAAGTGTAAATAATTAATTTTGTATAAGTATTATGGTTCTAATTGTTATTTATAAAATAAAAACATGTTGCGAAAATCTATAAATATTTTGTAATAAGAATGTAAAATATAATTGTGATTTTGATGATTCAAAAGGCTGTGAAATTGACTGACAAAATAAATTAATTGACTTAAATATTATTTTCGTATTTTGATTTACTTACATTTATTGGTGTGAACTATTTAGCTTCACACTATATAAAGCTTTAGGCAAATTACTCCCGCTTGCAGCAGTGTTGTTATAGTCGTAATTTGCTTTCAAAACGGGTATCGTGTCGAGTCAAACGTTTTGCTTCGCACACAGCATCAACACATCACTTCCCTTTAGTGCGAGTTGTATAAACGAGCTTTGTGTGTCGCTTCTGTTGGTTGGCTCGAGTTGCATACTGCATAGACTATACCTAGAGTGGGAATATTGGTTTTCACGACTAAACAGATCAATCTCGATAACAGTTTACAATAAATCAGGAAGTACCCAATCTACATCACTAAATCAGATAACCTAATGATGGTTAAATCGGTAAATTACCAATGTAACTATAACTTAGCGTTGGTTAATATCAATGTTAATAATAAATTATAAGTTTGTATGTAAAAAAATATTTTGAATCTATTGACCTTAACTTGAATTATTTGTAAGAATGATTTAATTTGTGAATCAAATTTTTGAAAGGAAAAAGAAAGTGTTTTTCTACAATATTACGAAATTGTGCAATAGTTCTCATATTTATCTTCTGAGTTTTAAATAATGTATTTAATGAGAGTCTAACCGAACTTTCAATGACATAAGCATTGATATTCATGGGACACTCATGTTTCTTAATTCAATTCGCACATACAATGTACTAACTAAGCACCTTATTTCTCAGTGTACGTAAGCTTCCAACGCTCTATGCCAAGAAAAGTAAAATTTACGTTACTAACAATATTATTATGTATATTCTATTCCATTGTTGTCAATAGGACCGGTTTAAATGGATAATTAACTGCGGATCTGTTAAATCTACAATTAAACCATAAAATGGCAATGTCGAATCCTGTGTGATATTATTACGAGTACTTATAATAGAATCTATAGGGCTAATTAATTAATGGTCCCTTACGCTTGCAGTCCGCGGTATTGTTGGCTTAGGACGGAACTCACAATCGCGGGCTAATGTCGGTTTATATTGAATTAATACTAATTGAGGGAACCAGACGAATTGCGTATTTATGAGTTTATGGAAAAAAAGGTCTGACACAATATTTAAACGGCTCTCAGTCGACAGTGGTATTTCCTGTGGAAACATTGATAAATGAACTTTTCCAACATAAAACCATATCCATCTTAACAGATGGCGGTGACGTCAAACGGTTATTCAGTTAGGATTTTGAACTTATCTTATATATATGTCACCGGAATATAATCCGATCCGCTAGTTTATAAACTACCTAGGAAGTTTATAAACTGACGTAAGATTGTAAACTAAGGAAACGTCGTATTATTTTACGCCCTCATTTTTGTAAGTACCTATTGCTATGAAAAATCGAGTTATAACAATATGTAAATGAATATGTTTTTATGCACTGTTGAGATATGTTTTACAATTTGGCAGCCCTTACTCTTGCTCAAACATTCAAAGATGTGTACATTTAGTTAGCGGTGTAAGCTTTAATGATACTTAATGAAAATGAAGGCTGAATTGCAACTGCATTATTTTTCAAATACTTATTTTTAATGTTCAATTTCAGTCTTTCAAAGGAGTTCTCCGAATTATTATTTCGATTAAATTGCATGCTTAGGAGTTCTCCGAATTTTGACTTTAGAAGACCATAAATCCAATACCTTGAAATAGTGATTAATTCGGGGTCACTTCAATTGCAAGCGCCTTTACCTGTTTTCCCAGGTAGGTCATTTCTAGGTAATAGGTCATTCTGGTAATAAGCACAAGAGATTAGCGCTATCAGGAATTTCGTGGTAGCTTTCTTACCTGTATTTAACCCCCTATTGTTTATACTTTCCCCTTCCACCCTTACGTGTTATTTTTGGGGTATATTAATTAGCGCCAAACAAACACCATAACCATTTCCAAAGTGACAATAAGTGTGCCCACATCTCAGCATTTAAATACTGTCACCGAGATCCGATTGTACACCGTACTAGTATCACAACCTGGTTAATAGTTTTCAACCCCAACTCATTCAGAGTGATTGTTGGATAACTTTAACTGGTGTATTTTGTGTGGGATACATTTGGAACGATGGTGAATTTACCCGGACCAAATGAGCAGGCGGCGCGTCCGATTGGTGAGAGGAACAGCTACCGGCCTAGGAGTCGCTACTGGATGTCCAGCCAAGGAAGAAGGGGGCGTGAGGAGAAGAGGGCTGAGGAGCCAACGAGCCTGCAGCAGCTGGAGGAACTGGCCAAGCAGGCGGCCGAGCTGATGGAGAAGTACAGCCCGAAGTCCGAAGACAACTACACGAAAGCCATGGATCTTCTGCGGTTGCAGTATAATCTTGTAAGTTATAATTTTATATTAATGATTTGATTGTCCATGTAATTGTTATGTGTATTTTGATCTTATATGCTCACTACATAACTTTAACCTGTTTTTTTAGCTAAGTATACTTTTTATTACAATTTGTGTTACACAAATCAATGCTTGTATTAAATATGATTTGTTTTTGTTCCAGAACTTCATAGTGGTGTGTGACAAATGCGGCGGCCCGCACAAAAACGATGAATTATTGGCACCGGAACGTTGATTAAATCGGCAAACTGTAGATAGTGAATTAGTTTTACTAATTTTTAGTCATAAATTTAAGACTCCCTGTTACAAGTGCTAATAATTAATTTTGTATAAGTATTATGGTTCTAATTGTTATTTATAAAATAAAAACATGTTGTGAAAATCTATAAATATTTTGTAAAAAGAATTTAACATATAATTGTGCTTTAGGTGATTCAAAAGGCTGTGAAATTGACTGACAAAATAAATAAATTAAGTTAAAAATATTTTTGTATTTTGATTTACGTACATTAATTGGTGTGAACTATTTAATGCTTTAGGCAAATTACTCCCGCTCGCAGCAGTGTTGTTATAGTCGTAAATTGCTTTCAAAACGGGTATCGTGTCGAGTCAAACGTTTTGCTTCACACACAGCATCAACACATCACTTCCCTTTAGTGCGAGTTGTATAAACGAGCTTTGTGTGTCGCTTCTGTTGGTTGGCTCGAGTTGCATACTGCATAGCCTACGCCTATAGTGGGAATATTGGTTTTCAGTACGAAACTAATCAATCTCGATAACAGTTTACAATAAATCAGGAAGTACCCAATCTACATCAATAAATCAGATAGTACCTAATGATGGTTAAATCGGTAAATTACCAATGAAGCTGTAACTAAGCGTTGGTTAAAATCAATGTTTTTCAATTAGTTATACGTACGTAAAAATTATGTTTTGAATCTATTGACCTTAACTTAAATTGACAACATTTAATTTTTTAGGGTTCCGTAGCCAAAATGGCAAAAAAACGGAACCCTTATAGATTCGTCATGTCTGTCTGTCTGTCTGTCTGTCTGTCTGTCTGTCTGTCCGCCAGTCTGTCACAGCCACTTTTTTCCGAAACTATAAGTACTATACTATTGAAACTTAGTGAGTGGATGTATTCTGTGAACCGCAACAAGGTTTTCACACGAAAATAGAAAAAAAATAAAAAAAGTGGGGGGTCCCCATAGTCAGAACTGAAACTCGTAATATTTTTTTTCATTGAACATATACGTGTGGGGTATCTATGGATAGGTCTTTAAAAATTATATTCAGGTTTCTAATATCACTTTTTTCTAAAGTGAATACTTTGCGTGTCAGACCCTTCCAAAGTGGAAAAAAGTGTGTCCCCCCCCTCTAACTTCTAAAAGAAGAGGATGATAAAACTGAAATAATTATATGATGTACATTACCATAAAAACTACCAACGAAAATTGTTTCGAACGCAATCTATTCAGTAGTTTTTTTAATACATCAAAAATAGAATTTGTACGGAACCCTCAGTGCGGGAGTCCGACTCGCACTTGGCCAATTTTTACAAGGTACTATAATTCAAAAACCATTTCGAGATTTTCGCTTAATTGACACAAAAAAAATATTTTAATTTTTTTCATTCAGTAACTAAAAAGATATTTTGAAAAGTTTCCAAATTCAATGTTCGTCGGATCCACACACAGTCAATCTTGGTCTCGCTTTGGCCATCGTGAATTAAAAAAAAGAAACGTAAGTTTGACACTGTTTCTTGTCAAACTGACAGAAAACTGTGCATGTGTGTGTACATTTATCATACAGTGTTGCCGGATTGGGAAAACTCCTGGCCAATCGGGGAAAAACTCATGTTTTTGAATATTGCGACAAAATTATAACTCAGTTGATGTACCAGATTTAATTTTATAGCTTTATGGATTTTACTAAAACATTATTTACGTAAGTTTAAAGTACGAACTGGGTACTTAAGTGGCACTTTAGGTACTTGGACAAAATTTTTCATGAATTTACCCTAGACTCTCCTGGCAACATTTGTGTGAACTTCCGTCATTCAAGTTTATTTTTTAAAATAGCAAAGATAAAATGTTCGTTCATCCGATGACATTGACTTACGCTCTTTTAGAATAAGTCGTTTTTAAATAATTCATTTTTCAAAAAGGAAAGAAAATAAACGAAAAAGAAAAAATACGTAAGTTTTAGTTTTTGAAAATCTTTCAGAATAGAAAATAAAAACAGCACATGAAAAAATTTAAATGTTGTCAATTATTTGTAAGATTTTATTTAGGTATTTAGTGAATCAAGTTTTTGGCAGGAAAAATAAGTGTTTTTCTGAGTTATTCAGCAACTCGGCCGCAATAAACTCGGCCGAATGGCCGAGATGAGAAAATTTAATTTTACCTATTTTTGTGTTCAGCATCTCGGCCGAAAGGATATTCTCTACGCGGTCGACTTGATACAGCTATTTTTTATTTTATTTTCTATTCGTCAACTCGACCGTGTACAAAAAGTACAGTCCGGTTGAAAATGCTTAAAAAAATATTTAGTTAGCTAGAATATTATTATAGTTGATAATGTGCAGTACTGGCTACCAGAGAAATTGTAATAGTTGATTAAATTTGTAAAAAGTTGCAATGAGGGTACGCCAGGTGGCAGCTTTATTGGCGATGAAAAGATTACGCGCACGCCTCTAGCGGCGAAATTTAGAAGCTGTCTAAGAACGACACTTTGTTGAGGTTATCATATCTTATGATAACACATATTATATTTTAATTAGTAGTAAGTAAAGTTGATAATAATTGTTGATGTGACGATTTCCTAGTCCTGTTATTACTTAATTTAGTTTAGTGTTTTCAAAAGTAAGTCTGAAATCGTATATATCTTTAAAAAAAATTGTTCTGTGATGTATAAATTTAAATGTTAAATGATTTATGTGATATAACAAACTACAGTGTGTAATTACCTAGTTATTAAGTAATTATATAAAACAATTGTTGATTTTTATGAGGCAAAGTTTTTTATCATATACAATGAGTGTATTTTATACACTCATGTTGATTTTTTAAATACGAGTACATATACATGTTTTAAATCAAAAAGCTTTTTATTTAAACCATTAAAGAACAAATATGGTTTATAACTGAGCCACTTTTGAACTTCACTGTACAAAAAGTACCTTATATTTTCATGTCGACCGACTTGAGGAACACTAAATCCCAAAAAAATACCTCCGCAACTCGGCCGCGTGATTCAGCCGAGATGCTGAACATAAAAATAGGTAAAATTAAATTTTCGCAGCTCGGCCATTTGGCCGAGTTTTTTTCGGCCGAGTTACTGAATAAGTCGTTTTTCTACAATATTACGAAATTGGTTCTCATATTTATCTTCTGAGTTTTGAATAATAATATATTCAGTGAGAGTCAAACAGGAACTTTCAATGACAGATGCATTGATATTCATATAGGAACTCATGTTTCTTAATTCAATTCGCACATACAATGTATGTACTAACTAAGCACCTTATTTCTCAGTGTACGTAAGCTTCCAACGTTCTATCCCAAGATATGTACGTTACTTTACTAACAATATTATTATGAATTCTATTCCATTGTTGTCAATAGGAGCGGTTTAAATGGATAATTAACTGCGGATCTGTTAAATCTACAATTAAATCATAAAATGGCAATGTCGAATCCTGTGTGATATTATTACGAGTATAATAGAATCTATAGGGCTAATTAATTAATGGTCCCTAACGCTTGCAGTCCACGGTATTGTTGGCTTAGGACGGACTCACAATCGCGGGCTAATGTCGGTTTATATTGAATTAATACTAATTGAGGGAACCGGACGAATGGCGTATTTATGAGTTAATGGAAAAAAAGGTCTGACATAATAATTAAACGGCTCTCAGTCGACAGTGGTACTTCCTGTGGAAACATTGATAAATGAACATTTACAACATAGATATCGTTTTATCCATCTCAAATTATGTTGGTGACGTCAAACGGTAAGTCACTTAGGATTTTAAACTTATGATTGAAATATACCTATTGCCCTTCATTCAACAACGAATGAAAATTTCAATGAAGGACCATTTGTATTTCAATCGCGTTATATTAAAGTGGTTTTTGACTGCTATTCCTTACCATCAACCTGCGGATAGGATACATTAAATTTGTATGCACAGCATCTGCATCGTTTAGTTTTAGTACCGTTTAGGTAATACAATTTTATTATGTGTTTACATTTATATTGCTTTCATTAGATTAGTGTGCATCTTTTTTGTTTGGAAAATACATTTAGGATCAAAACAAAAGCCAGGTTATAAACCATTAAAATAAATTACTGTAATTTTGATTAAATATTTCTTAAGACAATATGAAGACCGTGCCAACCAAATTTCAAGTGACATAGGCTACTAAAAGCGGTAGAGATAGTCCGATCACTATATCCATGCTCAAAGTGGTGTAACATAACTCAATCCTATCAAAAAATATATCTGGAGACCTACTAGTTTTTTTCTTCAGAGTTAGTAGCAAAATTAAACTGGTACCTAGTAACTATTATAAATCGTAATCATAAACTTTAAGCATAACAATAAGCTCTGCGATAATGGATTTAGCACTTTGACTTCTGTAAACGTATTTTCGAACCACGGTCGTCATTAAGACGTCATTACCACAGGACCACGTCCTTAGCAGGATTTCCCCAACCGGCCGTGCGCTGATAATATTCTTAATTTAACTTAACAACTTAAATGCCTCCCGCATTAATCAAAGAGATTATGCCTAAACAAAGTATGCCATATAAATAACATTATATGAATGGGCTTGGGGACAAAGGCGTACAAATGGATGCGGCATCTGTTGCGAGAGCAAGAAACCCTCATATTTTCATGGCTCGCCCGCAAAATATCAATACGGCTCAAAAGGTGGAAATAAAATGTTCAGAACTATAATATTTGACAAACATTGTAGGCAAATGAGCGCATGCTGCAAATATTAATCGGGTGTTGCATTATGTGCATGGAATAATTGTATGGAATGGCGTAATGATTGGAATTTAATGTAAGCAACAATTTTTAATATGTGACTTTATGCTTGTTCGATTGCCAAATGTGTTTGGTTTATAATAAAATTTCATGCAGATCATTTGGCATTTATTGGGCAGCAAAAAAGTTAAAATTTATGCATGAAATAAAACTACTTTTTAACGTATATTCGCGGTACAACTTTTAACTACATATTTACAGGATAACTCGACATTTCGGCTCTTTTTCAGGAGCCGTGATCACTAAATTACTCAGGTGTTATGCGTCATTCCGTTTGAAAGTAGTTTTATTTAATGAGTATCAGTCGCGTTAACCTAAGAAAACATTATTATTTACATTGGTTTTGATCCGAGTAACACATTTTATGTACCTACATACGGCAAGAAAAGGGCAGGATCCTAAAGAAGTATGAAATATTTTCGACAGATGGTACCCTGAGAGTTATTTGTAAGTATCTACATATTATATTCATGTATGTATGTAGCTGTTTCATCGCGTGTAAGATATTCGGTGGGATGTTTCGTAGATGGCGCGCGTCGGAATTGAACACAGGAAATTAACTGGAAGCTGGGTGTTAATCTGAGGAAGCAATATACAGCTGGGACTTGACGTCGGCCCTTTAATTGCTACAAATCTAAATCAGAGCAACGTAAAAGATTATTTCCGAGATTTTAGACATTTAAAAAGATTTTAATAAATTTATTTTTAAATTAATTAGTTCACATTGATAAAAAATAATTGTTGATTTGAAATTTTGCCAACTTTTTGTGATCTGTGACTGATTTTGTGTCTACTAACATTCTGTTTATGAAAACACGTAGGTAGTACGCGCTTTTTAGTTTGCTAAACAAATTCTTCTATTTTTAATTCAACGAAAATTTTATAAACCTCTGTGCACATTACCCGAAATAAGAGAGTTAAAATTTCATACGTTGCGACCAGGTCAAAGAATGTGACTTTGAAGGATTATTATTATTATTTGTTTTTCCGAGTACTTATACCACCGCCTCCGGTTGTAAGCATGTTTGCATAATTAGTAAGTACTTAGTTACGCCGGGCTTCCAGGCGTGAATCGAGTCTTAATTTTAAGTACGTCCTTAATTACGGCTTAGAGAGACTTAAGCACAACCTTCCATACCAAACGATGCCATAGAAGTACAGCTTTAAAAGTCTTATTCGGTTTTTAATAAATATGTTTTTCTTCCTTAAGACACGTCTGTTAAGATGTTTTTACGGCAAGGCACAAATTATTTTCACGTAAAAGATTTTTGTTTGTGTCATTATTTATGAAACATTTAGTTTACCCATTATTGTAATTATTTATTCACGAATATCTATTCGTATACTTTTCACTTTGGGATTCAATAGTAAGTTATAGTTATAGTAGGTATAAGGTATTACTTAGATATTTGATATCGAGCCCTTTTTACCTTTCAATTGGCACGTAGGCATAGGTTGTGGGGTCATATTTCAATATTTTAGTGCGACCAACTACCCAACTACTGCCTGTGAATATTGTATAAGAAAAAGGTATGTCTATGTTTATAACATAAATATTCGCAGTCAAGTTTTTCGTGCTCGACACCCGTTAGGAAAAATTTACTAAAAGTCAATAAACACACACGCAAGCCACGTTTCCCTCTCCATCTTTCACCTTTCTTTAGTCGCTATTTGCATAAGGTACTGTAATACCAGTAAAATCGTCCTTAATACGATCCCTTCCTAAGTAAGTAGATCTGATAACGTTTGATCGTGTAATCAAATTGCTTTATACGATGTCTTTATAGACAGATTTTAGGTCGTGTTTGTTACACGAATATTCTCGTAGTCGGCTCGGTAATAAAGCTACCATATTATTCATTTATAGTACTGGCAAATGAAGTAAATTATTATGTTGCTGGCCACAATCCGAGACTGTAGCGTGCGTTAGTGGTTCCCATTAATCACGACTCCGGATGGACCCTTTATTTCACGGAGGGAATGTAGCTTATTACTGAATGCATAGGCTTTGACTAAGCTGAGAGAAGAAGACAAAGATGTAGGTCGAACAGAGCATTCATTTTTTGGATTAACCATCGCTGTCATTGTTATTTTTAACCGACTTCAAAAAAGGAGGAGGTTCTCAATTCGTCTGTATATTTTTTTTTTTTATGTATGTTCACCGATATTTTCGTCAATTGCAGACGGATTTCAAAAATTTTTGTTTTGTTTGATAGGGTTCACTTCTGAGGTGGTCCCATTTTCACCAGTCCAGGATCTGATGATGGAATCCAGGAGAAATCGAGGGCAACCTCCGAAAATTGTATGCTCGTATGGTGTTTTTGTTACGTAATCATGTCTTACTCAGGTATATGATTCAGGGTGTCAACATCTGATGCTGCTGTTCTGACGATGATGCTACAGTACTCCTTAACGGTTAGGAGTTGGAAGGCAGGACTGCATTTGGTCGATGGAAACTATTTAGTAATATGTAGGGCTAACATGTTGCTTGTGAGGTATGCTTGAATCAACATCTGATGCTGCTGTGCTGATGATGAAGTTGCAGTACTCGTTAACGGTTAGGAGTTGGGAGCAGTACTGCAATTGGTCGATCGAATGTATGTAGGGCTAACGTGATACTTGTGTATATTACATCCAGACTCACGGCCAGAAACTCCTCACATTCACGTTCTCGGGTGTTCTCGGTGTTTCTCGCCGTGAGTCTGGATGGGCTATAAGGGCAGTTACTACTCTTGAGATGGTTTCGATGTAATCATGAAATATCGAGGGAAATTCTAACAAAAATCTCAATGGAATCGAGACAATTCCTCAATGAGTACCACCTATGCTTAAAAGGGTATATCTACTCCTGAGGTGGTCAAGAATCCACACATTTTTTTTACAATAGTGACATACATTACATACATTTTATGTTCCGATAGTTACGCGTCCTATGCTCGTCCTATGTGATGTTATACCCTCATTAGGGCTGCAGCCTTAGTGGGTCTACCCATGATAATAAAAAAATATAAATACCTAATAAATATTTTTTAACTCTGAGCAACACCTAAGTACCTACCTGTAATTAATTAGGTTCACAACGTATTAACACAACTAAAAATCATGAAATAAACTGACTTTTTCAAAAAAAAATTAAACCGACTTCAAAAAATCACAAACAACAAAAACTGTAACCAGAAAAAAACCTACATAACTAAAAAGCGACAAATAACCTCATTTATCTACTTAATGCTTATTATAATATATACAATTATTTAAATATTTACGACTTAATACCTAATACTTTAACAAAGTCATCTTTAACTATTTAAATATTTACAGTTATCACTTATTTTTGAAGTCGGTGCCAGCCAAACAAATAAATGTAATTAAGAAAAGTGACCGACACTAAAATTCAAAGCAAAACTTAGAATAGGACGCACCTTTTGAAACGATAGTAACCTAGGCTGCAGGCTGGCACCGACTTCAAAATTAAGTGATAACTGTAAATATTTAAATAGTTAAAGATGACTTTGTTAAAGTATTAGGTATTAAGTCGTAAATATTTAAATAATTGTATATATTATAATAAGCATTAAGTAGATAAATGAGGTTATTTGTCGCTTTTTAGTTATGTAGGTTTTTTTCTGGTTACAGTTTTTGTTGTTTGTGATTTTTTGAAGTCGGTTTAATTTTCTCATATTGAGAAAAGGTGAATGTTATGTGAGACAAGTTAAGTACTTATCGAAAAATAATCTTCTTATTTGTTTGGGTCAGATTGTGTTGTATCATTGAGGTGATTTATAAACGCAGGAGGATTACTGCCTCTACAAGAAAACCTTCTTTTATTGAGTCATAATAACTGGTTAATTGACTGCAAGCCATTAGATAATAATTTACAAGGAAGTCGTTAAAGACCCTAAGGTTAACTACAGGGTACGGGGGTATAATTCACCAGTCGTATTAAATTGATACCTATAGCTCTTTTTTCAATTCGTTAACTATGTTTTAGAGATAATAATGCATTCTTAACAATTGAAAAGTTCCTTTTGTATAATCTTTTAACAAGATGTTAAAGTGTAAGTGGGTCAAGTGTGTTATTTAATCGCCTATATATTAATTGTAAGTAGTACGAGTAGGTATATTATCCTAGCTGAAAAACAATGCATACGTGTTTATGCATTAGGTTTACAGCCAAGAAATGATATTTAGAGGTAGCCTTGTCCTCGACTCCTATTCGTCATTTCAAAGGGGTGTGATGAATGTATGATATGAAACACACAACAGCTCTCTTGGCAATTTTAATGTAGTGGTTGCCATTGCCTTCTCCATTTCGCATACTTACTGGAAGTGTTTAGGTTTCCTCACGATGTTTTCCTTCATCGTACAGCTGGTATGAAATTTTGCACATAGATAATCGCAAAACGCAAATAGTTTTTTGATAATCCAGAGGTGTGTGCCTCATCTGATTTAAACCACCGACCTCACGCATATGAAGCGGCGCTCTTACCACTAGGCTACCGAGCTTTTGTAGAGGTGTATTAGCCTCCACATAATATTATAATGTGTTCAAAACTTTTTATCTACCCGGGACTATGCCTCGGTCCCCGATCCTATGCAAACACGCGTCCCGGCCATCGATCTCGGCAAGTCTTGGGTACGACCCTCGATGTCAATCAGCGCGGCCCAGCTCCCAGGATGTTCAGACGTGTCAATTACCAAGTAAATGGACAACAACGGTGGCCATTTGTTTAAACTATGGGCGGCAGGCTTAAAATAGACATATTTATACATAGTATTCGCCACAGTTGTTTTATAGATATTCAATTCTTCAAATATTGCAACTCCTACAAAAGTTTGTTCATCCAAGCTGGAAACTCATTGGATCTGAACCAAACACGTCCGGCCTTCGATCTCGGCAAGTCTCGGGTACGACCCTCGACGTCAATCAGCGCGGCCCAGCTCCCAGGATGTTCAGACGTGTCAATTACCACGTAAATGGACAACAAAGCTTACCATAAGGTAAAGGTACGGGTGAGACAAAATAATATTTTGTCTGAATATATTATATTTAATACATTTTTAATTTATTCGATATTAATATATTTTACTCCGTTCGCGTTGATTTCGCTTTTCGGACACCCTTTTTTTTTCCGCAGGAGAACGCTTTTACGCGCCGTAGCATATAGACTAGCTAGGCCTGCACCCGTGTCTGTGCGTCCGTTTTCGGACACCTAGTGTTATACTATAGCATTAAAGCCTTCCTTGACAAATGGACTATCCAAAACAATCTTTTTTTAAATTTGAACCATTACTTCCTGAGATGAGCGCGCTCAAACGAACAAAAAATACTTAGTATAGATGATCAACCCTAAACACATGTTACTATTACAAAAGTATTTCCGATCTCCGCAAGTCAGATACAGATATCGGTACGACCCTCGACGTTAACTCGGAAGAACCTGATGAGGCAAAGCCGCTACTGCCGCGCTGGGGAAGTAAAGTGACGAGCAATCCCCACTCACGCAGGGTATAGCAGTAGCGGAGAGAAAAGGGTGGCTCTCAGTTTGTCACAGCGTGTCAATTACCAAGGAAATGGCCAACAACGCTCACCATAAGTTAAAGTTTTGGGTGCCGGCAGAAGATAGACATAGGTACTTAACATATTTAGTATTCAAAATAATAAAAGATTCAAAATTGGTGGTAGCCACAAAAATCAGATTCGTACCTCTAATAGAGGTAATGTTCATAAACTTAATTGTTTGGATACTTTTTTTTAACAATAAATACATATATACAGACTTGGATGAACACCTTTTTATTTCGACAAAATTGTCACTAAACTTTTGCAGGTGCAAAGATCCCTTTTTTGGGAATCTGAGCCCGTCTTTCGTGGTCCTATCCAAACACGCGTGCATTTATCTCGTGAAGTCACGGGTGCGACCCGACGTCAATCAGCGGGGCCCGGCTGATCCGTCTCCGTCGCCTCCTTCGTGTCAATTACGATGTAAATGGACAACAACGGTCACCATTAGTTTAAGGTTCTACGTTTGAGACAGCGGTAGCGAAAGTTACTTATAAATAAACCCGCCCGCGACTTCGTTCCTGTGGCTTTCAGTTTCCGCACACAGTATTACATTATAGCTTAAACCTTTCCTCGTCAGATGGACTGTCCAACACAAAAATATCATTTTCAATTATCGAGTTCAAATAAACTTTTCAGCTTTATTATATAAGTATGTAGAGTATGTAGGTAATGCTTTCGTTCCGTGCTTTTGCATGTGCTTTAATTTAATAAAAATTTTAAAGTTGGAGGACTTTGTCATGCAGTGGCATATGCCGTGGGCAATCACAAAGTATTATTCAGCACATACCAAATATACATGAATATGGATACAGATGTCCGTTATCTTGGGGAACCGTAACATTTGGTGAATGTGTACCTAGTAACCGACTTCTAAAAACATACCGAATCTGTCGAAAAATAATTATACACAAGATTGAAGAAAAATTTTTTGCTACAGTTGATATATGATTAATCAGTCTCAGGTTCTGTATTTAATTATGGTTTGTTCTGTAAGTCCAAGTAGATTTAATGACCGTAGACAAAGCAAGATTTTTATGCGGTGAATTGCCATAGGCGACCAGGGTACGAGCTAAATAGTAAGCTACAAAAACTGACGCTACCATACTTTGTCATAGTCGTATTTTGAATACTAATTGCCTTCTTTGTAACAAATTGATGGCTCGGTGCCGTAGTGGCTAGTAGACCCCATTTAAAAGCAATAGTAATACAAATATAACATGCCACCTTTTAGAAAGGGTTAAATTTTTCAGCATATCACTTTCATTTGGTATAGCGGCCGCCCGCGAGCCTAAAGCCTTTCTCGTCAAATGGACTATCCAACACAAAAATATTTTTTCAAATCGGACTAGTAGTTCTTGAGATAAGCGCGTTCAAACAAACATACAAACAAACTCTTCAGCTTTATATATTAGTATAGGTAATATAAGATTGTACATGGGACCTTTGTATTAGGGCTTATAAATCAAATTATTTTGTGCCGGATATTTTATACAGGCCAGAAATAAATATAACTTGTCATTTTGCCGGTCGTTTTATTGCTTCAATAAATACAAAACCAGATAGTTAGTCGAGTCAATGATCTTTAATGTTGTGAAGTATCTGTAGCGCGAGTGTAGCCACTTGACGCATGTGCTACGAAAAGTATCGTAGCGAAATCATACACAGGCACATAGCACACCACCACAACCAAAAATCTTTTTGCTCAACTTGGCCTTATTTTAAACCATGCATTTTAATTAATGTCGTTTTTTTATAGACTATTTTTTTTGCAATTTTCAGTTTTCTTAAATATATAAATATATTTTAATTTGTATATTTCAATGATGTTAAAATATTTTGCATTTTGTTTTCAATTCAACTAATCAAACGTAATATTGCATAATACTAATTTAATTATATCGGTGTCCCAGTTAACGACAGTTGCTTAAATACGCGCAGCTTAATAACATACGGAGGTGGTTAAAAGATGTTTACTTTGTTGTTAATGAGCTGGTGGGGAGCTGTTTAGTGAACGTAATATAATTCCTGCAGCCGTCGTGACGGTAATATTCGAAACAGGACCTGCCCACGATAACAAAGTTATAATAGTTGCTTTCGTGTTTTATATAAATATATCTTAATTTGTATATTTCAATGATGTTAAAATATTTTGCATTTTGTTTTCAATTCAACTAATCAAACGTAATATTGCATAATACTAATTTAATTATATCGGTGTCCCAGTTAACGACAGTTGCTTAAATACGCGCAGCTTAATAACATACGGAGGTGGTTAAAAGATGTTTACTTTGTTGTTAATGAGCTGGTGGGGAGCTGTTTAGTGAACGTAATATAATTCCTGCAGCCGTCGCGACGGTAATATTCGAAACCATGCAGGACCTGCCCACGATAACAAAGTTATAATAGTTGCTTTCGTGTTTTTCTGTCGCGTGTATGGATAAACACTGTGTGGGCCACGATTCGAAAAACCGATAAGAACAAATAATGAAAAATTGAAAATAAGCGTGTAAATTTATATGCTTTTTACTGCTCCGATAACGATGTGAAAGGTTTTTTATTCATGCGCTACTTCGTAACGAACCGGTGATAATGTCGAGCCCAGCGGTTTTGTTCGCCGGTAAGGAGTTTGAGGAATATTCAGTGATTGCTGATGCTTGTTTGTAACTTGAGACGCCCGCTTTGAAACTTTTAACTCCTTCACCCTTCACGGTTGGCCAAATCTGTTTTAAGTTTTCGCATTGTCATTCTGTAAAATAAAACTTAGGGTCGTATAACTTGTATAATTTGAGGAATCGTCGCCGGGGATTGCTCAAATGCCGCTAGAAAGACGCCTGTTCTATAATCTTATATTGATTTTGGGTCTTATATCTATACAGCCTTGTAGCGCCTCTTGGTAACTAAGACAAGACGAACATACAGTGTGGTAACACAATGATTGATTATATTATAATATTATAATATTTGCTATAAGATTTTTTTATGAGAAGAAAATAGGGAATAAAATTAAATAACTGAGTAAACAAACAAGTACGTAAAGAAGTTAAAAAGAGAAAATCTGACTATTTACTTTATGTTTACAGCAATTACAACAGGATTACAAATATTTCTTGTTAATAGCGAACCAGTGCAAGAAATAGATTTCCGTACAATTTTGGCATTGGCGCAACAGGAAACTTTACAAAAAAGAGCGCCAGCGAAAGTCAGTAAATATGTGGCAGCGTCAAAGGAAAACTACAACAACCAATACGGATCAATATCCAGTCATGAAATACTAGATTTAATAAAGAAATCGACGCAAACCCAAAGCTTGGAATTGTCTAGTGAGAAAAGCGATAAGGAATCAGGTAACAGAAACTATGTTAATAGACATAAGACTAAACAAAGAGACGAAACTGACACATACGGCCATTACGATCGTTCTGAGGCATTGGATGAAAACAAGATAGATGATTATTACCGTTACGAGCCTAATGTACAGCACAGAGACAAATATAAAGATGACGATGAGCGATATAAGCACAGTCGATTTAACGAGTTAGCGTTGGAAGAATTGCTCACACAAAATGTGTTGGGCAAAAAATATCAAGATGTACCAAGGAACAAAGTGACACCGCACAACTTGGTTGGATCTGCTGATTTCAATGATGATAGATCGGATAACACTAACGCAGGTGGATATTCGGAGGTGTACGTTATATTGAATCCAAAAGCGATAAAGAAAAGCCAAAATCGCAATGACCTTAATAACATGTGAGTGCCGCTTGCTTGTGTTTCACTAAGATATTTTATCTTGGTTACGAATATTGATGTGGCATTATTTCATTTTTCAGGTTAGCAAAAATATTATCTTTGACGGCTTCGTCTCTCGGAAAGGAGCAAGGGAAAAGGATTAAAGAGCAGCGTTACAAAGGATTCCCAGTAAATACAGGATTACTTACGAGGCGAGCTAGACGAGATTCAAGAGAGAGTAAGTACACACAAAAATATTGTATTCAATAAATTATTACATTTGACCTTCTTTGATCAGTTGGTTTTACGAATATGCTTATTTTTCTTGTTTTTCCTAAAGTTCACGTTGAATTCGTGAATATGTAAATTGGGGGTTCATGCATTACTATCAATAAATACATTTTAAAACCAACGACGTTAAAACTACGCTAGAGTTTTATTTTGCCTGAAATGCAATTAAAAGGTATTTGGTTCTAAGTGATGCTCGCACTCTTTTTATTCTTTTAATAAGAATGAGCGACAGGTTTGTAAAAAAATATGTCAAACGTTTCCTTGCTTGGGGACTTTGTTTAAAACGATTAAAGAAACTGATAAAAACTGACAAGCAATTCTTTTACTCACGATTGAGGTCACGCTATACCATACAAGAATTATAAAAAGGTAGTAACACTTCTTGATAAGGAAAACTCCATAAATTATGAAACAAAAGTTTTTTGCGGCACGCCATTTGAAGTTAACCCGTCTGAGCCGTTTAAATAAACTCCTCTCAAACGGTTATTATGATTAATTCTGACGACTATTATTATAAGTAAAAAGTATACAATCACATTGTTTGCTAATTAAAATATTTATAATTGTGTCAATAGTACTGTAAAGTAAAAACAGTAGGACACACGTAAAAAAAAACTATTTATCATACTATTTGAGTCTGAAGTGAATTAGGAATCATTGATGATGGTTTTTAAATCATATTCGATTCAGTTTCTTTGCTATCGTACTCATTCCAAACGTAAGGTCGATCATATCAAACAATGAATTATAGATATATTAATATAAGGTTTATTCAGTTTATTGAGGTCGTAATAACGTATCTCGGTTTCCGCAGTGTCTATCGAGGAGGAGTACAGGCCTAAGCGGTCTCGGAACGACCGCGGAGGCGGCGGCGGCGGCGCCGGCGGACGCACGGCCATCCCCTACATCAGGCACCGTGGCGACATCTATGAGAGAGATAATTAATTTACTTGCTTAACAAATAAAAATACTTTTCTTATTTTACTCTTTTCATTTTGAAGGGCCAGTTGAACATAAAACCGTGGGGCGCGTTTCCAAATCCCGCTAGGGGTAATGTTTCCCAAATGACAAGTTCATTTGTAATTGAGTCATGTTTGTACAAGATATTGTGTAATGTCTTTCCGTACTCTAGTATCCATAGTACAAGCTGCAATTAGTTATAAGCTAGATTTGATTGGTTTGTCCAAGGAGATAAATGTATTTTTTTAACAACTGAAAAAACCCTACTTAAGATCAAACCAGTTTCGAATTTTCCTTTAGTTTTCCACAGTGTTTGTTGATGAAGTTAAAAATATACCTATATTTTCTTTCTTTTTATTAATGTTATTATAAACTGCTTCCAGTGTAAAACATAATGAGTAGATATTAATACTAGATTGAATATCACGGTCTAATGGCCTGCAGTCGTGATTGGCATGTAACAGTGGTTACGATAAAAGCGTACACCAAAAAGTACTTAAGCTCAGTTACTACGATTTCTATGTACCTTGGTACCCCTGAGCTATTACCACTACGTTTTATCTATAGGTATTGTAAATATTATAATTTACGTAATATAGACTAAGTTATCTGCGGGTAGTGATAATTTAAACGTGTACCTACGTCACGCGTATGGACCATGTTGAATTTTTTATTCTGTTTATTTATTTCGTTGACCGACACGCAATCCCATTGAAATTGCAAATTGTTGCGAAAGATCTATTAAGTATTTCTTCAACATGAAGAAATAATATTTTGTACAATAATTTTGTACATTATTTTGTACATAAATCAAAATATTTTGTACATACACAAATTAACATGTTGTGATTGTTGTAGTTATTCTTTAAAACATATTATCCATCGCCTCGATGGTCTAGTGGTTGCAGTACCGGGCCGTGATCTCGAGGTCCTGGGTTCGATTCCCGGGTGGGGCAAAATTTGTGTTGATTTTTCTGAACACAGCCCGGGTTTGTGATCAGCACCCCGCATTTGGCAAGGGTGGTGATTGAGCCAAAACCCATCTTTGTAACGAAAACATGATTTCAAATTATGGAGGCCTTTGCGCTGCAGTGGGACATTAATAGGCTGATTTAGAGCATTTTCTATCTGTTAAATATAACCCAAGTTGGAAGAAATTTCTCCAACACACAGCTATGTCCTCGTGGAATATTTTTTCCCAGCTTACACAAGAATCTAGGTTTGTACCTTGTCTATCGATATCAATTAGTCAGCTGATGGACTTCGCTTCCGATTGGTTGCCTATCCTATTCCGGCCAGCGATGCATGTTGTATCAATTTGTAACCAGCGTCCGCCATTTCTGCTATTACCTAAGGCTACGTATTATTTATAAGTCAAAGTCATTCTAGCACATGACGATAAAATATTTTATGCTAAGTGATTGGAGTACTTTAAAAAATATTAACTCACCTATTTTAACCATGTACACGATAAAGGTATTCGCTTTAGCGATAAAATTACCAGAAGATGAAATTGTTTCGTTCAATACCCGCGGCTTACGGCATAATAAATCATCGGTGCTTGTGACGCAGATGTGTTTGCCTACACGAGTTGATTTCAAACAGGCACGAAACGAAAGCTTTTGTTGTCATATGCCTCATCCTAAACACAAAAGTAAGAGAAACGGAATAATAAAATAAACCCGTATCGGCCGTTTTTCGAATCTGTACTATGTACCGTACTGTACTGTGTCACTATAATATATACGCAGGATACATTATAGTGAAAAGTGAGTGATCAAACACAGGTGCACTCCCGATTCCCTAACTCTCATAGTTCGGTGGGACAGTAATCTGACACGACTATAGAAGGATCAGGCGCAGAACCAACGGCTTAACGTGCCTTCCGAAGCACGTAGGAGCTCAAGATGAATTTTTTGGTCACCCATCCGAAGACAAGCCTCTGCGAAAGTTGCTTGACATTGCAATCACAGACAAAGCGCGCTACCCACTGCTCAAAACAGGAGTACTAACCTTAAATCTCTGCAGTACCCGCGCGTCGTCTTATGCTGAAGATGATGATTAGATGTACACTTACACTCAACACACACACTCACTAGTTCAAATAGTTTTATGATCGCGTATTTGATAAGTTTATTTATTGCGATGTGTCTCTGCATTTACACGTGGTTGACCGTCGACGTAAAGCGAAACAACGACTGTTTTCATTCAAAAGTCACTGCGCGTGTTTGAAAGGAATGGGGGTAGACAAAACAAGTTTGTGAACTGTCAAATTACGAATTCATTCATATTTATAAAAAAAGATCTCAAAAGGCGAAATCCACCAATGACTTACAACGACTTCGAATATTGCTTTATCGTGATGAGGGAATATTAAAACGCCGAAATTTTTTATTATGTTTTTACTAATGCATAATTATTCTTTTCTATAATAATTTAGTTTACGAGTATATCACAGTCATCACTTTAGTAAGTGCATTAACATAGTTAAATATTGAGATTTCATTAGGTAGAATAATATTGACAAATACATTTTAAAATATACTATCGGGTTAAATAAATAAAATTCTCTTTGTCATTTGACTAGACGAATAAGTGCATTATCTAATTATGTGATTATGTAAAGGTAATTAATAATATGTGTCCCTAAATCCGGTGTCTACTATGTTTAATCCTACATTATAATTAAGTATGCATCGGCATAGTCTTCTGCTGAAGGACAGTTTTGTTGTATTCATGATAATTCTTATAAACGTTTGTAAAGGATTTTGTGGTATTTCTTATTATTGTAAATTCATCAATTTCATCACAACTGTCCTTCATCAGCATGTCATATTTAAAGGATAGTGGGCGTCATTGGTCTAAAAGCCGTCGCGCTTGAGAGGTATGGCAAATAAAGGCGACACATTATACAGTCCGACGTTCATAAATATCTGTCCCAAATATTATGTGTAAATATACAGTTATTTTTTTTCTAAGCAGTGGCTAGAGTTTCGTTTACATTATGTAGCCCTTGATGTGGCTGATCGCTAACCCATAATATCGGTTAGCCTTATTTAAGCTTTACACTCCAAGTAAAAATCAACCAATGAAGGGAAGACAAAAACAACATTGACAATTGAAATAACTGATGTAAGGATTCCTTTATTCCTCCAAACTATTGCGTAAATATTAAGAGCGGATAATTTATCTTTATTCGTAACATGTCTTGATCTTGGCGACTCTTCGACCAACTTTTCCCCACTATCCTTTGAAACAATTTTTTTCTTAGACTTAATACATTTCCTTCAATGTTAAAGCTCTGGCACATGCCCACTTTTATTATCATTTTAGTTTGTATATTACCTACGATGCGAATAATATTAAATTTTGGAAGCTGTACAGTATGAAATACTTAATAATAGCCTAAGACCATTTATGTCTAAGCTACAAATTAATTCGCGATTTGCGAGATGTTCAAGCTACCGTTACCGCGCTTAAAACTTACCTATAACACTTGAAGATGCGACTTGAGTGACATTTGATTCAAGTCAAAAATTATTCATTTTATATTGGAAAGTCAGTCAACAGAAAATATATTAAGTTTTATTCCATAGTGAATGTAAGAATAATTAATTACCTAGACATACGACTAACCCATGTGCCTTTCCTGACTCGAATTAAATATTCTAATTAGAATAATCTGACAAAAGGCTGAGCCGTTAGGAATAATGAATAATGAAATACTCATTATTGTATTGTGTTAACGTCCTTGCATATTATTAATTCATAGAGTAGAAAATCTATTTTTGCAAGGCAATAAAGCATTTTAATCGAATATCAACTGAGCGAAATACGAGTATACTTTGTTCAACTGAGCAAATAACAAAATAAGTAAATTGTATTTATCGAACTCGAACTTCTTTAAATAAAAATGGACGTCATATTATTTTTCCATTGTGGAAAATATTGAATGAAAAGTCGACCATTATTGAATTTCACTCCAATAAGGGTACGCTAGCAACATGATCCAGGATTGTCAAGTCCAGTTATTACATTGAAAGCCAGCCAGAACCCCGTAACCCGTAACAGGGAAACGAGAATAATTGAATTATGAACATATTATATTGTCATCTGCCGGGGCTGGTTTTCTCAAGATACTGCCCTCGATTTGCTAGTCGTAAAATCGAACGAAAATGTAAAAGTATGCACAGTGATTCCAAATGTCCATAATAATTTTATTTGAAGCGGAGCCTCTGAAGCCAGCTAACACCAGCTTTTATAATATTAAAATCAAAGTAACTTACTCAATTTATAAGTTTGATTGAGGAAGCTCCATTCGCGTCACAGAAAGGAAAATATGGGAAGAACCTAACTCCAAAACAAGTGGATGAAGTAACACGTGCAAATCGCTGCTCAACTTTTTAAGCAACAAATTCAAGTTTGTTTAATTGGACAAAACTTCCATCTTCGACTTCGACCGACGCCGTATTAAAATGATCTATATTTATTCAGAATCTAGTTACCTACTTCTAATAAATATTACCTTTGATATCGTATTATACTTTATTACTTTAGGTAACTAAGTGACTTATGCCGATCTAATCGAACGTTATTTTCAAGAGCCTTATTGTGAATTTTCAATGTTGTCTCCTGCAGATATAGTTATACTCGTATTAAAATAAAGTTGAGAACCTAAATATCGTATGATTATTAAAAGCAAACATAGCAAATTTAATAATTAGACTTAACATTACCTGCTGTTTATCACATACCGTTAACTATATCTGCAGTAGTCATTACGGCCGTTAAAATTAATTATTCACATCATAATTCTATAAGTTTTGGTTACATTATTTTACATTTAAATTAATATTGTACTAAATGGGTCATAAATATTTTGAGGACTTTGCGTAATTGACTAGAATAATCATTTATTTCACATACAGGACATTCCATTTGGTGTTTTTAATTTTTGTGATTTGACTCAGTCTGGTAAGTCTATGTGTCATCTTTTACATTAATAATACTATGGAATGTCCTATTAGTGTCTTGACTAGGCCATTATTTCACTAGTTCGCTTTCTACTACTACTTTAATAAATATAACCAATTTTTAACAAAAGTGACTCTTATATAGTATCGGGAATATATTAAACAATGTTATAAACAAAATAATGAAACACAATAGAAAAACACATTAACAACATTAGAGAGGTACTACACAAAACTATAAATAAAAAGAAAAATAATAATTTGATAGCGTACAGTGAGATCATATAATTTTAAACACAACTTTGAAGTCAAAAGATTTTTCGAACTTCGGAATGTATGTGCGACGCGTTTGGTTTAACGCGTGAAAATCATACTAGCAGGACTAAAGATTTAAGCATCCGACCAAATATTACAATTTTCGACTACAAAAATCAGTGGAACTTTTAAGTCGTATCGTATTTAATAAAACTAGCAAAGAAACTCGTTATTGATATGCATAATTGTCTATTTTCTATCCACTACGTTTAACGGGCGTGTATGTTTATCTTAGGTGTTGAATATTCTCTTATTATAAGTATCATCAAGGAAATTAATTAAAACGATTAGAAAGACATTCAAATGGTAGAAAAAACGGTAATACTAAAAGGTTTTTGAGCAGGTTTTAAAGGTGCAATTAACTTAAGAGGCAACTCTAAATTAAAGAAACTGATCCACATTATTTGAAATGTGATTGAAATAATGTAGATATTTTTAATTTAATTAACGATAATTCTGGCTCGAGTACTAAATGCAAGGTGGGTTATAATTTATTAATAATGATTTCACTACCTAAAGCCTTATTTTTATTCTCTCAAATATTTAATCAATTCCATCTACTCCTTATAATTCATTGTTTTATATACTAGGCAGTTATTAAAATTATAATATTCATAGAAGCATTTCTATGTTAGTGCGCTAAGAAAAACGTAAACGGAATAATTTAGTAAAAATATTGTACAAAACGAAATAAATTACGGAACGTGAAATATCTATGTAGTTTTAGGTGTTCAAAAACCATTTCATGTTTATATCATCATTACTATCCCCCAGAGAGACAAACATTTGGGGTTTTAAAATTACATTAAAAATATTAGGCGATAAGAATGTGACTAATTGACATAAATTTATTCATTGGATCTTCTTAAAAAAATATTGAAAATATTTTTTGATTAAATTTTGTGATTTCTGCTTTACAATTGTACTAAATATACATAGAAAAGAGGACCTACGAATAGGAAAGGTTAATTAGGATTTTAATTTGCAAATCAATAATTATTTTGTAATTTAATTCTACTTAAACGCAATTGATCCCGTTCCAGGCAATTCACAATAAATCCATCTAAGTATGCATAACATTTAGACATTATTGTAGGTACACTTAATTTAATATTTATATCAATTGAACTAGATACATATAGTTGGTGATTCGCTATATTCAAATCAGCCGCCTTCATTAGATATTTACCATCTAATTTAAACAATGGACCCTTTCATTTACTATTCTGTACAATGTACAAGCATACGCGTCATACGTTCGCTAACTATAATTTAGTGTATAGAGATATAATAATAGGTACCTATGTATATTATAACTCACGGAGGCATTTGACGCGAGTAGCGAATGCGTTTCACTCATCCGATATAAACATTAATCTGTTGAATTCGTAACTCTCCATTTTTGAGTATTTGAACTCTAACGTCACCTTTTGCGAATAATGTTGCATCAGATTTTCACCGTGTTCGTCTTATAATATAATATTAGCTATACGTATTGCTGGACGCAATCTATACGGCGGAGTTTTTTGGTGATTCAAAAACAAGTGTTTTCAAAAATAATGATTCATCGGTGTTTATTTCAATATGGATTTCAAAATTATTTTGATCTGAAAAAGGCCTCGGAAGCGTTGGTTTTGTCCAGTTATATCAAATTAGGGAACCAACACTACTAATGGTTGTATTCTGGATATGGACTTTAGTCGGGAAACTTCTATTAATATTTAGAAGTAGGCTAATTTGATCAAATTAGTATTTGATTATTCTAATTGGTAAAATAAGGGATGAAGACTTTTTGAAAAGGGCATAACGCGCGCTAATTAATGCATAGTCACGCCCATTAAATTATTCGAATACTTTGAGATAATTAATTCAAAGGTAGATTTATTTATAAAATTGCTCTTAACTGTGGAATTGCTCCTAGCCGCCGGGAGAAACCTAGTCAGTCACGATACCCGAATTTGGGACCTCTAGATTATCGAGCATTGCCCGATCCATTATTTACACATTATTGCTTTTGACACTTTACATATATTTGCTTTCAACATAGATTTAAATAGATCGGATGGCAAACGCGTTCGTTCCCGCGTCACGCTAACACCACTGAACACGTTTCTAGTTTTCGGTAGCACAGTTCTAGTACTTGCACAGTTCACAGATGTCCACATACGGCTGCACAGTTCGCAGCTGGTTCAGTCGGTGTGTGTGCTGTGTTCGCTGGGCCGCCTCGCCGGCGAGATGCGTCACCCTCAGAGGTAGTTGGGCCGCGACACACAACAGAGGACCCCCATGCCTTTGTACAGCGAGCCTCGTCGCTTGTTCCGCCATAGGCCGTTCACTTCATCGCCTTTCAGGGCGACGTTGGTCTCTGTAACAAGATAAGTGGTTAGTGGTGGCCGAGCATCGGTTGATTCGAGTTACATTGTTACAGTCTAAACATATGGGCATAAAATTCATTCCTTTATTGCAATAAGACAATCACATTTAGAGTATTTTAAAACTGATTTGTGTGAGCGTGTATCTCATTTTCCGGTGTAAAAGTAAATATAAAAAGCAATCAGAAAAGGAATTTCATTAAATATACACACAATAAAAAGTTCATTTAAGTCATGTGCACTCAGGTTAAACAACAACAAAGGTATAGAATAAACCTTTCATAATTCTGAATACATAATAACAGCATACAACAATTCCATAGCCCTGCATTAAATGTCATATTGTGTCCAAATGCTACAAATGGTGATGTTATCTTGTACAATTTGGAATTGTAATTACAAAGGGAATACAGAAACAGAGTCACGCATTTCAAATAACCATTTTAGATAAAAAATGATGTAACATTTCTTAAAATACATCGATACGTGAAGGTACGATCGATTAGTTGCAGTCGTTAAAGCATTGGCTTGTTTTTTGTAGTCATGTATTCATTTGTACAATTCATTCAAAGATACATCATCAGCGCAATTGCTGCTGGTGTAATCACGTGAAATCAAGACCTAAAAACTGAAGTTATCGGGGTTAGGTATTGCCTTGGATTTCTCTTCCCAAACGTCCTTGGTTAACGCCCCTTTACATTTACAATTGACATATAAAAACTTTCTTATGTTAGGAAACACTAAATGTAAACCAATACGTCAAAGTTCTGAGAGGTATTTACAGAGGTCATAATCTGTTAAGCTGGGAAAAAATAATTACAAACATTTGTAAAAGTCGTGGCGAGTGTGAATAAACAGTGTTTTCCGCAACCCGCCGCAGAGTGTGCCTAATGTCAGCAGAAAGGCGCAAACGAGACGCAAAGCTCCTGTTCCTAATTCTTTTATGTAAATGGAACCTTTTCCTTTGTCCTTATGTGGGTAATGCGTAATGCGATGGCAATGATAATTGTAAGTAATTAAGGAAAACGTTAGCAGATATCAAATGGATTTAGAAATGCATATTATGCCCCTACTATAATATTCCTTCTGTAATATTAAAAGTATTGTATTTATTAATTCAAGTAGGTATTTATTTATTTAATTAGGACAATCAATAAGGATCCTGGAACAAAGAAAAAGATAACAACATAAACTTATAGCCAGGATGGCAATAGAAGCCGAACTATTACTAAACACCGGAATGCTTTACTAGCATACGTGTTTCCTCCATCTTTTTACCTAGATTCCTTCAAGAAAAGCGTGAAGAAGTATCTTGCGGCTTGTTATGGCTATGTCAACGGATAGGTTACAACATTGGTACCGCATCCGTTGTAATGGTAATTAGAGCTCCACTTTTGCTTACCATCATGCCAATTGGAGCTCATATACGGTCCTACTATAAAATAAAAACATACTGGAAGATGAACGAATATATTTTGCATTAGAAACCGCCCGGGTCCCAGTTTAGGTAGTTCAGGGGTTGTTATTTTATATACAAGGTATAACGGGCATTGACAACATCTGCGGTGAATTGATGTGTGAAGCTCGAGATAGTAGATACGCGGCGGTTTAGCGCTCGCCCTTCCATTCATAAGAGTCGATAAAATCAAGATACGCGTTTAAATACAGCGGAGACTGTGTCATGTGGATTTTCACTTTGCTAATCGATAAGTGATAGAGGCGTAAAGGCATGGAATATAATACATACATATGAGATCTATTTGTAATTTTATAATTTTATTTAACGTTCTTAAATAGTGTTGTAATGATATTCTTGAAAATTCTTCTTCATCTTGAAATGAAAATGAAATTGTATTTTATTTCTCCATTTTTCTAATTCTTTGTTCATTGTTTGAATAAATACAAATCATGTCAATATTGTCGATTTTTGTTTTTAGAATATCTTCTGTATATAAATATACCTCCATACATGAAACTTGCTCATATCAGTTTGCATATCAGAATGCCACCATTATGTAGATCCGGCTTTGCTTAATTTATCATCCGTCTGAATTCGAACTTTCCTTAATATTGTTGAAGTTACGATTCAGGTGTGCGGGATATGGGGAACTTCTTTATGTCAATTAAGTCATTAAGCTGAGCAGGTCACAGCTCGTTAGGTGCCCGTGATGCTTGTTTAACCGGTTTAATTAAGTACTTAGTCGTGTTCGTACCGCGCTATACGTAGGTTGTTACATTTGCAGCGTACCCGTACATCGGATTTTCGTATAAATTGTGACCCATTATCTACAACGTAACGCCATTAATACCAGTATATTTTTTAATATAACAGACGGCCATATTTTCTTCGTACATACTATGGGTACCTTGACCAATTTTTCATTATATTATTTACTAGTTGTTAGATGCCAGCTAGTAACGTAATCGGATTCTGATACACATGTATAATATTATTTACACCAATAAGTATAGAATATTCGCAAAACATTGGCTTAATTTTGCGGCTTTATATAATCTTCCAAAAAACCCCTGTTTATCAGTACCTACTGAACACAATAATAAATTCGGTGTAAGTAAACTTTTTATTTCATTTCGTGTTGGTCTGTACTTTCGTTTTACGACTATTGCGCACGCTGAAATAAAATATTTTTCAAGCTCGAGATAACGTCAATTGGTTAAGTTTCTTGGAAACGGTAGTGGCCGACAACAGCTCGCAATTACAGTTGTTGGAAATAGTTAGACTAATAATTAATTATTGGGAAACCATAAAAATACAAAGCTTGCTTATTACTGAGGCAGAAGGGTTAATTTATGTGTTTATTTTTGCGATAAGTAGGATAAGCGAGGCTCATACAATTTTGTGAATATTCTCCGAATAAGTAATTCGTAAGCTTGCCATCGAAAGGCCGTTGTTCGCAGGTATAAATGTATACAAATAAGAACGTAAGCCGATGTAAATTTGTATAAATAATTTAACGTTCAAAGTACAGTATCCTGTTTACCTTCTCTAGCTCCAAAGTCCTTTCTTTGTAAAGGATAATCTTACCTAAGTGATTTAGGTTTTCGTGCTGAGGTAAGTATTCCTGGATGTCGTTGACTATCCTGGTGATCTCCTGAGTGTCCTTGGCGATGCTGCACAGCTCCTCCTGGTTGAAGTCCGGCGTGATCTGCTTGCACAGCAAGATTTGACTGATGACGTTGCCGAAGTTGGATGGACCAGCGCGGTTTTCTGGAAGGACACTTTAAGTTTAATATACATAGGTAAATAAGGGCCTTCAAGTTTTGAGTAGAGAATATAAAAATAAATGTTTCTCTAAAGCCTGCTAGATATGATATTTTGTTATGTTTTCACAAAGCGGATACCAGTTTCTGTTTTAGCCTCTCTCTTTACTAAACGGCTTTCTCAGATAATGCCTGTCTGTTAAAATAGGGGGATTACTATGAGTAGCATTGGTCTGTTTTTGGTTGATCGTAGTTTTAAGTATGTAAGCGGCCGAAAAGCTAGTCTAGTTTATGTTTGTACTAATTAAATTTATTTTTGTGTGTATTGGTAATATCCGAGAAGCAAGGTTATGTTTTGTAGTAATAGAAGTAAAAAAGACCGCGTAGTCCTGGTTCAATTAGTCTAGATGCCCTTTCAAGGGTAACGGAGGTAGGTTTGCCCGAAATTTTAGAAACTGTCTAATGGACGGACGGGGAAAATTTTGGATTTAATTTGCAACGCTGCTGAATAATGATGTACCTACTCTTAAGAATAAATAAAAGGGACCATTTAAAATAAAAGGTATATATTTAAAATAAGTGATGAAGGTGTACATCATGTTTCCTTGTTTCTGTCAAATGTTTCTAACAGCAGCCACAGCTTGCCAATTTTGGAAAACAATTAAGCTTCCCAACAAGGGCAGATGAAAATTAATATTTAAACGTGATGCTACCCCACCTTCCGTACAGATAGTTGGATTAAATTATTGGGAATCTACTTAAACCCTTTTCATTTCTACATTAATTTTAGACATGTTTTGCAGAGAGTTCATAATTCTCAACCTGACGTCAATACTTTTTTGGACTATACTGTATTCTAAACATTTGCGTGCGTTAGCTGCCATGTCTCTCGGATAAGGATAATCTATTCATCTGTCTCTAGATTATGTCTTTCAAATATCAGCGGAATGATCGTTTTAAATTCACGTGTGTTTATTTTCATGTTTTTGTAGAGTACTTTTTTGCCATAGTTTTGGCTGTTTTAAGAAATAAAAATAGTTCCTAAAATTATGTTCATTCAAATAAGTGAGGTTTATTAACCATTTCAAGTCCATTAAACGAAAAAGATTTCTTTTGGACCTATCTTTAGTGTAAGTAATGTTCAGCAAAACCTAAAATGAGGATACTTGAAAATCTTGGCAGGTAGGGACCGCCACCTGGATCGTGAATATTCGATTCAGGGCTTAGAAGAGGTGCGACTAACCTATAACGAGCCTTTTCAAATTAAGACGTCATTTGTCAACGTCGTGCCAATGGTTACTAGGCTTTATTGCGTAGGAAATAAGAGCGAGCACTGTGCCGCGCCCTCGACAGATGTTTTCGTAATCACGAATCACGTTCCCACCTATTTTGTGGCAAAATTTTATTTATTCCTTTATTTTTATTGTTGCTTTTATAAATCCTTGTTCGTGATTTTGCATTATGTATAAGGCGACTAAATTTTGAAGACATTTTAAGAGTTGGAATAAACTTTGCTATCAACCTCATATTATTTCGGAAAAGTGAAAAATTTTGTTGCCAAGAGCGTAGTTTCATTTTATTGCTTATTTTGTTAGGCATTGTTCTAGATGGATTGCATTCGTCGGCAATCAATCATGCGGTGAAAAAATTGAAGGACCGAAAAATACAGAATGAAAATATTTTTTTAGACAAAAGCCCTCGCATGGCACTGATATGGAAATCAGGGAGAGTAGTAGTAAAATAACTTGTGATCTACAATTAGATCTACCCTTGCAAACAATGTATACTTTACAAGTTTGACTATACGAATATCACATTTCATCATCTAGTCGTTCTGTTTCGGCCAAGTTTACTTATCAACGTTTTCAATTAAAATACTTATTCTTTGCTTTATATTAAACTAGCGGCCGCCCGCGACTTCGTCCGCGTGGATATCGATTTTTTGGAATGAGTCAAAAAGTAGCCTATGTTACTCTCCATACCTTCAAATATCTCCACATAAAAAATCACGGCAATTCATCGCTCCGTTTTGCCGCGAACGAAAGACAAACATACAGACAGACAGACAGACACACTTTCCCATTTATAATATTAGTATGGATTTCAAATAATATATGCAGATGCTATAGGTTGTCTTAAGTTTTTTTTTATAGATAATATCAAAATTATTTCACTCTCCCGTTGTTCTCGGGTCTGAGACACTGGCTACAAAACCTAGAGTGGCGGGTTCGCATCCCGCTAGGGGGAATATGTTTGTGTGATGAACTCTCTTTGTTTTTACTCTAGTCATGGATGTTTATTAAAGTATGTACTAGCGGCCGCCCGCGACTCCGTCCGCCTATAGCCTTCCTCGTCAAATGGACTTTCCAACACAAAAATATGTTTTCAAATCGGACCAGTAGTTCCTGAGATTAGCGCGTTCAAAGAAACAAACAAACAAACAAACATACAAACAAACTCTTCAGCTTTATACAGGGTGGAATCTTGAAAGGGGTTTTGTTGGGCAGGTATATTAACCGTTACAGTTACAAGAAAACGTCGTTAGGCAACCATCCCTAACTTTTTGAGATATTATAACCTACATTCACAGATTTTGGAAAAAAGTTACAGTCAGCAAAAAAAGTGCTGAAACTGGCAAATTTTTTTTTCATGCCATTCGATCCTATTTCATGTAAGGATCAAATGACTCTATGGGACCATTTGAGGTTTGAGTACTAGAAATGTCAGAAATCGCAAAAAACTTTTCCCATACATCCTGTATATTAGTATAGATTTAACTATTTCTATCCATTCCCTAACATCCATAATACAAGCTCTGAGCTTAGTGGAGGCTTGGCAATTGGTGTGTTAGTACCTACTGTTAGTCCAGGGCATTTATTTATTTATCATATATATTTAAATTTAGTATTCATTATACAATATATTTATTTATAAATAAATTAATATCTATCAAATCACACTCACTTCACTGTAATAACCAGACTTGCCAAATTCTGGATCATGGTTGAAGCGGACCCCGTATAGCAACGGGATAAACGCTAGGAAGAAGAATATCTATCAAATCACTCTACGCAAAATGCAAGAACCTGTGTATTCCTTAATCGTAGAAGGTATTTACCATCACTAATATTATTTAACGAGACTAAACGCGATATTAATAATGTAGTATATGTAAGTATACTACTTACTGCTAACGGCGCCCGAGCAGACGACGCCCCGCATCACCAGTCCGCTTGCGACCACGGCTCTTGTAACGCAGCCGAAACGTCAAGCAGTAAGTAGTATACCTATACTACATAATTAATATCGCGTTTAGTCCCGTTAAATAATATTAGTGATATAATGCAACGCGAAAGTCTAAAAATCAGGTACTTACCATAGTATGAGGTCATGTCCATCGGCACGAGCTGCACAAGCCGGTGACACTTGGCCAGCTCCCGCAGGAGCAGCTGCGCCATGAAGTACAGCAGCACCAGCTGCGACTGCTCCGTGCACCCCTCGCTCGTGTTCCTAAAGGGAAAAAATGATTGATAAATGAAAAAAGAATATTATCTTTATTGCTTTACAAATTATTCAAAAATAAAGGAGTCAATCGTTTTTGTATGGAGAGTTAGGCCCACATAAAACTTTAGCGTTTATTTACGAAATGGGTATCAATTTATTCCTTATAATCTCCAGATTATAGTGGTAACATTACCTTTTTATATTTTAACCGGAATCGTTAGAAATCAGATGTGAAAATATGTATTAACCTCATAAACTAATCTGTCATTTTACTTTCCTGACGTTCAACGCCTGAACCGTAATTACTTGCACATAAGGGCGATTTTCCATTATGTTTTTCCTATGTATCTGAAGTAAAAGCAATTTATTATGACTAGTGGCCGCCTGTGGCTCTGTCCGCGTGGAATAAGGTTTCACACGCATAGTCTAATATATAGCTTAATATTTTTTAGTTTAAGCCTGGTTCGACTAATGGATTATCCACGTAAAAATTTTTTTTCAATTCGAACCAGCTGTTCCTGATAGTAGCGTGTTCAAACAAACAAACATACTACAGCTTTTATTTATTATATAATATAACCATTAATGGCAGTTGACAGACAGGAGGCTTCTGACATTTGTATTCAGTTTTTAAATGAAATCAAAATCCGGCAATAGACTAGCACTTGCGTTCCGTTATACGGTTTTTTTTGTATTGTTTATTCGAATTATTTTATTTCATTAATTAAATGATTGAAAGTCACTACCAATCACCGCCTTAGATAAAAATAGGTATGAAAACCGTTCCAGAAGTAAATTGCATCTCTTTTATATTCGATTTCAAGTGTTTTATTTTAATTCTATTGATAAAAACCTTTTTTCCTTCAGTTATCTGTAACGTCAGCCATTGTTTACTAATCTTTGGACAGATAGTTCACGGATATAATCAAAATAAGGCTTTTTATTTTGGTTTTATGACTCCGGTTTCGTTTGAAATTCACTTCAATTGCAAAATTCATAAAAAATCCTGTATATTTTTAACGTAGTTCTCTTTCTCTTAAACGTTACCGATTGTTGGTGGGCCCATAAAAAACTGTGTCCTTTCATAATCAAAATATACTTTACATTATTTATTTCGGAAACACATCGTAGTAAAAGCTTTTACAAAGGCGATCGATAAAATCAACAACGGATACGGAAGTAAAAACCAGAAACTTAAATTAAGATTAGAACACTACATAAACAATATTGCGCGGAGTTAAACTACGCGATACTAGATGGCGCTGCATACAAAAAGTATTTATGTAAGATTATAAATTATCGACTCCCGTCCGCATGCTTTCCAGTTTCCACACAAATAGGTAAGTAAATATATACTATAGCTTCAAGCCTTCCTCGTCAAATAGACTTTCCAAAACAAAAATGATTATTAAAATTGGACCAGTAGTTCCTGAGATTAGCGCGTTCAAACAAACACACAGACAAACTCGTCAGCTTGAAATATTAGTATAGAGAAATTAGTTAAAAATCAAAATCAAAATATACTTTATTAATTTAGGTCTCTGCAAGGCACTAATAAATCGTCAATAATAATGGCACAATAGAATGACTCGACCACCGCCTTCGGAATGCAGTAGTCTACCGAGAAGAAGCGGCAAGAAACTCGATAGTTGCTCTTTTCAATCGCTAAGGAGTCAATCGTTTTTGTATGGAGAGTTAGGCCCACATAAAATTTTTGCGTTTATTTACGAAATGGGTATCAATGTATTCCTTATAATCTTCAGATTATAGTGGTAACATTACTTTTTCATATTTAACCGGAATCGTTAGAAATAAGATGTGAAAATATATATTAACCTCATAAACTAATCTGTCTATTTGCTTTCCTGACTTTCAACGCCTGAACCGTAAAGACTTACACATAAGGGCGATTTTCCATTATGTTTTTCCTATGTATCTGAAGTAAAAGCAATTTATTGTGACTAGTGGCCGCCTGTGGCTCTGTCCGCGTGGAATAAGGTTTTTGCACAAATAGTCTTTACTTAAGCTTAACATTTTTTAGTTTAAGCCTGGTTCGACTAATGGATAATCCAAAACAAAAATATTTTTTCAACTAGCGGCCGCCCGCGACTCCGTCCGCGTGGTTTCCGGTTTCCGCAAACGTAGGTATAAACTATACCTATAAAGTTCCATACAAACATTAATCCCCTTTTTCATCCCCTTGGGGTGGAACATATAAAATCCTTTCTAGGGGGATCTTTATGTCACAGTAGCTTTATGCATGCCAAGTCCCAGCCCAATCGGTTTAAAATTGACAAAGTTTCATACAAAGATTAATCCCCTTTTTCATCCCCTTGGGGTGGAACATATAAAAATCCTTTCTAAGGGGATATTTATGTCATAGTAGCTTCATGCATGCCAAGTCCCAGCCCTATCGGTTTAAAATTGACAAAGTTTCATACAAACATTAATCCCCTTTTTCATCCCCTTGGGGTGGAACACATAAAAATCCTTTCTAAGGGTATCTTTATGTAAGTAGCTTCATACATGCCAAGTCCCAGCCCGATCGGTTTAAAATTGACAAAGTTTCATACAAACATTAATCCCCTTTTTCATCCCCTTAGGGTGGAACACATAAAAATCCTTTCTAAGGGGATCTTTATGTCATAGTAGCTTCATGCATGCCAAGTCCCAGCCCGATCGGTTTAAAATTGACAAAGTTTCATACAAACATTAATCCCCTTTTTCATCCCCTTGGGGTGGAACACATAAAAATCCTTTCTAAGGGTATCTTTATGTAAGTAGCTTCATACATGCCAAGTCCCAGCCCGATCGGTTTAAAATTGACAAAGTTTCATACAAACATTAATCCCCTTTTTCATCCCCTTAGGGTGGAACACATAAAAATCCTTTCTAAGGGGATCTTTATGTCATAGTAGCTTCATGCATGCCAAGTCCCAGCCCGATCGGTTTAAAATTGACAAAGTTTCATACAAACATTAATCCCCTTTTTCATCCCCTTGGGGTGGAATATATAAAAATCCTTTCTAAGGGTATCTTTATGTTAGTAGCTTCATACATGCCAAGTCCCAGCCCGATCGGTTTAAAATTGACAAAGTTTCATACAAACATTAATCCCCTTTTTCATCCCCTTGGGGTGGAACATATAAAAATCCTTTCTAAGGGGATCTTTATGTCATAGTAGCTTAATGCTTGCAAAGTCCCAGCCCGATCGGTTTAAAATTGACAAAGTTTCATACAAACATTAATCCCCTCTTTCATCCCCTTGGGGTGGAATATATAAAAATCCTTTCTAAGGGTATCTTTATGTTAGTAGCTTCATACATGCCAAGTCCCAGCCCGATCGGTTTAAAATTGACAAAGTTTCATTCAAACATTAATCCCCTTTTTCATCCCCTTGGGGTGGAACACATAAAAATCCTTTCTAAGGGGATCTTTATGTCATAGTAGCTTTATGCATGCCAAGTCCCAGCCCGATCGGTTTAAAATTGACAAAGTTTCATACAAACATTAATCCCCTTTTTCATCCCCTTGGGGTGGAACATATAAAAATCCTTTCTAAGGGGATCTTTATGTCATAGTAGCTTAATGCTTGCAAAGTCCCAGCCCGATCGGTTTAAAATTGACAAAGTTTCATACAAACATTAATCCCCTTTTTCATCCCCTTGGGGTGGAACACATAAAAATCCTTTCTAAGGGTATCTTTATGTTAGTAGCTTCATACATGCCAAGTCCCAGCCCGATCGGTTTAAAATTGACAAAGTTTCATACAAACATTAATCCCCTTTTTCATCCCCTTGGGGTGGAACACATAAAAATCCTTTCTAATGGGATCTTTATGTCATAGTAGCTTTATGCATGCCAAGTCCCAGCCCGATCGGTTTAAAATTGACAAAGTTTCATACAAACATTAATCCCCTTTTTCATCCCCTTGGGATAAATTAATAGATATATACTATAGCCTATAACCTTCCTCGCCAAATACACTATCCAACACAAAAAGAATTTTTCAAATCGGACCAGTAGTTCCTGAGATTAGCGCGTTCAAACAAACAAACAAACAAACAAACAAACAAACAAACAAACAAACTCTTCAGCTTTATATATTAGTATAGATATAGATATTATAGTATATAGTATAGAAGTATGGATTACAGTATAGTATAGTATATAGTATAGTATAGTATGGTTTAGTATGGAATTATGGATAGCGGCCGCCCGCGACTTCGTCCACGTGGATATCGGATTTCACGATACAAATGTTTTTTCCCGCTTACTCCCGTTCGTCCCGTGAGAATTTTGCAATATCCTTTTGCAACTAAGCATCAAGTTTACTAAGGCACCTGCATGCCAAATTTTAAGCGTCTATTTATAAGTAGTATAGATTTTCCATACAAACTACCACCCCCCATTTTAGAGAAGTGGAGGGTTGGAATGGGTCAAAAAGTAGCCTATGTTACTCTCCATCCCTTCAACTATCTCCACTAAAAAAATCACGTCAATCCGTCGCTCCGTTTTGCCGTGAAAGAAAGACAAACATACAGACAGACAGACAGACAGACAGACAGACAGACAGACAGACACACTTTCCCATTTATAATATTAGTATGGATTCAAACCAGCTGTTCCTGATAGTAGCGTGTTCAAACAAACAAACAAACTACAGCTATTTAAAATTATATAGTAAAACCATTAATGACAGTTGACAGACGGAAGGTTTCTGACATTTGTATTCAGTTTTTAAATAAAATCAAAATCCGGCTATAGACAAGCACTTGCGTTCCGTTATACGGATTTTTTTGTATTGTTTATTCGATTTATTTTATTTCATTAAATAAATGATTAAAAGTCACTACCAATTACCGCCTTAGATAAAAATTGGCATGAAAACAGTTCCAAAAGTAAATTGCGTCTCCTTTATGCTCGATTTCAAGTGTTTTATTTTAATTCTATTGATAAAAACTTTTTTTCCTTCAGTTATCTGTATGTCAGCCATTGTTTACCAATCTGTGGACAGATAGTTTACGGATATAATCAAAATAAGGCTTTTTATTTTGGTTTTATGACTCCGGTTTCGTTTGAAATTCACTTCAATTGCAAAATTCATAAAAAAAAATATAAATTTTTAGCATAGTTCTCTTTCTCTTAAACGTTACCGATTGTTGGTGGGCCCAAAAATAATTGTCCCCTTTCTACAATATTTTGTCCATTCAGTAAGTTAACATAGTACTTGTACTATGTAGGTTGACAATCCCAATCCCAACTAATATTATAAATGCGAAAGTAACTCTGTCTGTCTGTCTGTCTGTCTGTCTGTCTGTCTGTCTGTCTGTCTGTTACGCTTTCCCGCTTAAACCTCGCAACCGATTTTGATGAAATTTGGTACAGACAATCTTTAGACCTTGAGACAGAATATAGGCTACTTTTTGACCCATTCCAACCCCCCACTTCCCCGAAATGAGGGGGTGGAAGTTTGTATGGAAAATCTAAACTACTTGAGTTAGACGCTTGAAATTTGGCATGCAGGTCCCTTAGTAAAATTGATGCTTAGTTGCAAAAGGATATTGCAAAATTCCCACGGGAACGGGAGTTAGCGGGAAAAAACATTCGTATAATGACAACCAACATCCACGCGGACGAAGTCGCGGGCGGCCGCTAGTACATCATAATTCAGTATTCCAGTTTTTGCTCCAAGGTTGCGTTTTTGTCATTTAATATAAGTATGTGATTTGACCTGTCAGTAAAATACCGAATTCTGGATAATGTAATTAATATCCTTATCCATAGTAAACTATGTTAATACGAGTAGGTACCTATATGTGTCAAAATATGATTCAATTTGGTTATGTAGTTAAGGCATGAAAGAGAAGAAGCCCCACAATCAGTACCTGCTTCGTTTCGCATTTACAAATGAAAATGTAATTAGGAAATTATTTGCGGGGAAAGCAAAATTAGACACGCTATTGCCACAGAGACGAGATTATAAACTAAAACTTTATAGCCTTAGAAAAAAATATGCGTATAACGCACATAACGTTACACACATATTTTTTCTAAACCTGAACCAAACATGACTTTGTAATATGATAATTTCTGTAATCAATCATCTTTATAAGCTGCCACTCCAGTGAAGTTCTATTTTTATTCTAATGCTTATAGGCTAACAGGGTCGAGGGAAATTAAACACACTCGTATTATACGTTTACTATCGTTATAAATAGGATATCGGATGAATAGAATAGAGTTTAATTTATACTTTGATCTACCAAATTATGATTGTGTTGATGCAAAAAAAAAAAATTTTGATTTACTTCGCACATTGTGAAGATATGAGAATGTAAGAATTTCCATATTTTTACAATATTAGTAAATTTTGCCCGACTCAAAAAAGCAGCAGAAAATAATTGTATAAGTATAATTTGTACTGACATTTCCAATTAATTCAAAATGTTATAATTCCTTCTCCATTTGTACATTGTTTTTTCTTAAAGTAATCTTAGTCATTTTTTAAACAAGAAACAAATATTACAAGAGTTTTTACAATAAGTACCTACCTATCATACTAGATAAAGCGTTCTGTTTCATAGCAAAATAACATCGTAAATAACAGGCATAAGTTAGACGAGATGAAATATGAGCGTATTATATTGAACCATCTGGTATTTTTACCTTTAGGATTTTCTTTAGGAATTCTTTTTCCGTTCGAGTGACTGCCTTCGAATAATAAAATGTGTAAGGAACGTGGATGTCAGTCAACATTAGAAGCATTTATGATCATGATTCGTCTTGGATATATGCTTAAATTACTTTGGCCTGAGCTTTGGCATTTCTCATGAGTACCTGCTTCTTATAATTACTTGTGTATAGTTAACATAGCGCATTTCCATACAATAACTATTTTAGGTGATTAGTGTACTAGGTATGTGTGATCGATGACGCAGTGGTTAGCGCTCTCGGCCTGCGGTTGTTAAAGTTAAGCAACGTTCGCAGATGCCAGTCAACGGATGGGTGACAGAAAAATTTTATCTCGAGCTCCTCCGTGCTTCGGAAGGCACGTTAAGCCGTTGGTCCTGCGCCTCATCTCTCTACGGTCGTGTCAGACTGCTGTCCAACCGAATTATGAGAGTGAAGGAATAGGGAGTGCACCTGTGCTTGCGCACTCCCTTGTGCACTATAATATATCCTACGTACCTACGTAAGATCGGCCACCATGGCTGAATACGGCCGGAGGGTATTTTTATGTGCGATTTTTTGTACGATTTTTCTTTCATTTATGAATGATATTAAGTTATGGTCTTTATTAATAGCTGTAAAGTGTGTTGATTGGAAAATATACAAGAGACTAACACATGGTGACATGCCAGCAGGAGGTTAAATATCAGTACATAATAAACATTACATGTATACCCAGCCTCAACATGTGAGTACTTAAGCTACTTGCTTTAAAATGGGATTATGGAATGTGTGTTATTTGATATTTTGCTTAACATTTGATTGATGTCCTTTGAGTCTCGGTTGATGCCCGATGAAAATATGAGTTGAAAAATATGTTTCATATTAATTTATCTTCGTCGTCCGTCAAATTGACACAGTAAAACAAAATTCATATTTTTTTAAAATAATCATTACAAAAACTTATTTTGAAGACGACCGTTAAAAATCCTTTCAAATTAAAAAGCATCAAGGTTTTACATGTTTTGCGTAGATTTGTAAATACAGCAATCAATTTACACAAAACATTGAATGAACACTACGTTGATTCAAATTAGATTTCAGTACGAGCCTTTATTAGTTTCCAGATCCACATCACTTGAGTTGGACAGTGGAAGGTGGAACTTTCGTCTGCGTAATTAGTTCTCTTTCTGATTTCACTTCCGAGGGTCTGGTTTGCCTTTTGAGATGCAAATAATTGGGAACGAGGCGGATCTACTCGATCTACATGAAAGAGATGAACACAATTTGGCTAGTGGACTGGACCGTTTCGTCTGTAATTTTCCAGTTAACATTCCCCCGGTGTAGACAAATGAAACAATGTCGCGAGTTTTGGGTTGAGTTCCAAAGATTATTTTTGAATATAGTAATTTGCCAGAAAGCAAGGGAAATGTTTTGTCATTTTGTACGGAAACTTTTGAATGGATCATTTTATTCAAAGAGAACGTGGAATTCTACTTTCGGTGCCGTAAAGGGAGCGTTATTAAGCCTTCTAATATGCTATGGAATAAATGGTTTGTATCAAGCGAGATTGCATCGTAAACGTCGTATGACATTGATTTATAAAAACACAAGATACACATCAATCAACGTCTCATAACCGTCAATATCAGAAGCGTTCCTAATTTTAAATCCGGCACACTTTTCAAATAGTCTTGCGTCACCCGCGTCATAGCAACGTCGTTGACAATGCCAAAATGTGCAATCAAAAATTGTACAAATGGTACGACAAAAAAGTTAAAAAAGGACGGGATTTCTTATTTTCGGTAAGTAAAAATGTTTATAGATTCGTTTTAGTGGATTTTATAACTTAATAAGCAAGGTAATATATTATTTCAATTTAATTTGTTTCAAAACGTCAGTCACCGGCTCTATCTGCGAAATAATTTTATAGTCTGAGATCCCGACATACATGGACCTTCATCGAGTTGGTTATTGGATGAAACATACTTTATACACAATTTGACATGCCAATTATTATATTGCATATGGGTTGCCTAGTAAATTTCAGTCCAGTATATGATTAATTAAGACTTAAAAAAATTACTGTACTACGAGGGCAGTTCAATAATTACTTAGCCTAAATATGAAAAAAACGAATTTTTAAGAAAGTTTAGATTTATTTTACAACACTGTCTCCTTTCAAATCGATACACTTGGCACCGCGATGCTGCAACCATTTTAACCCATCCAAAAAATACGATTTCCCGAGGTCTTCAAAATAGGCCTCTGAGGCGGCGATGACCGCATCATTCGACCCAAAACTTTTTCTGGCGAGTGATTTTTTCGAATTTGCGAACAAGAAGTAGTCACAAGAAGCCAAAATTAGGAATTACGATGGATGGAGCAACAATTTGTAGCACAATTCTATCAATTTGGCCATGACAACGGCGAAGGTGTTTGCCGCCGCGTTGTCGTGGTGGAGCAGCACTTTTTGATTTGCCAAATGCTGCCGTTTTTTTTTTATTGTCGTCGAATCGACCTGGTAAGTTAGAAAAGTGGAGCCCCATAGTTGTTTTACTCTTCTCGATGTAATCGATGTAGATCATACTTCGTGAATATCAAAAAACAGCGGCCATTGCCTTTCCGGCCGATTTAACAGTCTTCGCCTTCCTTAAAGCACATTTTCCGGGAAAAGTCCACTGTTTCGACTGTTCCCTGGGTTTAGTGTGTACCAGCGAACTCACGCTTTGTTGCCGGTCATAAAACGCTGAAAGAACTGCGCTGGACAGCGTTGCAACAGGGCCAAACATGTTGCCGATGTTGTCTTACGGTTGCGCTTGTTGTCAGGTTGGAGCAAACGCGGCAGCCTCCGCGCCAACAACTTTTTCACACCCAATTCATAGCACAGAATATGATGCAGTGTTCTTTTTGCAATGCCCACAGTCTCAGCTATCTCGTGAATCTTCAATCGTCGGGCTGCCAACACGATAACGTGGATTTTTTTACCTTTTCCTCCGTTGAAGCCGTTCTTAGCGTGGGTTTGCTTCGCTCATCAAAAACCGACCTGCGGCTTCGATCAAATTCATTAAACCAATTTTTGTCGATCAACATGGAAGGAGAAGAGTCACCTTTCACAGCATTCAAGCGCTCTTTGATATCCATGCGCATTTTCCCTTCCAAAAACAAGAGTTTAATCACTGAACGATTTTGTACATTTCCATTTTTGTAAAAACCGTCCGACATGCTCGCTTCCATAGGCTGTCAAAATAAAACAAATGAAGGGAGAAGTCTGAAAAGTCCTCAGTATACTTCAAAACGTATTTACTGCACGATAGTAAAACATTTTTGAAATAATAGCGGCATCTGGCAGCGAGGCTAAGTACTTATTGAACGGCCTAGGTATTCTTCCAGTTGTAGTAATTAATTACTCCAAAATTATACACATCATATCCAAGTCTATCGTTATCCTTGTCATTTGCACTATCAATTAGCACGCGCACTCTCTTTTTCATCGCGGCCATATTTCACTTTTCAAAATGCGACAACCCTAATTCGGGACTGATTTTTCGGAAGCATCCCTATACCACCGTGTTCATAATGAAATAGTCTTTATTTTCATGTAACTTTGATTTAATAACTTATTGTTTTTTTTTATCCTGGACCGAAATTTACTAGGCAACCCATATGCAATATAATTTTTGGCATGTCAAATTGTGTTTAAAATATGTTTCATCCAATAACCAGCTCGATGAAGGTCCATGTATTGCGGGATCTTAGACTATATGTCAAAGTTTGACTTTTGGTTTTGGTGACACTATTGAGTGTTACTTTTACAATTCACACTGACATGACGTTAGTTTGATGTTTCGAAATAAATTATGTTAAAGTTCGTGTGATATTAGGTTGCATATATAATACTACCTACTTTTGTAGTATAACGTTGATTTTTAACCTACTAAGATGAAGTTTTCACGAATAAGCCGGCGAAAGTTGAGCGATGAATTGATGAAGTTTTTGTTAGCTGTTTGAATGAGAATAGCAATTGACAGCAAATTGGAGAGGGATGCTTTTCATCCTTTTCCAATATCTACTATGGTCTTCGTATAACAATAGATATAGTCAGCAAAATAAATGTTCTGTTTTTGGCGTTTTGCCACAACAACTATTCAAAGATATTTTATTGCTTACTGTGTCATTCTGAAGATGTGTTTCATTTCATTACATATTTCATCATATTAGATCTTATAATGAAATAATTACACCAGCTGTATTCAGGTAATAAAACAGAAAGGAGTAAAAAAAATTCGAAGGAATTGTCTGGTGATGTTTCTTAATGATTTACTATCCGGATAATTAATGGCAAATATACAAACTAATTATTCAGCGTGCTTCGGCTAATTATCTTAATTTGTGTAAAACGTACTTGATTTTAGTAACTCTCAAGGCAATACTATAAACCACAACTTATTAAAAATATCACAGTGTCCAATTTTTACTTCGTAAATTACCAAATATGTAGTTAATAATAGATTTCACTTTTGAAAGCAGAGAAATACATGCTAAAATATTGCAGGACATAATATGTATATTGTCTGAGCTATTTAATCGGAGTAGCACTTATGTAAAAGCTGTACCGATTTTTGATCGTCAGTTTATTTAAACATCTCTTTATAGTATAGGTAATGAAACGTTTGTTTAAAAGGCAAAACCTAATTTGGTCGCTGTTTAATGTGGCTATCCACTCGTAACCTCGGAGTTTGCCAAACAAACATAACTTTACGCTTTCAGTGAGACCACGTTTCATTTCTACGCTGCGTTGAGTCGCTCTTATTTGTCTACTCATTATTGTTTGTGCTCTGAAACAGTTATCGCTTTTATGAAGTTTGTGGGCGAGCTAAGTGGGAACGTGGGAATAACTATTTGTTATAATGTGGGTTTTCAAATTTAGCTCATATGAAATTACTTAATAAACGGTATGTGTAGTTTTGAACGGTTGAAATTCGGACAATAACAGTCAAGTTTTTAGCAGAATTCGAAATTCTAAATTCGAAATGGATTCTTCTGTGCGGAAAATACTTGGTTATATTTCTGAGCTTGGATAATATTCCCGTGACTCGGGGAGCACTTAGAAGCTTGGCTTGGATGAAACAATGTAGTATTTATCACTTTTCCAGGTGCTATCAATCTATCCGTTCGTTACAAAAATTAAAAGTAACATGCAAATTATTGCCTTTGCTGGGAATTGTTTAAGCAGCTATTTGAAAATAGATGGGAGTAATAGGTCAAATGAAATGAAAAAAAATTGCCAAGTGCGAGTCGGACTCCCGCACTGAGGGTTCCGTACAAAGTCTACATATTTTTGACGTATTAAAAAAACTACTGAATAGATTTCGTTCGAACTAATTTTCGTTGGTAGTTTTTATGGTAATGTACATAATATAGTTATTTCAGTTTTATAATCCTCTTATTTTAGAACTTAGAGGGGGGGGGGGGGGACACATTATCCACTTTGGAAGGGTCTGTCACGCAAAGTATTCACTTTAGAAAAAAGTGTTATTAGAAACCTTAATATAATTTTTAAAGACCTATCCATAGATACCCCACACGTATATGTTCAATGAAAAAAAATATTTCGAGTTTCAGTTCTGACTATGGGGATCCCCACTTTTTTTATTTTTTTTCTATTTTCGTGTGAAAACCTTGTTGCGGTTCACAGAATACATCCACTCACAAAGTTTCAACAGTACAGTACTTATAGGTTCGGAAAAAAGTGGCTGTGACAGACTGGCGGACAGACAGACAGACAGACAGACAGACAGACAGACAGACAGACATGACGAATCTATAAGGGTTCCGTTTTTTTTGCCATTTTGGCTACGGAACCCTAAAAATGCTATTTTTTAGGCCATCGTCGTCGGGCGTATTTTAATGGATAATAATTCACTATATGAAGGATCTCCTCCGATTCTTTGTAACACGAAGGGAAAACAATGAGAAATTAAATACTATTTGTACTATTACTACGAAAAAAAGTGAAAAATCGAACAAAATTTTAAACTGGTTTAACTATGAATGCCGTTTTCCAATGTCGGGTGAGGTTGTTGCCGATTGGTTGTTGTTTTATTTCACTTTTATTTCAAGTTAAAAGAGCCGGCCATTTATCAGTAGTGAAAGGGCATTTGTCTGCCCTGGACACCTATCCCAGTCCCAGGGGAGGGGACGATTTAGTTATCCGTTTTGCTACACTACCTATATAAAGGGATGTTTCCTTGTACTTTAAACTACATAGTATCTCTTTGCACTGTTGCACGCTTTTAAAACGGTTGTTTGTTTTAAAAGAGGTTTCTCTGTATTTTATTAAAATGATTGGTACTTCTAAAGACGAATGTTTGCGTAATTCACACGGTATATGTAGTTTCATCACAAACGCTTGTATCGCTCTTCGCCTAATATGTGGTAAGCCCCGGGGGGTACACCGCTTGCAATCTGTATTTAGATTGCGTAGTATCTCGTGTAACATTAAATGTATTACTGTTTCTAGTTCTTGTACTTGTGCAAATATACAAAATATTAAAACAACTATGGAATTGTTTTCTACCACAGGAGTTTTAATTTTCATAGTTATTTTTTATGCAATGTGATTGGGGAAACATGCTATTCAAAATATTCGGAAATCATAAAGACTCTTCATTAGACAGATTTGCGCCACAACAAGAGGTTAAAATTTGGATTAACATCTTTGAAAGTATGTGTATATTTCATATCTATAAGAAAAGTACCTCGTCTTAGCTTAGACTCATTATCTGCTTAGCTTAGACATGCTATCTGGCCAAGTAATGGGGCATTAGACTTGATGAATCTATTTTGTTACTTTTTGTTAAATAGGTACATTGAAAGCACATCCCAAAGGTCTCAATTGTAGCAAACATTGTCATGCGTTAATATTTGGACGGACCATGATGTGTAATTACTTTTTCACAGCCATCACACCAAATCGATCTCTGCGGTATTTATACAGGCCCTCGGTCATTATGCGTAATACGAGCTGTTTATATTTATGGCATGTAGAATTTTCGTTTTTATTTTAGAAGGACGCTTCCTGTTTCCCTTGCACGGAACCTTATTTTAATGAAGGGAAATTGTATTATACTTTCCTATCCGGTTTCCTAGGCGTATGTTGGTCACGACCCTTGCCACTCAACGATAAAGATGTGCTTCTCTTGTGATAAACACTGAAGCCCTCACATCAGGAATCGCCATAAGAGTCTTCTAAAAGCCTTTATGAGTCGTATAAGGAGCAAATACTATTTCTACGCCATCTATAACGTCTGTGTTGTGTAGTAGAGGGGGTTTGTTATATGGCAAAGCAAGTGAAGTGCAAATATACTACCACTTTTTATGGTAGCCCAAAAGATACTGTTTAACACAACCGTGAAATATTCTGTTCTTGGCCGATGAATTTAAAAACCTTACTTGTCATCTTATTACTTATTAATATTATTGAAATAAACTTTTCTGAAGTGCAAAAATTCAATTAAATCAGGGAGATTGATGTAATTACCTGCTTTTGCTATCCGAACAAGATATTTTTTTCCTACATTTCGGTGCGTTCAATTCGATTTCGTCTGATGGTAATTGAGTATTGTGTAAATTCAATGATTTCGAAAGCTGAGGGCCACCAAACTCTCTATATAAATTCTTTCGGAAAAGTAAATTAAAACAGAAAGTCCTATATTCTTTATTTCTCCCTTGCGTTTGTTTCGAGTCATCAAAAGAAACGCAATTAATTCCGCCAACGTCGTTTGATTAGAGAGATGTGTCTCCTTGTACTAGGTGGAGATTGCCTTTGTAACGAGCAATTTAGAAAGACAGCGGTTTTAATTGAGCATGGTTGGGAACATATCGAGGGCTTAATAATATATTGCGGGACTTGCTATTTTTATAACAGTAATAAAAAATAAAAGCCTGCTCGTTTAGCTTTTCCTAGTACTTCAACTTTAAGAGGGCCAGTGATTTTCAGTTGTGATGATAATATGAAAGGAAACGATGTCCAGAGTGTTAAAAGCCTCTGGTTATTGTACATGCATCTTTAGGCCGCTCACTATAAGTACGTCACATAAGTGGCATAAAAATTCATAGTTTATAAGCTAGCTGTTTTATTTCGCATTTCAACGCAGGTGCGGTTCAGGCGAGGCGTGCTTTCACGCAACTCAGGCCATGCGGTTACATAGTGAGAATATATAAAATGTTTACGGCAAAATGTTCGATGTTGACTTTTCTAGTAAAATCTCACATTGCTGGCTGTATGGTTGTTGACAAAGATGGAGATATGATCAATCATTAACACCTCGCATCGATTTCCTGGTTGCATTGTAAACATTTTTTGCCATAATTGCAATAAATCGGCTAGTTAATCAATAAAAACTTCTGTCATTGCTAGTTCACACGATCACAATGGAAACCTGGTGGGGAGAACTGCTGCACTCTTGGCTGTAACTGTACAAAAAAAACGTATCTGACAGAAATGTTTTATCTCCATCCACTGATAAGTTAATTATTTTATTGAGTGTTTCCACCAAAACGTCAAAAATTCACCTATCTTTGCAGCTATAGAGCATAATGACGTCATCCAACTTGACATTTTAGGCGGCGAAAGTACGTGTGCCTATCACACATGATTTAAATTAGGGAAAAAAAGGATAGCAAAACTTTTAAATTATTCACTGCATCTATTGATATTCATTAATCTGAGATTATTATTATGTTTGCTGTTTGGTAGTACGCCACGACAAGGGATGGATGACAATTGACGTTTGACAGAAAACAAATGCCGAAAAACAAAACACAGCTAAACAAGCAACGCATCGGCGATACCTCTGGTTGTCGCAGATGTGCATGGGCGGCGATGATTGCATACAGTCAGGTGACCCGCTAGATCGTTTGCCACCAATGCCATAAATGTATTATTATATAGGGTATAACCAAAATATACTGCGAATATTTTAAGAGCGAATTGTTTAGTGGCAATGTAATACTTTCGGATAAAAAAAGTCAATTTTAATGCCTTCTAAATTTAGCATATCCTGCATTGGCCAACTTGCTCTTTTCGTCCCGTGAGCATAAGCCCCCCTCCAACACGTTGCTTATGGGGCAGGACGAGCGTAGTAATTGTATTACACTGATAAGACATGAGCAGCTTCCTCGCATAAGAACAAATTTGTGCTTTCTTCAAATATTGTTGATTTAATCGGAAACTAGCGTATTATCATTGATTTTTTACTTACAAAATGTTTTACATTTCCACTGAACAGTTCGCCCTTACAATATTTGCAGTATATTTTGTTACACCTCATATGTTAATGTAAACTTCCGATAAAAAAAGATTTTTATTATTAAATAAAGATTTTTATTATTATTATTATTTGTAGGTACTCTTAGAGATCTCGGGTCCACTGGGACCCGGTTCTTTGAAGCATGCGTGGGGCCAAAGCCAACAGCGCAGAGGCTTTTTTGTACCGTTTGATCTAAATGTGTTGTGTACATCTGCCGGGTTCTATCTCTGACTAAATACAGAAATCTTGTCAAACACAGTACCCGGCAAATTATTATTATATACATGAACCCTTACTTTTTACAGTTGGGCAGGACAAGTGCGCTGGTCTGCTTGGTGGCCTCGACGCAGGCACGGCGGAGGCGGCGCACGCGCTCGCGCAGCTCCGGGCAGTCGTGCGGCTGCCCGATGTGGATCAGCAGGTCGCGGAACAGAGCCAGCTGGACGTTGATCTCCGTTATTAACTGGGAACAAGGAAAATAAATGATTATACTAACATTCATCATCATCAGCTTATGGCGGTTCACTGCTCGACATAGGACTCTCCTAGGGCTCTCCGCTCAGCCCGATCCTCGGCATGTCGAATCCAGAGGTAGGATTCACTAAGCGCAAATATTTTATGATAGCCTTGGCCGCAGCGGCTGTGTAATCGGTGACAGTACTTTTGATATTCTGTAAAAACTATTTCACCGCTGTTATGTAGGTATGATGTTAAGGCTGACACACCCGTGATTTCAGCCGTGAGCGCATCAAACGAGTGTCGCTTAGTGAATTGCATTTAAGTTCCTGCCAGCCATCTAGCGCAGATCGTCACTCCACCTGGCCTGGGTGCGTCCTACGCTGCGTTTTGGGACACTTGCTCAAACCCCCGGTATGCATGCCAGAACTCATTTACCCCAGCGGGCGGATGTCAGTTCTGCGGCTAACATAGCCAGCCCACTGCCACGTTTATCATTAAGGTACATTTTATATGGGCTACTTGGCCTGATTCGAGTTTAACAAAATATGATATTCTACTATTTTGTATACGAGCAGTTTGCGTTAAAACATTAAAATCTAAGTTTATGTTTGAGTATAAATGTTTCTCTAATTAACTATTGACTTGTGCTTGTGTATATTGCCAGTTATGCGAGAATAATATCATTCCAGTGTTTTCGTAACGATATTATTGCTAAGATATTTTAAGTAGAATATTGCCTTCCTTGTCAACTAGTTATGTTTATATAAGACCAGTTTCTAGTAAAATAGACAAAACAATATCAGTTATTCAATGAACCCCACCAATTCATCCAGGAATATACAAATAGCTATCATTCTTTGTTTATTTTAGTCTATCCAATCTCGTACAATAGTCGTATACATATTTTACAATCCCCTTTCACTGACAGCTGCTGTCGATTGAATAGTCATTCGGCTGAATAGAAATAAAAACAGAAAACGTGAAATGGTTAGGTAAGTGGATAGAAAATTGAATCCGGTTTTTGAGAATGTAACACATCGAAATGATGTGATTAAGATATTTACGGTCCCGGAATAGGATATGATTAGGAAAAGGGATTATGAAATAGTAACAAATGAACTACGTTTTTACAACAAAATTTTATATGTTCGTGGTTATATATTCCTCACCTTCCAATTAGTTTCACAAAGCGACGCAAGTTTCATAAAGCGGCAAAGTATCAACTCATAATTTTATCTAACACTGCGGAGCAAAAGGCTCCAATAATAAAATTCTTAAAGTGCCCGTTATTTTCATTATGACACTTTCTTATCTGTGCAGTAAAAGCTGATGCTATCTTGAAATTGCATTGTGTTGCCTGTTTGGTTTTATGCCATCTAAAAATTATGACTTTAGGAATACTATCTCTTTAGATAAGTGGTTAAAATTCCGCGTTTCGTTTCTTAGATCTGATATTTGTTAAGGTTTTATGGATCCGACTAGCTAGTAATTTGGCAATAATTCACTTAAAACAATAACATCGAGTCGACTCTAGTGAAGAAGCACTTCAAGAAAGGATCCTGAGATATTCCCCAAAATAGAATCGACGTAAATATACTATACTATTAAATGGGTTTAGATAGTTCAATCATGTTGAGACTACTTGAGAGGATGAAATATAACGAGAAAATTAGAAGCCATTGACATGACTTAAAAGATAAAATGTGTCGCGAACTATCTACAATTTATCCTTTGCAAAGTACCCTTTATATCATGTACAACTGTTACATTTAGTATAATCAATTTCGAAAAAGCAGTGAAATCAGTACCTATCGCAATGTCGGTTTGATTTATTTTGTTTTTATCCAGTAACAGCATTCATAGAATAAATAAGTTTAAATGTCTTGTGATACAGTAATTCATTCGTAACCATTTCGTAACTTATTTCAGCTATTATATTGTTTGGATCTAAGCGATGTATCTGACATTGTCCGATATTAAACTAAATATATGAGGTAATCCTGTGCTGGAATTAGACACAGGATAAAATCGTCTAGTACACGCCAGGGTGAGTTACTAGAGCAATCAATTTGCCAGGGAGGCAGCGATCGACCCGAAAAATGTAATGACGCGACCTCTCGGCCACATACGAGTATGAAATGGACAGGCATACCCATTGCGGTAAACTTATCTAGTAATAAAATAGAAATACAGAACATGACGTCATGGAAACGCGTCTACAAATCACGGTATTGTTTATTCAGTGACACCATTGCGGATCTGTCTAACTTTGTTTTCACTTATTTTTGCACGGATTATTCAATACTTTTTGTGGAAGTTATCTTGCTTTTTATGATTCAAGTGTCACATCTGGTCAGACATAAACAAAACCAAGTAGTATCTCAAAGAATTATATAGTTTCTATAATTATAATCAATAAATAACTAGTATCAAACAAAACTATTTTATTTTGAGTTGTGGTTTGTGAACACAATATTTTAAATTGGATTTAAGTTCGAACTCCGAAGAATATGTTGTTTGTTCATGTTCAGAAATGTTTAAATAAAGTTTAGTACTACTCATAAGTTTTTGAATGGTTTTACGAATCCCACAAACATGATTCAGAATTGTACGAAACACAATAATTTTCCTTTCGCAAAAAGTGGGCCCCAATCATTAAAATTTCACCTTGTCATTATTATTTCCTTCAATTCGATGCTTTGAGGTCGCGACCCTTTGTTTCTCTGATTTGACCTGCTGTTGTTTCGACAATCAAGTTCCATTCCATTAATATTCTTGACAAAAAAACGTTGCGGTCAGAAGAAAAATATTAACATTACCCTTTTCATCGTTTCGTTTTCGTTTGCGTACACAGTCCGTAGCATCCCGCGTTGATATAATATGTGGCGGGTATTTCGCACGCAATCCGACGCATACCGCCGCGAAGTCTGCAAAGCCGACAAGAACACATGTCTGTCATTCATAACATGCTATAACTAGGCGGGTCTGCGTTTAAATGATCAATTCATCCATTTATCACGTCACTCGATCGCAGTCCATATATTATTTTGCACGACTTTGATGCGATTCATTTTTTAAAATACGATGGAAAATGTTCGCACATTGTTCGAATTTGATCGTCCAAATTCTAATTAGCGGTGTATTGCATCATCCACAGAACTCTATTTCATTAGAGAAATAATATTTATCGTGAATGTTTGTTTAGGAAAATGGTGCATTCAACTTTGTAGTATTATTTGATAATGTGTACCTATGTATAGCTCATAACGCTTTCTTGGTAGATTTAATTTTACCTACGACCGCTTACAATTTTACGTCATAATATATGTTACCCTCCCAATATAGGGGAAATATAAATTAATAAATATAGAAACGAACTCCACATGATCGATAGAAACGTAAAACAACTAACTTGTTTGAATAATATTCCGCTGGAAATGGATATTCAAATGTATTTTAAATTCAGTTTGGCTGGATCGAGGGGAAATAAGATTTATTTTTTATTAAAATTGACAGATAACGCATGTGGTCGACATACACTTTATTAATTTTTTCTATTTATTTTTTATGTCAGGAGTGAAACTCTTAACTGCTTCATTATTGCCTGAAAATAGCTTGGTATTTAACAGTAACAAAGTTGGTAAAACTAGCCGGGCGACTAAAAATGTCCTTCTACTTACCATCTGTGATTAAACGATTCGGTTTATGTTAATCTAATTGAAGGGTAGTTGTACAAGAGAACGATTTGAACAGCGACAAAGGACAATTTTCTGAGCGCTTTGTTCCGATCTAATCGGGATACGTTTGGACAATGATTCACGACCATCGACAAGCGAACTAGACTCATTAAAGCAGCTAAACGTTCAATAGTATGTATAAATTCTAACTTTGTCGCAGTTGATAAAAAGTATTCCTTTCACTTCACTGCTAAAGGAATTTTCATTTATTTTCTTTCCTTTGCCTGGCTGTTTGTGTGTTTTAGTATGCATAGTGTATTAGTGCATAAAAAAGATTTAATTGCTTTGAATCTTACGCATTGTCACTTTATGTAATTCAAATATTTATTTACATACTAGCGGCCGCCCGCGACTTCGTCAGCGTGGATTGCGGTATCCGCAATACAGCTTAAACACATCCTCGACAAATGGACTACCCCCAACACAATTTTTTTCTTTTATTCTAATCAGTACTTCCTGAGATAAGCGCGTTCAAACAACCAAATAAACAAACAGACAAACAAACTCTACCGCTTATTCATTATATTAGTATAGATTCATACGAAGCGGAGTTATACGAACAGACAACGATCTTTACGCAGGAAGACACGAACATTAAAAGCCTTAAAAATGATATGGAACTGGTTCGTCTTTTATTGTTCGAAATGAAACTCAAGATAGCACTTTGCATTCTCTAGAGGCCGGGAGAAGTTATCGTCCCGGGAAAGCTTGTGGCTCAAAAGACAATGCGTAAAATTGGCGTCTTTTTTTTTTCGAGCGTCCATCAACCAAACTTGGTAATCTATATTCTTGAAGGCATCACAAACGATATTTGCTATGGCAGTAAAGCTGTAAACTCAGTCCGAACTGAGTAAATCAGGTTTGATTTTTTTTTCGCTTCATACATTTTTCTATGGGAAATTGATTTTTTTTGTTTCTTGCGTCCATCGACTAAACGTGAAAATAAATATTCTTGAGGTCATCACAAACAATATTTGCTATAGCAGTATAGCTGTAAACTCAGTCCGAACTGAGTAAATCAGGTTTGAACTTTTTTTCGCTTCATACATTTTTCTATGGCAAATTGAATTTTTTTGTCCATCGACGAAACGTAAAAATATTTTACTCAGTTCGGACTGAGTTTATAGCTATACTGGCATAGCAAATATTGTTTGTGATGATCTCAAGAATGTATATTTTCATGTTTCGTCGATGGACGCGAGAAAAAAAAGTTGCAATTTTCCATACAAAAATGCAGGAGCGAACGCCTAGAGTGGAAACGTTCTAGGCTGTCTCACTCAGTTCGGACTGAGTTTACAGCTATACTGGCATAGCAAATATTGTTTTGTGACGACCTCAAGAATATATATTTTCACGTTTCGTCGATGGACGCAAGAAACAAAAAAATTCAATTTCCCATAGAAAAGTGTATGAAGCGAAAAAAAGTTCAAACCTGATTTACTCAGTTCGGACTGAGTTTACAGCTATACTGCCATAGCAAATATTGTTTGTGATGACCTCAAGAATATATATTTTCACGTTTCGTCGATGAAATCTATTTCCCATAGAAAAATGTATGAAATTGAATTTTTTTGTTGTCCCACTCAGTTCGGTCTGAGTTTACAGCTTTACTGCCATAGCAAATATTGTTTGTGATGACCTCAAAAATATATATTTTTTACGCTTCGTCGATGGACGCAAGAAACAAAAAAATTCAATTTCCCATAGAAAAATGTATGAAGCGAAAAAAAGTTCATACCTGATTTACTCAGTTCGGACTGAGTTAACAGCTTTACTGCCATAGCAAATATCGTTTGTAATGCCCTCAAGAATATAGATTACCAAGTTTGGTTAGTGGACGCTCGAAAAAAAAAAGACGCCACCTGCCCTAACAAAATCGGCATTGTCTTTTCTTTGTTCTTTGGAATAAAAATGAAAAGAAACAAAGCATTGGCTGAGCCGGTGACGTGTCGTGGCAACAGCAAGTGTAGGAACACACTAGACGGAAAATACGCGACCGAAATTCGGCGGTAATGCATTTTCTATACAAAATTACGAGGTAATTTAGGCAGTGAGTCGCCTTCCATTTAAAAAAATTGCAGGCGTCATGCTGAAATTCGGTTGCGTTTTTTCCGCCTAGTGTGTTTATATGCCAACACGGTTATTCGGTAATGATTGCGTGACATCCAACTATCATGACGCTCATTATATCGTATATTTTGTTTCACGCCGCTTATTAAGGTTGGAGCGTGGCTCTAGATAAATAATTTAAGAGAGTCAGGAAATATGGCATTATTTGCGGTAGGACCCTTGACTTTGTTGACGAGTTCATATTAAAATTATATAAACACAGGCGCACAGGTACATATTATATTTAGAGTCTAAATAAAACCCTGCATACGGTTTGGCAATTTTTAATCTAGCTTCACTTGTTTTAATTTTTGACTTATAAAGTTGTACACAACACATTGATAAACAAATATTAAACCTACTTGGATCGTTTAGTAGAGTCTCAGTTCACGAATAAAGTTCAATGAAATATTTTTACAATAAATGTTTGCACATAATTTATTTGTTCATTTAGTTTCTCGAACAAAACGATTGTTTTTCTATGCTTCTGGAATTTCCAACAAATGTATTTTTTTATAATATTACAAGCTTTTTAAAAAGCAGCGTGGAATTATTATTTATAAATCAATGATTATTAACAATAATTGGTGTAACAGATGGATGCTAACTATTTTTCCTCGTAGTGCGTTAGCGGTAAACAACGAGTGGCAAGGTACTACAATATACCCACAGAAATTATTCAATGTGTTCCACCATAACATTGAAGGATGCATGCAATCGATTTAGTTATTATAATAAATTAATAAATATTCTTTGTGTAATTAATATGTATAAATGCCGAGCTAAGGAATGTCGCGTATGTAGTTTTGTCGTGAAAAATATGTATTTTTTCACTTTTTACACTAATATAATTGTAAAAATATATTGTGCGATTTGGTATCCAATTAGAACGGAGTAAGGTCTTACTAAAGTATTTAAAACCAATCTGAAATCGTAAGTTTATCGGTTGGAGTCGCCGTTTCTTTCATTGCCAGTAGGACTATCAATGGCGTGGTATTTTTTATTCATAGAAGCCGGCGAGGTGCGAGCTGTAATCTGATTAAAATTCAACCTATTGCAGGCTGGGAGGGCGCGCCAAAAGGGAATTGCATAGTGGAGAGGTAATGGATAGCTCCGCGGTTCGGCAAAGTTAGCTTTTTAGTAATTCATTGTAGGAGTTTGTGGATGGATATTTCATTGTTTCATCTTCTCTTTGCACAAGAGTTTTATTATTTATCCCACAATAAAACAACGGACTTCAGTGAAAAGTGGACGAAATATTTTATAGTATCGCTTGAATGAAACCACAGTAAGCATTATTTTCTCATTTAAAATACTATTATTTCAATTTACCACTGCAAAAATACTTCTGATTAGTTTTGCATCAAAGAATGATTTAAAAACCGGATTAAATAATCTAAAATATGGGAAATAGTTGTGTTAGAATAACTACATTTATATGTACAAGAATGCCGACGAACCAGAAACTAAATCGTATCCTATTTTGTATGAACTTTGTGTGCTGAGCTATTGGCTTAGTAATTTATTTATCGATGTCCAGAAATCATTATGTTCAATTTACTTATTTTCAGAATGTGTCTTCAATGCGCATAGATAACAAGTGAACAGTTTATGCCTTAAAAGTTTAAGTAGTGCAAAGTGTTGTGACTCCGATTTATTTTAACCTCTATTCCAAGTGAATAAAGTTCTAATTATGTTGCCAAGTAGTTTTCCAGTTAAAGGGTCGGAAAAGTTGCATTGAGAAACGGTTTTGTAAAGTTGTATTCAGAACTGTTCAACTTCTATTGCCGAGAAATGCAAGATGCTTTTAAAATTTGCTATTCAAGTGTTGTTATTAACAGTTTATACCTTTTAGATATTACTTAAGTTAAAAGTTTTCAAATCAATTGAGACTCCGTAAGTGCTCGAATTGAAATAAAAATTCATTATAAAAAAAACTGGATTCGTCGTGTAGTACCCTAAACCTTTTAGCATTGGGGAAAAAACATCATTGCATTTTGACCTTAAAAACCCTTTTGTTGGTGGAAATAATGTGTAGAAATATGTATATATTTCATTGATAACCGTTTTTTACGTGTTATTGGTACTGAAATATCTCGAAACATGGTATAACTACTTACATAATGCATAAATAGGTAACCTTTGGTGAACCAAAGGTGAAACTCAGGGTATAATAAGATGATAGTTTATATTTATCCAGAAGTGAATAAAGTGTAGGTGGTGCAAGCTACGAGTATGCAGCCATAGTATTTTTAAATAGGTAAAGAAAGATTCTGCTTACTTTTAAGCAGTTTACTTGTGCACAATACTCGTCTGTCAATTTCAAGACTGAGATAAATTTGTTTAAGCATTAAGTGAGATAATGTCTGCTCCATGTTAAATACACGCACGACAGTTAACTGAAATAAATAAATAAATAATTATTTCACAACATCACATACATTGATCTGACCCCGTGTTAAGTAGCTTAAGCACTTGTGTTACAGACATCAGAATCAACAGTGGTATTACAAATATACTTAAATATATACATATAACACCCAGACCAGGACAAACAGACATGTTCATGCACACAAATGTTTGTCCTGTGCGGGGATCGAACTCGCGACCTCGTGCGTAATAGGCAATATCTTGACCATTACACCAAGCGGGTCGTCCGGGCGGCCAATTTTTTTTAATACAAAAAGGATTGTTGAATGATAAAATGTGATGATGACGTTCTGTCATTTAATGTCAAAATGATTCCGAACTTTGAAGTTTTTATGGGAATAACAAGCTATGACGTCATTATTTTTGAAGGCAACTGAGTAATTTACTATCTATTTTTAATTTATATAAAATCCTTAACTCATAAATTAACGAATAGTAACCAATAAATTGGATTCTAAAATGCGTCTTCTTATTATAGATAACTGTTTCGAAATGTAAAGTGATATGTGTCAACATCCCTATTCCAAGAATACTTTATCTGGGAATTTCTTGTATATCACTGGAGGATTCTCCGTAGTGTGACAATGTGCAGTAAGCGCGCCGCTGAGCCGTGAAAGAGTTACGTCTGCGCCTCCGCTCAAGCGACCACGCATCGCCGCGCAGACTTGTTGATCCTGTAACACGCCAGCGATGCACGCTTCAATGTGCAATGTACATGCAATCAATAATAAATATATACATAGGTATATACCCCGCACTGCCATTCTGATATATTCCCATTTCTACACGTGGGTGTCGGAAGAAGTGACTGAGAAATAATCCGGTGGTATAGGCTGTCGAGATAGCCTGTGTGTTATCGTTTAACATACTGCGGACACTAACCCGCCCGCCCAGCTTGGTAACTATGGGCACAACCCGTCTTTAAGAGGCTAAAAACTGGCTGATGATGGTGAAATAAATATCTGACAACATCATGGAATAGAGTTTGGTAAAAGTTCTTAAAAGTCGTCAGACGCTTATTCTGTTATAGAGAAGTATGAATAAATGTACAAAAAGTATTTTATTATGAGGTCTCGTATACCTCCCATGAACTTAAAAGTATAAAAATGAACAAAGAAAATAATTCTGAAACTTATATGCTTGTTTATTCACATTGTGTAATAAAAATAAACATCTAATTTGTGCCGTTCAATCTATGAAGCTGTCGAGACGCGGTCCTAATTGCACTATTTCCTTTGTTATGTTAGTAATTTGTCTCGTGTGCGATGAGTGTTTGTGACAGTAAGCCGTAACAACGAGTACCCGCCCCCAAATGGAGCGGAACTCTGAATGTACTCGTACGAACCGCTGCTTATATTTATTGATCCTTATAATGCATGCCTATATTTATGATTTCAGTGTGAATGAAACAAGGAAGGGACGCGAACAAACAGTCATTATAATTTTACACGTGCGCAATTGCATGTATGTATAAGTAATCAGGGTGATGCCTCCTGGCGTGGGCTAGCCTTTGCTTAAAATAGCTTAAAAGACAAGAACAACAACAGCCGACATATTGATGAATGAAAAGTGAGTTAAGGAGAAGCGAGGAGCACACATTATGTAGTGTTATACCATAACTTAAAGGATTTCTCGTCAAATGGACTATGGAAATCAAAAGGATTATTTCAATTCGATTCAGTAGTTCCTGAGATAAGCGCTTTTAAACAAACAAATAAACAAACTCTTCGGCTTTATTTTATAGTACTAAAGTATAGATTTGGGTAAAGTTTTAGAAACACTTAAATCTTAGTTGCACTTAAAGTTAGACTTGTTATTTTTTAACCCCTGAGCGCAAATTGGAACACAATTTTTTTTAACATAATTCTTTACATATATGTATTATTCTATGATCTTCAAATTAATTTACTTGCAAGTAAAATCATACATATTTATGAGAAGTAAATTGGGCAAGGCGTGATAAATAACTTGTTCAATAAAACCACTAACGTTACCTATTCGTTTTCATGGTATTTTCTTTTTTGTCAAATAAAAAAAACGAATTTTCCAAATACGTGTGTCATAATTTTCCTCTAAGCACCATAGTGTTAGAGCTCTCCTTAACATTCCTTCTATTGAAAGATTGCATTATATAAAAGAAACACGTTGTCAACGTTTCATGGTATTAAATTGAATCGTACGCACATATTATGTGCGTGAATGTCGTTTGGTAGGTACCTACAGTTATACATAGATTCACTTTCTGTTTGGCCCTAACGGTTGACGTTTAGTCCGTCATTTGTACAATTGCTTTTTATGTCGTGCAACAAAGTTCAAGTAAATAAATAAATAAATAGGCTGCAAGCAAGTCTTGTTATTTGCAATCCTCTACTCGACAAAGTACATTTTATATGCAATTCGCAGACTAACAGTGTTTCGCGATTGCATTTATTTTTCAACACAATAGACAGTGAGTATTCTCTTGCATATGTATTTTTACGTGGGCTCCTTTCTATTATCCTAACACAAGACGGAGTGAGGCTTGGCATATTATATTGATGTGTTAGCCCTCTCCACAGAGTTTCTCGTTCATAATTCCCACGGCTTATGAAGGAAATGTGGTGCTTATTTGCCAAAGATGTGTTTGCTAGCTACGAACTAATGTTTTATTAAAGGTGTTGCAGAGGGAGGCGGTTATGTCTATAGTTGTAAAAAACCCGTTAGCTACCGTTAAATAACCAAATTTTTGGTTAGCTACCGATAAAATGCAGTTGTTAACGGTTAGTTATCTGACAGTGACAGCTAAAAAGGGTATAGTTTTTTTCCTTTGTGAAGAGAAAATCGATATTCAAAAGATGAATAAAATTCATTTTAGATGTTACTACCTAATCCTACTAAGATTATAAATGCGAAAGTTTGTAAGAATAGATGGATGGATAGATGTCTGTTACTCTTTTACGCAAATACTACGAAACGTAAATGTTAAATTATATGTCGCTTTAATTTATAATTGCGTCTAATATACAATCTATTACTATTATTATTATACAAACACTTATTTACATCTAGCGGAATGTAGTGGAATTTAACCGTAAAATGCATAAAATGCGGGTTATTAACCGTTTCTAACGAAAAATGCATATTTACCCGCACGGTTAAAATCGTTAATAACCGGCGTCGCATCTATAGTTATGTCTGATGTAAATAAAATTCGTTGGAAATAAATTTCTGTTACCTAAAAGGCAGGTAGTCATTATTATTTCCTAACTTTATCCATAACAATAAACTTCATTTTAAGAACCTGCCGAATTTATGTAAATTGTAGTGAATTATCCCTTATATTCTTAACGTCGAAATGCTACTCATAGTTTGAATTGTGACAGGTCGCGTAAGCCGTAGGTTTTATACAACTAGATGAGTAGTTGGCTTAAAAATTACAGTTGCTTTTAGAATTCAAACAGTTTATTTTTAGGTTTAGGATTAAAGATATTTATTCTCAAAAAAGACAAAAAGTCACTTACATGAGAACAACATTTCTTAAATTATAAGTGTGATGTTCGTCACTATTCACACTAAACACTAAACTTATATTTAAATTTGTCATAATATTAATAGTTTTCGACAATATGTTGGCTCAGTTTAATTTTAAACACATTAAACGAAGTTACACTTTTAATAGTAAGTAACTTTTTTTTTTTGTCTAAGCGTAAGTGACTTTTTTTTTTTGTCTTTTTTGAGAATAAATATCTTTAAACCTTATTTTTAACTTGAGTGCAGTTCTCCCATAATAAAAGCTTCATTAATTAAGGCAAGTCTATGAAGACCAACAGTTAAACTGAACAATTAAAACCAGATTTCCCAACGGTGCCTAGAGAATTAATACACATCTCCTTTGTTTCTCAGTATAAAGCTGACTTAAATAAAGCAATTGAGCCGAAGGCACTGCACCAATTCATGCAGACTACGCCGCCGCCGGTCGGAGTCTTTCATTAAAAGTTTACAGATACAATTTTAACAAACGGGATTGCCCTTTCGAAGCATTTCAATGAGAAGTACAAATATAAATTTAAATGATAACATGACTTTTCTTGTTAAAAATAAATAAATGCCTATTAGTATTTCAATCGAATTCGAAAACAGCCTGAATTTTTCTAATTAGCAAGATATTTATTTATTTCGGATCAGTGAAGCGCGTCGATGTATTTGTGTACTGCGGAGTTCAATAACACGGATATGAAACTTGTACGGCTGACTTGTTTTCTCAAAGGGTTTGGTAGGTACCTACAGTTATAACTTATCCGATTGAAATAATAACATTCATTCAAAAGTTATCGTTTGTTGTATCACTATTACCTTTTTTTTTACCCTGCATAATCTGACGATAAAAAAATAAGTTAATAAATAAATATCTCTGGACATTAAATAAATCTGATTTAAAATTGATACTGGCAACTTACAAATAAAAACACATTCCTTATTTCTTATGAAATTGGACAAAGAATTGATTTCCCTAAGGTCCTATGGGTGTCTTCAATGAGTTTAAGGATCAAGGGAAAAAACACATAGCGAAATGAATAATTTGTCTAATTTCGAAAGAGTAATTAGATAAATTATCCATTCCGTTGGTGTCGCACGTCAATTCGTCACTGTCAGACTTTTTAAGCAGTCTTTCTTTTAATTACTTTTCTGAGAAATCTATAAATACAAACAAAATGTATTGGCTTCACATAAATAATGATCCGGACTTATTAAGACACAGCAATTTAAATAAAGGGTCGCTATAAAAATCATGAAGGGAGTACAAATGCAGATTTTAGAATGAGTTAAAAGTTACCATCAGAATTTATAAATTCCTCAATAACAACCCAGGTTTGGTTCGTAGAAAAAAATAGCCAAACCAATAAATAGATACTCAATACTTGAATAAAATAGTTCAAGATGGGAATGGTTCGGCCAGTGATATTTCCTAAGTAAAAGTCAAGTCAATATTTTTCGCATTAGCAAGATGGTAGCGTGCGGGCTAGGAGCGCTTCATAATTAATGACAGCTATTCCACCAATATGGGGGACATTTATAAAGATTGTTCGAAGTGATCCGAAACTTGTGCCACATTTCGTAACACTTACTTGAGGAGACGACCTGCAATTAGCTACAACAAGGGCAGAAAAGCCTTTATGAACCATTAGATAACGAAGTTGAAACAATTATAGGCACCTTCCACGGCCAAAATTGAGGTCTGAATGTTCACCGAATACTTCAGGGTTTGATCAAAGTTTTAAGGATTGTTAACACACCGTTTAACCGCAACAGATGTGAAAATATTTGCGTGATATGTATAGAAAATAAAGTATGTTCTGATTTGAACAAACCGTTTTTATATATACTGGGTTTAATGTTTTATTGTTATTTCTTCTGCTTATTTTGATTTTAAGAAATACATATTTTGTGTATAAAATATGGTAAGGCCAGCAAAAAAAATCGAAACTTTATAAACATTGCTATAATTATTACCTATATTTGTTAAAATTAAACCCAGGGGGAAAGTTTGGTTAATCTGTTCAAAAACAAACTACTGACTACAATGAAATACGAGTATGGAAACTCACCTTTCCTTTGCAACGGCCGGACTCCTGTGTTGTGAACTCAATCTAACAACGCAAACCAGGATCTTGATCAGTTTTTAGAAATATGATGGTATTTCCAAAGATAAATGTGATTTTTTAATGTGAATCAATTTGTGAGACGCACGGCGGCGTTTTCATTTTCAATCACATTCGAAGCACGCCATATTTCTTTTACTTTTTTTTATCGCATCAGACAGTTGCCGCGCACGGCTGCGCGAGTACACAGCCTTTTTATGTTTTAATATTAGGTGGCGCTAATGATATTTATAGTAATAACAACTGAAAAATTAAAACGATGCGCGCAATCGTCTTTTAAAAAGCATTACTTTAAATATTACCAGTGCCACTTCTCGTACTAATCATAAAAAGGCTGCACAGTTTTATCATTGGACAAAATAATACAAATATAATATTTGTATAATGTACCTAGAATTAATACCATAGTGTGTTTTTAAGACTTTCGAGTTTTAAGCTACTTGTAGAGTAAATTTAAAAATCCAGTTGTATTTTTAAATATACAAATACACTTCCCGGACCATTTATTATTTCAATCGGCGTGACGTTACTAAAACTATTATGTATTTAGTCCGAGTCGGTCTATGCATTTAGTCCGAGTGTGTATACAGTGCTACCAACAAAGTTCGTTTGATTGATGACTCACCGAGGTCGCCGAGGGCTCCGCGTCGTGGTGGTACGTGGAGAGGTGCCGGATCGTCCCAGCCATCCCGCCGGCGTCAGCTACATCGCACACGCTCACTTACTGTTCTCACCACTTCACTGTTTACACTTCTTCAGTTGCTAGGCCCACCTTATTTGATATGGTTACTTCGGATTATTGGGCTATTGTAAGACATTTCATGAGGAAGGGTGTCTCAATGTGCCATGATTAGGTTACTCTGGATTATACACCTCGTCTATTTAAAAACAATCCACAAAGCATTTGAGAAATAAGTTTAATGTGTTCTCGCATTACTATTGAGTTATTGATAAAAGTCGAAGTCAGCAGAAGTCACATATTTCATTGCGATTGCCTAACTCCAAAATTAGCCCGAAGCTTGTAGGTACTATGGAAGCTAGGGAACGAATAGAATTACTAAAATGATTTTATGCGACCCTTGGTTTTGTGACCACTAAACCAACGGGCCCGTCAAACTGCATACCTGTAGTTAATTATTACAAGCTTGACTCAATAAAGGCGCCACCACTACTAACCTACAAACATCAGACTTCTAACAGCTCGGTGTAGCTTACCGACTCCGAGGCACTTTGTCTAGTTAGTCCTATACAGACGTGAATCTACTGCACTGCTCAACTTTGTATCAACTTTGCGACACTATTAAACTTCTTCATTACGTTTTAAATCGTCGACCGTAAAACTAAGGGTGGCTAGAGACAATAAAATACGAAATCTAGGAGGCAAAGTGTCAGCTATGTTGTTCCTGATATTCTGCTAGTTGGTAAATCTCGAGATTGTTAGTGTACTTTCCATTCAGCTTTGATGTATGGGCCTCATGGGCACATGTTATTAAATGCAGAATTTATTGGCAGTTCGTCTTTATTCCTGATTGATAAACTACATTATCAACCTCATTTTATAAATGATGAAATGTTCAAAAACGAGTTACTTAATGCTCTGAAACAAGTATTTTGTGATATATATCTATTTAAAACTGAGCGGAGAATAATGTTAAAGAAATGTAATATAGCAAATGCCACACAAGACACATCAATAAAATATCTCCGGCGCAGCGGTTATTGCAATAGAAGTAAAAGTAGGATTTGCGTTATTGATTTTATTATTGGCCACTACCCTATTTGCAACTAGAATGAAATCCATGGTATTATCATGATTTAAATCATGAATCATTAGAAAATGAGAACACAACTGGCAAAGTGCTAGCAGACAAATAAAAGCTTCATATCTTTGTGTCTGAATTCCTCTCGTACGATACGAGTATGTGTCAAATAGTTGAGTCGACACAAGTGCCGAATGTAGCGGATATTGCTGTAGTTTGTTCCCGCAGGACCGGGAGCGTCGGTGTATAACTAAGTTAAAAGCCATCAGCTCTAACAGATAACATTCATGTAACCTCGTCCGATTCCAGCGAAGGCTTTTAGCATCTTGATGTATCGTTGTATAGAGCGCTCTGGCTCGTGGACTATGAGTTACTTTAGATATGACCCAAAGTGCAACTATAACTTGGCGTAGCTGATAGGATATTGAATAGATAACTCGTGCTTTAAAAAACTTATCCGAGCTAAGAGGAGTGAAACTTGCTTTATGCTTTAATTTTGGAAAGAAAACACTGTATTATATTTTGAAAAACTATAAACAACAGAATAAGGGACCATCACGATTATTGAATACTAGCGGCCGCCTGCGACTTCGTCCGTGTGGTTTCGGTATCTGCATCCACAATCTTTTAAGATGTCTTCGTACATGACTGTAAAGTTTCATTTAAATCAATTCCGTAGTTTTTGTTTTTTAAAAGTACAAAAATCCAAACATTCATACGCACAAATTTTCACATTTTATTTTATTGTAGGTATTAAGTAGAATAAATATAAACAAATCAATTCTTCCATTTAAGTTAAACTCTATAATTTTATTACGAAACGGAACAGGTGTCAATAAAAAAATATTGACATTTCACTTAGTGCAAAAAATAATGTATATTTTCACTCATACGTTGCTGAAACGTGTATTGTGTATTTTTCCATTGTGTTTTTAATGGCCTGTCTGTCAAATAGCACTACTATGAGTATATGACAACGATGTGTTACGAAGAATTTGTTATCATAAGGCATACCAAAACAAATATTGTAGTATTATAATATTACGTGGCAGATACGATGCACCATCGCCCATTAATTTATAAGAGGATTAATAATAGTTTCTCGCACCACAATAATAATAATAGCCAAAATGGCCTTCTCATAGTTGTGGGTCCAAGTGCCTCTTGATAAGCATAATGTGGGAACAAATAGCTCACAAATGTAGATTGAAGTGAGTCTGGGTATAACACGCCCATATAAATCAATGTGGTTGGGTTTTGGGAATGGTTATTTGCCAGAAGTTAATAAATAGCTGAAATGTGGATTAGTTGTACTAATGTCGAAATCGAAACCGCGATAGGTTTTCCGCTAGGTGTATAGTATATTTGAAGTACCTACTGAGTATTAAAAATAAACGATAAACTTGATATTGAATTTTGTAGTGCATTTAATTTCTGTTTATATTGCCGCACCAAGCGAATTTCCGCCTCGAAAATAAACTGTGATTTGTCGCAAGATAAAAAGTATTTAACGAAACAGCATTGAATTTATTTCTATTACAATTGTCTAGCGTATTGTATCGACTTTTGGACTATCCAACACAAAAATATTGTTTAAATTTAAACCAGTAGATCCTGAGATTTGCGCAAACTATTTTAGTACAGATTATTTTCATGCAAATGCGAAGAATAAAAAGCAGATGAAAAATAAGTCACTGAGTCTGAAAAATTAGTCTTTAAATGCGAGCGTCCTGTCCTAAGCTTTAGATACTCCGTGCAAGGATTACCGACTCGCCCGCAAGATTGCCGCTTGACTAAGATTAGTGTCTATTCCACTCGCTTCCCACGAAGAGAACGAGAGATTTGAACTGAATTTCTTATCAGATTTTTGCAAACACACGATTGCGCAACAAATTATTCTATTGAAATTGGTCACTTGCTTTAAATTTCTACTTTTTCGGTCTAGATGCCTGAAATTATACAAGTAACACTTAAGTGTTGAATATTCCCAAGTACAATCCACAATTACGTGTCGAGCTGACAACCATTGTTATCATAATAATTAATGTACATTTTCAAACTACTCGGCTTTAGCTTAGAGAACTGACAATAGCGAACTTCTTAATACAGATGTAAATGATTTAGCTTTTTGTATGGCTGGAGACAGACGATAATTGTATCTATCAAATTAAATTACGTGAATGGACCTGTACTCAATTGAAGGCGAAAGCAAAATCAATACCACTAAATAGGCTCATTGAGACCAGCGAATCGTTGCGTAGGGATTACTCAATAGATTCCTGCTGAGCTAGGATTACTGTCTCTTTGCGTAAGCCCGCCACCAACTACATGAATAAGACATAAACGCAAAAGTTTGAGATGTTTTTTTAGGAAATTTTTTTTTTTAGTTAGTTTGATAAACAACTTTTTCAATAGATCGCGAGGACATCATTTTTTTGCTTTCTCAACTCAGCAATCTATTTTCTTGGTACAGACCATAGGTTGATGCAATTTTTATTGCTTTTGGTCTTGCCTAATTAAATATCAGTAAATAAAATTAAACTCTAAAGACTACAATCACGTTCTTTACAGAAAATTAAGGAAAGAAGTTGCAGAAGTTTTAATTTCAATCGGCATTATCTACTTAAATGTCAGCAAACAAAAATAAACCCTAATATAATATTAAAAAATACCTACGCAAAATCATTCAATAGGGACTTGGACATCTTTTGTTTTTGATGATATTTTGAGCGATCTTGCCGATTTTCGGCTGGGTGGGAATTTATGTAACTTCGAATGTCTAAATTGACCGGACCTTCTGCTCAGCCGCACTTAATTTGTAGTTATTTTAAGTATTTGACAAAATTGTAAAATTGAAATTTATTTTTAAAAAATTGGCCAAGTGCGAGTCGGACTCCCGCACTGAGGGTTCCGTACAAATTTTATTTTTGACGTATTAAAAAAACTACTGAATAGATTTCGTTCGAACCAATTTTCGTTGGTAGTTTTTATGGTAATGTACATTATATAATTATTTCAGTTTTATCATCCTCCTATTTTAGAAGTTAGAGGGGGGGGGGACACACTTTTTTCCACTTTGGAAGGGTATGTCACGCAAAGTATTCATTTTAGAAAAAAGTGATGTTAGAAACTTTAATATAATTTTTAAAGACCTATCCATAGATACCCCACACGTATATGTTCAATGAAAAAAAATATTTCGAGTTTCAGTTCTGACTATGGGGACCCCCCACTTTTTTTTTTTCTATTTTCGGGTGAAAACCTTGTTGCGGTTCACAGAATACATCCACTCACTAAATTTTAACAGTATAGTACTTATAGTTTCGGAATAAAGTGGCTGTGACAGACTGGCGGACAGACAGACAGACAGACAGACAGACATGACGAATCTATAAGGGTTCCGTTTTTTTGCCATTTTGGCTACGGAACCCTAAAAAGGCAAAACTGTCTGAGTTTCTTGCGGCGTCTCTTCTCAGCAGGCCATTCACGTCGAGGCGCTGGTAGGGCGAAAAAAGTTTTGACGTGCAAATGAATTTACTAAGTGAATCAAATTGCTGAATAAATATTTTCATTTTCATTTCATTTTCATTTTCATCTGTTTGGTAACGTCTGACCTTTATTCGAACAAAACTCATCTAAAAAGTCGTAAGTGGATATGACAAGTGTTGAGAAATACTCCGGTCGTCCTACATACGCTTAAAATGAGATTGAAATGATAAAGTGTTTTTTGATGTCACTGCTAGACGCGATAGTTCCAATACAATATCGGACCACGTTTCCGATCAGTGGCTTTCTTTGAAAGCTTACCCACTTGTATTGGCTGGCAGCAGTTGGAGGGAGGAAAATTAAATACGGCTGCATTCGCGAATAGATGGTTAAAATTGTATATAATATGTTGAAAACTATTCTGGACTTTTTGCAAACATATAATCCGTGAATTGGAAATTTTGATAGAATAGAATTTTTCGCGTTATCAGAGGAGCTAAATAAACTTGAAGATTTAAATCAATTAATTTGAACTTCGTTTTCCACGTTATATAGTATTAAGGCGTTATTAATGGACGCTCGTATCCATCAAAAAATTAATTGGATGGAAATATGTATCTGTATCATCAGTTTTGACCAACTTCCAAAAACTACTTGCCTGGAGTAGGTTCTTTATTCGCCTCGTCCATTATGTATGTACGAGTATATCAAGCAGAGTTCGCATTATTTATAGTAGGTACGTGCATAAGTACGAACAAGGTTAAGTTACCTAAACAATCCTATTAGAAAAGGCGGATTTAATTATGCTGGAAAAGCAGTCAAGCAAAAACAGATTAATTATTCAAAAAGGCAATTAGCGACACAAATTACCTGAAATATAAAATATGCACAAAGGAAGAGGTGGTTAGAGAAAAAATAAATGTTATCACTTTGAAAAATGTTGAAAGTTCAAAGCGGGTCGAGTTACGTTTCTTTAGACGCTTATTTTTAAAAGTAGGCGCTTTCACTTCACGGTAATTAAATTAATTTCACCCTTGTTCATCAGCATTGAGATCAAATTAACAAAGTAAAGGAGCGTTTAGTTATTGACAAAAAAATAAGTATTTTTTGAGAGGATGCCAAGCTAAGGCTTTGATTGATTTGTAAATAACAGGGCTCTTTTCAGTGTACAACGTAAAAAATGTTATTTTGGACGGACAGAAATATTAAGAACTTAGTTTTCTGGTTTTACGTAGTTTCGTTTAGCAGTTGCATTCAGGCTTAATAAATAAACAAAAAATATGCTTCTTGATCAAATTGAATAGAGATGATGAATTAACAATAACAGACCAAAGATATGTGATTATAATAGGAATTTGAATATGTGTTTTTTGTGTATTTTATTTAATAAATGCCATTTCAAACGACACGAAACATTCTAATTGTTATGACTTCGATATCAATGTGTTTTTAAAGATTAGTTAAAAATACATAGATACATTCAGATAAATTTGCTTGCAGTAGCAGCAACGATCTATTTATTTTGTCATCTTTTACTTGGCTGAACAGTTAAACACATTGATACATACATAATAATTTTGTTGCTAAAATTCTTTCAATGACGTATTAGTAGGTATGCCATACGCTTTATCCAGCAACGTAACAAAGTTGTCTCGCCTTTGCGAAACAACTTGTTAGCTAAAATCAATTAACTTCCTGCACGGTACCCTTTAATTAGAAATGTAATTGACGGAGCGGCCAATACAGAAGTTATTTAATTTAAATCGTTTTCACTTCATGTTTATACCTTACATGTTCACTTTTAAAACTTTGCTAACCCGTTTTCGATTTTCTCATGAAGTTATGTTAGAGAAAAGTTGTATCGTATCGTAACGCACTTATGCCGTAGCACATCGGGATGCGGCTACGAGTGCTACGGCCGCGTGTAGTGCTACGAGATTCGGCCGGGTCGTAGCGGCGCGGAGTCGGCTAGTCGGCCGACGCTCAACTGCCGACACTGCCGCAACACCGCTGGTCCGGCCCTCTCCCGCGCCGGCCCGCGCACTCCGCCCTAATGATTGACAAAATACTTCACCTGTGTTTTCTTAGGGGAGCAGAAACTTTCCGTAAACAACTATAGGGAATGTGTGAAGCGCCTTTAGCAAAAAAAAATATAGCTAGTGTTTTATCTAAAAAACTGCATTTTACAATCGCCACTGATGTAATTCACTTATTCACATGTGATACTTTAAGCTCATGGAATGTGTCAAACATGATTTATCCGTACAATGAGGGAGATTCTAAATGAATATTTGGTTAGATGGTATACGCGAGGTGTAAGAGAGCGCATACCGGTGTAGGGTTACCTCGTATTACACCTTTTATTTTATACTGAAACATACATATATTGATTTATACTACTTTAATAAAGGTGACGAGTTTGTTTATTTAAACGCGCTTATTTAAAGAACTACTGGTTCCAATTGAAAAGATGTTTTTGGGTTGAAAAGTTCATTTATCGAGGGAGGCTTTAAAGCTATAATAATAACAATGATGTTATGAAACCAAAAAATATTAATGCAGGCTATCTATATAATAATCTGAACACGTTTAATGGAGTTGTAGTAGTTAATAAACTACTAGGTAGATAATTTAAACGGGGCGTCTTCTTTCCAACATATTGTATTCAATGTTATATGAGGTGTAATGTAAAACATAATGTTATAGTTTTAAAAAGATCCTGATATGTATTAGAAGTAGGAAGTTTATAAGCAAGTTAAAATGAAATAAAATCAAATAGGAATCTATTAAGAGGACTTTGTGTCTAACTGGGCCGACATTCCGTTGACGATTACAGTATCGCTTCGTTGGTTAGTCACAATAAACCTTTACCGTGCATCCCCGGGGCATGATGGCGTTCCAAGACAAAAAGCAGCCCACGTCACTCCAATCTGCCGGTCCATTTCGACGTAAACGAAGGACAGACAATGTACTTTCTCTTAATTTGTAATGAGCTAAAGTGCTTGATTATTTGTGTGAGAAAAAAAACATTCGAACCTTTTGTGAAAGTGGGTCAGAGTCACTTAGACGTTCGGATATTTTTGTAAATTTGTGAAACAATTACAAAAAATAAGTGAAATCAAGCACAAGTCTTTAAATAAGTAATTAAACATTAAAAAAAAATGTTTTATTGATAAACAGTTCGAATTTGTGGCTTTATTCATAATAAATTATTTGGGCATTTAATATTAGAAAATTTACAAGTTTAATTTGTTTAGTTTACTTATCGAGAATTCGTACAAAAGAGATGTCCCAGAAATGTATGAAGCCTCGGCCTGGACCATGTACGCTATACCTAAATATAGGCGAATAAGTGTACTATAGTTTTAATTACTCCAATTCTTATGGAAAACCTTAATTTTTTGGCTGAAACAATAAATTAAACCACAATATTGCAACTCAGTACAATATGGCGGAGGACGCATCCATAGAGTAAAGTAAATATACCAAGACGCATCTTTGAAACTTGAATGACGTTTATGTCGTTTATCCATCAGTTTATTTTTGTTTTGACAGTATGCAGTTTATTTTACAAAGTATTTATATTTTTAGGTTACAAACGACCTAAAAAGGCTGGGGCCAAAGCTGTAAATCCCAGTAAAGAAAAAAATTACAATTGCCATCTTTACGAAGTAAAGTGAACAATTATGAATTTGATTTTATTTTTAAGCCACTAAATTACGGTCCAAAAATGTTTTATTGTATTTTTAATGGAAATAGCAATATTTTACCGATTTTTGGTACCACGTACATGGTGCGGGCCTGGGATGGGACATCTCATTTATATTTATATTTCAGGAAGATTCTCAATGTTTTTGTCATTAATGAAACTATGTTTTTATTATCTACCAAATCAGAACTTATTGTTTATTTGTGTGTTGATTTTGAACAGTTCTAATTAATAAATGTATAACCAAAAAAAATTGATAACCCTAAGACCGCAAGCTCACCACAGAATCGTATGGCCCCTATAATAGACAACCTGTTGAAAGTCACGTGACCGAAGTAGCTATCGTGAACCTAACCACACGTGAAACTTACAGTGTAACTATAGCTGCGATGCGAAAAGTTCCAGGTAGAATGGCCCACTTAATGTTCGCAGGGCAGAGACCTTCATTCGAAGGAATGTCAAAATTGCTTTGTCTTCCTTATGTGACCAGAAGCCAATCGAATTCCATAGACAAGAAATATGGACCAGACCAGGAATTATGTAAAACTTTATTTTTGACGAAACATGAACGCACATAGGGAAATGGAAAGCTAGTTTGTTTATGATTGTAAACGTGTTTATGATTGTAAAATTGTTTAAGACATGCTAACATTTCAATTAAGACTTGCTCGCGCGCACAAGACGTGATTAAAATATTAATTAATCTATGAAATTATTTTGTTCTGTTTCACTGGCGATACCATTATAATCATTATAATATTATAACAATGATCGAATAAGTTTATGTTTATCGACGCTATTTTCGGCACGATAAAATTAAGTCTACAAAATAAGCTTTTTATCCACATTATAGTCGCTAAAGTGTATATAAGATAAGGTAGTATGTAAGTATTCGCCATCGTTCAAGCAGAAGTATTTCATAACATGTTTACGGGTCGGTGGGATTCGCGTCTCTTTCATAATAAAACATTTTTCCTGCCCTTTTCCCAATAATCTTTACAACAAACGAGATTCTTATAACTCACTTTTTTTACGAGTATGTTGTGTGCAAAACGTACACTTGAGCTATGTAGCAACGCATTATGATAATAAGAAAAGCAGGAAAAATTATACCGTATTTTGCTAAAATAAACAGTAATTACAACAACTAACCAACATGTCAAAAAATCTACGCAGTCTTTATGATGTTTTGGTTGCAATATAAGTTTTAAAATATCCTTGCTTGGTCACAGACGACAAATAAAAGTGATGTTGATTTATGTTATCTTACATAAATCAACATCACTTACTTTCTTCTTACCGGTCAATGTTCTCTCAGAGTGGTTCCGACGTTATTTGTTGAGATTCGTAGATTTTTATTTATGTAGTGAAAGAAGAAATGTATTTTTTCTCGTAGTTTCGTAAATATTTACATCACGTTCTAGTGATTGGTGGTGTCACTACGTAACGTCTCTCGCTCCCCATATTGGCTTCACATGAACCTTTATTCAAATTCAAACGCACAAACGAACAAAAATAAAAACAAAAGCACGGGCAATAATGAAACTCTTTAAAATGTATATTGCGTATAGTTTTTTCCTACTTGTGTATTTAAAACCAGTGTTTAAATATGTTAGCAAGTAGGTACCTTGTTGTTAATGTGTGACCCCAACACGAGGTCAGTCTATGATATTAATATCTCATTGCAATTTTCACAATATTGATGTAGGTAGGTATGTGTGTGCTATTTTAATATTTGTTCTAATTTTACCAGTACCCTTTGTTTCTTGTCGTATTATTTTTATCGCCCTGCTTCATGGTAATCGGGGTCAAAACAATGGGTTTTTTCCTTCATTAATAACAGTCAGTCGCCAGCCAGCGACTTCCTTATCATACATATCATATTTCACAAACCCTTCATTTCGCTGTTCCGTTCATAATTTGATGTACGTACCCCACGTTCATTATTTCGTGTTAATCGTAATTACACTTTTCGTGAGTTAATAAAAACAGAAAGCAATTTCTAATTGTGTTTGATACAAACACACCTACCACCAAAACTTATACGAGTAATAAGAATTGTATCGTCTAGGACCTAGACTCCAGGTAACCCATGTAGTGAAAACATAAAATATGATTTTTAGAATATTTGTTACAGATTAACCAATGTAATCTAAACACAATATTACCTATAAGCATTGTAAATGCAAATAATATCTGTACCTTTATTAAATGGAAATGTATTTGCAGCTATGTAAGTATTTACAAAATGCACGCCGCGATGGGACAGTGGATTTTTTTCTCATAACACCGCTAAGATTCTAGGCTGACAATACGGGGTTTTTTTTGCCTTTTCCCAATACTTTTCATTGCGAGATGTATATTTTCCATCACATTTCAAAAGGTGGATCAACGCTAGATAGAAAGTGGGTCATTGTTGTAAGAACGTAAGATATCTTTCATGTATGTACTTGGATAAGTAATTCATTTGATTCCTTTAACAAGTTATCCATGTTATTATGGTTTTTTACAAATGTATATCTTATTTAAATTCGGAAAAGATGACACGTGAAAAAATTAGGTCATTTATGATGAGTGACCTGCATTTTCTCCATATTTTTAGTGTTATTGTTTTATTTGTCAATGGTGTTCTTGCAAACTATGTGTTAAAATGTATAATCGGTCTTAAAATGTTTGCTAAACAGGTTCTTTGTTTTGAGATTATTGGATTCAAAAAGTTTATTTCGTAATCTGAAATTTATTAAACAAGAAGCTTCAGCTGTGGTCAAATATTGCCACTGAAGATTGAAGATAGCAGTTTATCTCTTGGGAAATCTTAAAGTTGTCTTAGACCACACGACACTATACGGCAGGGCGGAAAATAATAATCTACAATTCAAGTTTTGAACAGAAATTGTGTTAGTGTAATTGTTTATTTATTATACTGTAAAATTCCGTGATAAACTGGTGATAAAGGACCAGGAGCGTACCGATCGTTACTGTTGCATATTGGATGGTAAAGAAAATAAGCGATAAATATTTAATTCAATCCATCAATCAATCAGCCTATTGGGGTCCACTGCTGAACGTAGGCCTCCTCAAAACCACCAGCACCAGCCATCCCAGTCTTGTGCGACCTCCATTCACGCCATACCCGCCATCTTCAATATTTTATTACATATTAATGTACTCGTATAACAATTACTTGAATGCATAATATTTGTATTATACTAAGACCCAGGATCACGTCTCACCCTTCTTTACTGAAAAGCTCTTTGTTAGATAGTTACAAACCTGTTTATCGTGTCATTTGTTGTCATGATATTCCATGATCTAAACAAAATGTTCATGTTGATATATTCTATAATGTGTATCCTTAACAAAGCTATCTAACTATAATTTTCAAAATGCCTTTAACATGATTATACGAGAGTGAAAGCTAACATTGTGAATATTCATAAAATAGTTAACTGATGCAAATGAATCACCAATTTGAGGCTTATTAATGAGATTATAATAAATATCAAAGAGAGAGTAGCGCTCACACAATGTTCAAATTAATTTAACACTGTTATCGTTGCATTTATCAATTTGAGAATTATTTGACAAGAGATTTCCAGCGCATGCATTTTTATGACTGAATTATCTTGATATCCACGTTTAAATGGTTGGACGTTTGTTATTCTTGGGCTTTTTGTTTTAACCATTGAAGAAACTTGTATAATAAAAGTAAGTTTTTAACTGGTTTAACACGATAAACAGTAAATGCTATGAAGATAATACATAAACAAGCAATGCCAGCTCAATCCGTTTTGTTTAATCACAATGAAGAAAGTATATAAGTATGTAGAAAAAATCAAATGTATCTATTACAATCTATATAATAAAGCTTAAGTGTTTGTTCGTTTGAATTACCATCTTGAAATGAAAAAAAAAATGTGTTGGAAAATCTTTTTGTCGAGGAATACTTTAAGCTTTAATAATAAAACGGCGATTTAGACGCGGGAGGTCGCTAGTATTTTTTATAAAAACATGTTTTTCGTGTAATAAATAAATAAAGTAGAAAATAAATATGTGCAAAATGTGTGTGAAAATAAGTATAAACCACACGACACATAACACGAGCACTCACTTAAACCTACTGTTCTATCCACTCAACCGTCCGGCGCGCTTTATGACTATGTAAGCATACGTCCGGGTCCGCGCGGCCCGTCACAGCGTAAAATTGCGGCTTGTGAACTCTCGAAAAATGCTTCATAACTCATTACCTAAACGACTTACAGCTACAAAAAAAATATTGTGCTGAAGCTGATTATATACACTACCACACAACATATATTTTATTGTATAAAATTTCATATTTTTTTCTGTATTTGGGCCAAAAACATACAAAACCTTGAATAAATGCTTATTTAATTATTTCAACTTAACTTTTTTGGCATAATTAAATTTGATTGTGACAATTAAAAAATATATTATTAATCTGGACTAAATTACCTTTCAAATGATACCAAAATAATTTTGTGTTATACAGTTGTTGAGGTACAATAAATTCATAAAGATTACCTTTTCCCTCACATTGGTCATCGCTGGTCGCGTCATGAGTAGGTAACTTTCATGTTATTTTAAGAAATCTTCAGCAGACTTAATGTATTTTTATCAAATAATTATAAAGGTATGTTAATAACAAACTAATGAATCTTCAATAAAACAAATTTTATGGAATAGTTAGAAAAAACCTTATCGGCGGCTATTGTTTGTACACGAAAGTTACAGCCTCTCGTAATAATGGGTTTACTCGATATTCATCGCCGTGAAAGAAACACCACAGCAAATATGTGGTTCTCCAATCATAAAGATTAATAAAAACCAACTGAATTATATAATAAAACAAGTTCTAACGACATAATCAGCAGTAATTCCACGCGCATGCACAAGTCCCTCAAAACACAGGTAACACTAAACAAAAAAAAATATTATTCAGTCCAGAAAGCATACTATAGTGCCATCTATGATTTTTTAAGTGTATTAGTTAATAGAGTATCGTTTTAAAAGCTCGGGCTATCGTCACAGGCCAACAGATGGCGTTTTAAAGCAGTTTTGTACACCAAGAATTTTTTTTCTCTGTTGGATACTATAGTATCCACGGACGTAAGTTTACATATTTTTTTTGGATACTATGGTATCCACGGACGGTTGAGTGGCTATAGTATCTACGTGTGAGGAAGCAAGTGAAGTGAAGTGGTAACTTCAATTAGCTTCATACAATCAACCAAGGGAAAAATAACCCCGAGAATCGTGAGCCATATAATTTGAAGTCCTTATAACTGTATTCGTCACGAACGCGTATCATAGGAATATAACATTCAATTACGGGTAATTTCTGTTAACTTCAAATATAATATGAATTATTATGAACATTGCGTTTGATGTTTTTATGATATACTTATGTATTTTTTATGGGGAGCAGTCGTATCTACATAGTTACGAGCGGCCGCCCGCGACTCCGTACGCGTGGATTTCTGTTAAAATAATAGCCTTAAAGCCTGCCTCGTCAAATGGATGGACTATCGAACACGAAAATATTTTTCCAATTCGAACTAGTTGTTCCTGAGATTAGCGCGTTCAAACAAACAAACTCTTTAGCTTGATTTTATATAAGTATAGTCAATAATCACTGTGCCTGACTGTGCTCACTCACTCAATAGAATCACTGCCTGATAACTAAAGTATCTGAATCCTTTCCAGAATAAAACGGCCCACAGTATGAAACATTCATTTCATATGTTTAAAACTTTTTAAGAGAGGCAGCTTAGTGGGTCTTCCACTCGAATGAGCCGCACGTCTGGGGAAGTACGAGTAAATCCACCTTACAGAAGATAGGTAGGTACATCTCCACATCAACTTTTATTTTAGCAGTCGCTGTTAGCAACAGTAAATAAAAATCTCTTCATAGAAAACAATTTTTCCATCATATTTTAAATTATATTTGATACAAACAGTACAAAAGTTTAATTGATTTTCTTCGAAACCACTCGCTTGATTTAGCTTTTATAATTTCTTTGAATCAAGCACAATTTACATTTCTATAGTAAAACAAGAGGACGCCTGCGACTTCGTCCGCGTGGTTTTCGGTTCCCGCTCGCATAGTGTTAAACCATAGCTTAAAGTCTCTCTCAACGAATGGCCCATCTAGAACAAAAATATTTTTTAAATTCGACCCAGTAGTTCCTGAGATTAAGGCATTCAAACAAACAAACAACGAACAAGCTCTTCAGTTTTAAAATATAACTATAGATATATATGTTAGAGGAACGCGCGAAAAGTAGCTAGTAATAAAATTTTACTTATTTTTTTAGTACACTACTCGATAGTGTAAAATTCAAGTTTCAGACAAATAAAAAGATGGTGTTATTCAAGTAATACATTATTGGCACAGTTTTCCCATCGAGTTGAAATTGGTGCACTTGGCTTTATGACAAACCACTGGCGAGCACGTGCATTGTGCACCAAAGTTTTTACTCACCTGCCACAAAATTTATATACTGTTAAGCAAACTTGGCGGAGTTCCAGGCGCACGAATGCCAAGTACAGGAGTTGTTTACATAATCTGTCTGCCGCTACAATCGGTAACCGGTTGAGCTTTGTCTCGGGGAAAATTGGTTGTTCGCTGTACTCGGCTTGCGATGAATGAGGTTGAATTAATGCGCCATTGTTTTGGTTTTTGGAGAGAATGCCATTAACAAGTATGTGCAGGAAATCATGCGCATCGTTTTCCATTATTTATAAATATTGAGAATCTTTTGGACGGACGATCCAAACAGGATTCTTTATTGTTTGTGGTAGACTGACCCGACCAGTATTTTAGGCATGGTAGAAGCATTAACAAGTTCCGAAATACTCTATTGGAGGCTTGTCTCTTGAACTCAACAAGCAGAAAATCTACAAACGTGTTTTCTTATAGTAATAGTAAGTTCTGTCCCATTCAAATTCTTTACTTTGACAAAGATAGATTTTCTATTTTCTGTTTTTGGTTCAAAATATATCATCAGACCAACTAAATTAATATTAACACTATTTTCCTCAACATTCCAAGGAGTATAGTATACAAATATCAGAAGACCCTATATTTACTTCTAAAGAACCTGAAGTTTAGGAAGTCCGCAGCTTTATAAATAAAGAAGCGGCGAACGATCCTAATTGGCATTAACTCAACTTAGGCTATTAGTTAGGCAGATTTGCTGTGTCACGGACTGGGAGAAACGAGATTGTGATTAATGGGAAACAATTCTGTTGGGAGTCCGGCCAGGCGGAGGTTTTGTCGCAAACTACGAGCCGTGAGGCGTAGTGATGCGGCTTAAAATAGTACTAGTTATTATTATTTTTAGCCCATATCGTCCCACTGCAGGTTAAAGTACAAGTTGCTTCGAAATTGTTAGGTATGAAGTAAGAAAAGACTCACTTATGCTCAAGTCATAATCTTGAATTATTACGCTTTCAAAAAGAGGATTTGAGACTCAAAATACGTTCTATGAACTGGTATAGAAACTCGGGGTTAATTAATAGTTACGAGTGTTTAACCTGAACCTGTAGTAGCCTGTTCATTTTTATTCAATGAACATTAAGAAAAGAACACTGCAATAAAGATGCGCCACCAAAGCCTCTATAAAAAATAAATTTTGATTTTAAATACAAGCACCACTTCAAAACAGATTCCATGTTTTTTGAAGTGCTGCTCAGCTCTAGGTTAAAAATACTTTTGGGCACCTTTAAGCAGAAAAACAGATCGTATCACTCCTAGATAATTTTCCACTTAGACGTAAAATCACTTGAGACTATCGAGTGGGGTCACGTCACTATCGCATGATTTATAAATTCTTAACGACCTTCTTGGTGCGAAAATGCACACTTATTTATCTAGTAAACGTAAAAAAACATTACCATAAAATTAATTGTGTAGCCCATGCTCTCACATGATACATTACTGCAGAATATTAAAACAACACATTTATAAAATGGAGCTTAACGTCAAACGTTATAAGATTAAAAGTTGCGTGGACATATCTGCTAAAAGTACTGAACTTAATTATACCATCGTAGGCATCTTCCAGAACACCCAAAGCCGTACCCAAAGCTAATGCAATTAACACAAACAGACTTAGTTGTAGGTATTATCTCATGTGAGAGGAAAATTATGGATATCATTATTTACTTGTATATCAGCATTAACTTACGATGTTAATGATCTGACTTACAAATACCTAGATATATTTTTACACCAGCATGTTGCAGATCTCTGTAGGAAGTTCGCCTTCTCTTAATTGTGGGTCATTTCCATAGGCACCACCCCGAGCCAAGCGGGCCGACATTTAGTAATTATATATACTGGCTAATCTACCAGTGTTACCACTTTGTCAACTTGTCTTGCTGCCAACAGTACGGTGAACAACTAAACACAGTGGAACGCGGCTGCCTATCCCGCGGTATTCCGCGGTAGATTTGTGTCAATTGTGTACGAAAAAACGTCGACGTCATCGAATTTAATGGAAACAATAAAGTCTGTCTAACTTGCAATTGTGGATCAGGAGTTTAACACTACGCTAGAATGTTATTGTTGCGGTATATTCAGATAGTCTCATCGCCCTACAAGGACATGGGCGCTTAAGAAATAATTTGACCACTAGTCTATAGATACGATGCTTCTAATTTAATCACAAAATAAATACTTGTAAAGTCTTTATTACGAATTTATTATCATCATTGGTTCACGCTTGCACGCGCCTTAGCGACTGCTAATAGTGATAAAGTGTGGTACAGAAAGAATATCTTCTACTCCATTAAAAATCCAGCAGTAATGAGTAGTGCATTAATAATTCTAGTGTACGCGAATAAGTGATATTCCTCTTATTCGCTTCTTCGATACCCACTGGAAGAAATCCGGTAGAATTATTCCGGCCGGCACTTCACGGCACGCACATAACTATTTTAAAGCCGGCAGGCCAGCAGGGCGTTACATATCTAGGGTAGTACTTACACGCTAGTTGGTACATAAATAATGCACATAGGTGACGCTGCGCTAGTCACACAGGAACACATTTGAGTGTTTTGAAACTGCCAAGGATTTCATTAAATACTGCAGTATTTTTATGAGTTTTAACCTACTTTACCGGACTGACCGAAAACTATTTTATTGTCAAGTTAATGGAAGCTTTTACTCGGCACCATTAAACTGCAAACAACAGAAATCATGTGCTATGAAAACTTATTCGTATAGTAAATTTACTAATACTTATACTTCGCAGAATATTTCTACGAATATGAGATATTTGATTGATTGATCAATTAGTATTATGAGTATTTTTATGTGCGTAGGTATGTGTGAAAATAACACCATACCATTCTTATTTTAAAAAATCTAAATTGTTACTTCCATAGTGGATCCTTACGGCCATAAGGGATACTAAGCACTATCCAGGCATGTTAACTATATACGTGTCCTGCATTAAAATTTAAGCAATAACCTTCAGCTACAATTTCATTCATCGGTTACAAACAGTATCCACCTGTCTACGGTGAATGGATCAATAATGTTGCAGATTGAGATATGAACGGACTTCTCGTTATGATTGAAAAAAAAAACTTGTTTTTTAAAAATGAACGTTTGCATGTGTTTATTTTTCAGGCCTCAGCGGCGTGTAATTCAACTCGATATTTGTAACTACAACATTTCTATGAGTGCAAAATAGAATAAAGTATTCGGATAGCAATGAATAATATATGTGTTTTGGCCATTTCCTACATGTGATTTAAGTTTTAAAGCTACATAAGCCGCTTGCCCATTTTACAGCCACTACGAACATGCTTTCGGGTCGGTTCTAGAAATAGATTACGAATTATAATATACTTTGGTACTGATTTTGCACAATAATTCTATTAATAAGATTATGTAAAGCGATGCGTTAATAGTCGTAATTTTGATCAGAGTTTAAGTAGTAGAAACAAGTACCATTCAAGCAAAGCAGCGGGTAAATCCTTCTACTCTGATATGAGGCATATTCCATACTCGAGCTGTCAATATTTTTGGTATCAGCAACGACCACTTATTAAATTTTAATTAACATATTGGCAGATATACCACGCGGGCTGACATTTAACGATAATGCGGTATTTGTGATAAATTACTTGTGTCATGTCGATGCCAATGATATTGTTTTTAAAATATCATTGGTCGATGCCAATTCAGTTCATCCTTTTAAATCCTGGTGTCAATATTTGCTGGATATGTTTTTAAAGTTTTAAATGAGAATACATTCATTTTAATATCGTTTATTTAAATGTTACTACACACAAATATTTCTAATGTTTTTCAATTATTTAACGTCTGATTCGATTCTTGTCTTATAATATTTATGTATGGTATAAACAGAATGGTTTACTTAAAAATATTTTTATATTAATCCTCTTATGAGTAGAAGTCGAATAAACTTCAAATTCAATATTCGCGTCAATTGTTGGCGTTCGTTGAAAACAGGAGCGGTCCTTGAGCGGAACAGTCGCTTGCAGTTGAAAGAGGATTTCTATTTCATCGAATCATTGTTCACAGAAACCAATATCGCGAGCTGAAATTTATCCAACAAAAGAACAGTGAAGACTCCACACCGACGACAAAGTCATTATTTTTCATTGGAGCTTTTGAAGGCAAAAATTTGGGACAGCATAATACTTTGTAATACCTGTTGGATACGTTGTCGTTTAAAGTGAGTAAGGCAAGATTATCTTTTTAATTGAACCTTCAAATATTTCAATAGTAAAAGTACATAATAAAATAATTGAATTTGTCGAATTATGTGTAAAGGATTTGTTTTTATCATGATTGTAACAACCAAACTCAGAACATGACTCTTGAGTAACTATAGAAGGCAACTAACAGCAAGGCATATTTCAAAAGGTCTAAAATAATTGACCTAAGACCCATACATACGCAACACATGATGCTGCCAAGGCTTTGTACAGCAATAGTAGAAAGCTCGAATAAATCTTTGCTGCAGAAAATAAAATATAAGTTTATATACGGTAACAAAGCCACCATTTAAAACTTTTTAAAGAATGCGTTTAAAACATGACAGTAGTGGACCGGCATGACTTAAACATATCTTTACAATTATTTCCAGATCCGTGCCAAACCGTGGACACCATCTCTTGATCTGGAGCCAGAGAGTCGGCTGCACTAGCCTTGTAGCATAAGGTCAGTTGCACTTCAAAATGGTACATGTGTTCTGTGCTTCAGACCTTGAAGTGATACGAAAATAAAGTGTAACAAACATTTGAAAATGCAAAAAATTTGGAAAGTAAAAAGTATATATATATCTGTTAAGTAAGTGTAAATTCAAAAAGTACAAATTGTATCTTATGCGAGACAGTTGGTTGTGTCTTATCAGTGTATGTAATACAATTACTGCGCTCGTCCTTCCCCAGAAGCAACGTGGTGGAGGGGGTGTTAAGCTTTAGCATACGTATTTCCAAATAGTTTTTAATACAACACTGAAAATGTTGATTTAGAATGGTCGATGCTCCAGGATATTCCCGGCCATTACAAGATTAAAAGTATTTTGCCATAGTAAGCTACCTGATCTCTAACTGGGTTGGATGTTTTAAGGGTTATTAAGGGGATATTTTAGATGGAAGAGTAATCCGGGGCTCATGAGGTAAAATCCCTTTTCTTTTATCAGGGCATTGAGAGTCGGACAAGTCGCATTTATATTTTTTTAAATATACTTTACCTTTTTTTGAAATTTTAATAAAGTAGTCATAATACAAGTTCCGCACAAATTTTATCTGAAATATGGCAACAAAAAGCTTTAAATGTAAATATCGAATATGCAGCGGGTGTGATGTCGTATTTCGCATAAAAAATTGCAGCAAAACATTTTTGAATTGCTATTTTCATGAAAAATTGTGCTGCTTGTGGTTCGCTTAAATTGCTGTCTGTTTATTACTTGACAGTGCTCGTATGATAGTACCGTGTAATGTAGTTTTGATTTCGCCATGTCCACCGGCTTGTTTCACAGAGAACTCGTTAACAACTGCTCTACATGCAATTCCGTTTCACGCTCATATTTGCAGTTAATAAAGCTTCCATCTTACAGAAGACCGCAGTGAAGTACCTAGTACTTCATAATTGGTGTAATATGTTTCTGTTGGTAAGCAAAATCTCCAGATCTTAGTAAGGCATTTTGATGGCAGGTTATGCATCTACATTTGTGGCGTTGTTGATCATGTAAGGTCTTCTAGCTCGTTTATCTACCTCTTACATAATAAAATCATATTAATAATGATATCATGTAGCTGACTTTTTGTTTGTTTGTTTTGCCAACATCTACCTATTGCACTGGAAAATTCCTCACCTTTTAATAAATTTCAAGGAGCAACACAATTATAGGCAGATTTAATAATCTCCATCGCACAAATGTTTACCGTTCCGTTGAACGGTTTAATTTAACAAGTTGCTTCGTATTATTGTAGGGTTGGCGTATATATGTTTTGAAGACTTGCATCATTAATCGTATTTTTTAGGTCGCGTTCTCTTGGAGCACAGAAAGAAACGTCTGTTGTGTGCGTTTTTTGATATGAACAAAAAACATTCGCCCTTTCTTTTATCAGACACCTTTATATTATCAGATGGAAATATTGTAGCAAAAATAATTTACGCTTACTTCATAAAACAACTGAACATGAACACAATGACCCCATTTTCCCGTGTACAACAACGGTGAGTTACCTATGTCTTTACGGCAACCCTATGTTTCTGATGCGAACATTGTGTATTGAGCCAATGCCCTGTTTGCCTATTATGTTACAATTTGTAACTCGCGAACTAATTGAAACCTTTGAAACTGATAACAAGTAAGATCCATAAATATTAAAAAAAGGGACATACATCTAGATCCAGTCATACTATATAAGAGGGTGCTGTGTTCATGAAATCAACCGGAAAAATGTGTCCGGACAGCGGATCCGGACCGGCCGACCGAACTAAATGGACAAACGACGATCGTGCTTAGTTTTTGGGTCAGAATTCTGAATATTTTGAACTCAAGACATTTATTCGATTTGTGTTTAGCATCTTTAAATATTGTTTTTTTTTAATTCAAGAATTAACATCATTCAAATGTTTTGAAGAAAAATAAATAACCTAGTTTTCCAATGGCCGTATGATTTGTTTTTTGTACTATAGCAGCTTAAATCAATTAATAATGATTCCGAGAAACAATTTCATAACAGGAAAAGGCTGTGAAATTTTTACGTTAATCCGGAATTAAAATTTTGTCAAAAAATCCTTCTAATTTTCGCGTCCCGTTGTTGCTCTCGAAAAGCGACAACACTCTGGAGGCGCAAGTTGCTAAATTAAATATGGCGCTCACCTACTCCGCACGGGATTGAAACAAGGCAGTGTTGATTATGACAGGCTGGATGTGTTGACGGCTGGCTGGTTGCTGTCAGGGCTGCCTCGTGAGAGTAATCCTCAAATGTCACCAAATGTGACAAATGTCTCCAATGTGACGACTTGAATCCTGAACCTCTCTCGTGTATTAAATGGCCACTGATTGTACGAAGTGTTTCTGTGTCCAAGGAGGGATAAAATCAATGTACCTACTAATTATAGGTACTAGCGTAACAAAACTCTAAATTTTAGCATACGAAAAGAATTTTCTACAATCTTACGAGAGTCTACATAGATAATGAAAAACAAACATTTTATCAATGGCGTGCAGTATTAATCTATACTAATCTATACTAATACTAATACTAATATAATATAAAGCTGAAGAGTTTGTTTGTATGTTTGTTTGTTTGTTTGTTTGTTTGTTTGTTTGTTTGAACGCGCTAATCTCAGGAACTACTGGACCGATTTGAAAAAATCTTTTTGTGTTGGATAGTCCACTTGACGAACGGAAGGCTATAGGCTATTGGAAATCGAAATCCACGCGGACGGAGCGCGGGCGGCCGCTAGTATATACAGGAATGATGGAGGCGCCCCGTGTTATAATTGACGAATAGTACACATTAAATGGCTGCTATCATAATTTGTACTCTATTTCCTTTGTTGCACTTAACATTTGTGTCAATTGTGTACAAAAGAACGTTGACGTCATCGAATTTAATGGAAACAATTAAAGTCTGTCTAACTTGTAATAGTGTCTAGTCATTCTGTCGGTTCAGGAGTTTAACATTACGCTAGAATGTTATTGTTGTGGTATTTCCAGATAGTTTCATCGCCCTACAAAGACATGGGCGCTTAAGAAATAATTTGTCCACTAGCCTAAACGATGCTTCTTATTAAATCACAAAATAAAAACTTCGCTAGGGTCTTTATTCCGAAGTTATGATCATGATTGGTTAGCGCTTGCGCGCACCTAAGTGATTGCTAATAGTGATAAAGTGTCGTACAGAAAGAAAATCTTCTACTCTATAAAAAAATCCCGTGTTCACTTGTGCATTAGTCCTTGTGCAAGCTCGAAGCTTAATTTGGAGCTAGATAACGTGAAGTCTAAGGAATTCAATATTATTAAATAACTAACGACATCCCTACGGATTTCGATGGTGCGCGATAATAATGCAGTGCTCATTTGGGAATTAGGCCTATGCAAGCTGCAAGCTCATTTTGTTGCTGAGCAATAGGTGAATTAATCCATGAATTTACAAACGCCATCCCTACGGAGTTCGATGGGGCGCGAATCCTCTGGTCGCGAGCGGATTGCCAATTCTGCAGCGGGCTAATTGCGAGCCGCGGTCGCACGTGACCTACCCGCCGCTCCAGTGCATCCAGGCAGCGGCCGCGTGTGGAGAATGCAGATAGAATATTGTGGAACCACCGGCCTTGAAACAAGTTATTCTACCAAAATATCTTATTCTCTTTCTGTCTCTAAATTTTTCAGATCTACGCATTCCCTGTTTCGGAGTTCTAACCATCATCAATAAAACGTGTCAGTTAATTGAACCAGGTCAGCAGCTGCGGACATCGCCCATGCCTTATTCAGCAGCAGAAACCTAACACAACAGTTGCGAAGCGTTATTTCACTGTGGTCTTCTGTAGGCCCTCGTCACTGGTTCGAATGCTTTTGTCGGTATCAATAATACGTGTTAATTAATCGAACCAGGTCAGCGATCGCGGACGCAGCGCATGCATGCGGCCTGATGTTTGGTCCGCGCCTGTCGCTGGCAGCGCTTTCCACGCCGCTGCCTACACCTCGGCCAGCCCGTGTGCCACAGTGTATCTGAAGTAGAGAGACTCATATAATATCCGGTATATTACTGACAGGCCAAATCACTCACTTTTATTAACTGTCAGAAACGTAAGCTTGCTGTCGAAAGCGATTCTTGATTTGCACAAATGAATAAATTATGACGCTTTTGAAAAGTTTTGCTGGATAATTTCGTGAATTAGTTAGCAATAATTTTTGTATTTCGTGAGAAGGACACAGAAACAAGTAATAAACACAAACTATCCTCAGGCATAAGTATGAGATCTTGAATCGATTGTATTGTAACATATAGGGCAGTGCCAGCCTCCAGACAATTTCCGCTATACGTATCACTTTAAACAAAAAATAAATTGAACTGAATTAAAAAATTATTACTCTGTGTAAAGATCTAACTACTCTTAGTAAGATTAACAGACACAGGATCGTGTCCTTATTATCCACATAATTATGTATAATGGAACTGCCCATACTCTAACTTTTTGTTAGATGTGATAAGTTCAAGTTTTCAGCGCGGTACGATTTATATAAGTTAAACTAATCGTACTCCATAACTTACTGACTAACCTTAATACACTGTACCTTTGCTCACTTCTATTTGAATTGTTGCTTTATATTACTATTTCTGTTTCGTTGTGTTGGGAACATTAGCGCTGAAAGTTTGTTTTCTCCGACTCATTGAGCTCGCCGCGCCGACCGCGTATTACGCCAGTTGAGAGGAAAGGGAGCGTTCAAACGTTCAGGAGTTTTAAATTAATCAAATCAACGTCTTTTACAACACACAATGTAATTTTAGTTTATCCAATTATTATTTTTTTGAAGATTGGGGCGTTCTTGTTACCGAACTTATTAAAAAAATCTACATTGAGGGTTTAATGGTTAAATCAATTACAGTAAGTCGGTCGTTGGCTTTAAAAGTTGTTACGCAATAAATTAATTTACTCGTAGCTACGTTTATTACAAAACCTTAAAACTATAATGACTGCGTTTCTGAAAATACACCAATTTATACCTTCTTTTTTAAGATAAGCATAATAGGACATTACAAAAATATTTGTTTGCAAATTCAAAGCTGCAACACAACGTTATAACTAATACCCTCGTGACTAGCAAAGCATGCAACATCGTTGGTTCTTCGCCTGATATCGTGTCAAATTACAGTCCCACTGGGATACTAGAGGGAAGTGATTGCGCTTGTACCTGTTTTGCAATTAATAGTGCAGTTTAAGTGACCTGTAGTTTGTAGCTCAGATTATTTACAGTCCATCTACCTTGGAATTAACCCACGAAATTAACCGCTTTATACAAAAACAAAGTCGACTGCCGTTATCTGTCCCATATGAACTCATGTTTATCTCTTTAAAACCGCGCAGCAGATTTTGATGCGCTTTTTGAAGTATGTATAACTTAGTAATTACGATTCCTGTTTTCTCCCATGGGAACATTAATGGAATGTATCATACCTCATAAGTCAGCAAATACCTTGCCTGCATGCCAAACAACAAAGTCGGTATCAGAAGTTTCAGCGTGATTGTCAGACAAATCCAATTTTTATAGTATGAGTATGTTGATTCATGACAAAGGTTTATACATATTTTATGTATAACATATACAGAATATTGTACATGAATATTGATTATTTCCGTGAAAAACCGATATTTCAAACAATACAGTCTCGTTCGGAATTTTGATATTCCGTTTTGAATGGAGTAAAATTTTCAAATAGAACAGCCACAAAATAGTCCAGATAAAACTTTTAAAATTTAAAATAATTGAATATGTACAACGTTATTTTTTCATTTTATTTGGTTTGGGATTCTGGATGAGTGCCAACTTTGAATGGCCCACACTTGTTAGTTTTTACTACATGCAAAGCGTCCATTTTATTGTTTTTAAGGTTTTTTCATATAATAAAGTTATACCAATTTATAACCGAAAAAAGATAACCGACATCGGTTAAAAGTATTATTAACGTTGGAACAACAATGTTACGAAATGAGAACATTAAAAATGTAAGAGTTAAAAAATTTACGAAATTGGTAGATTTAAAATGTTTAAATTACTCTTCGCTGCAATATTTTTTTACGATTATTGGGTTTTTTATCACCAATTCGCGTGAAATTAAGGTATTAATGTGGAAGCGCATGAATGAATTCATTTAGTTAGATGGTTGCGAATTAAGTTATGAATAGTGACATTTTCCTAGTCCTACCAACTACGATCATAAATCATATTCCAAATTCTTCTGTAAAAATAAAACCTCATTAGACAGTGAAATGCAGAAACTACTTAAGATATCACTATTTTTTAACTATAAGGCTATATTTTTTTTCTTACTTTCGACTGATCGGACCAGGCAAACATGAAAATAAAATACATTTCCAAAGTGTGCCGGCCAAAAACGCGCACGTATGTATGTATATCGAAAAGACCCCGTGCAATGTTGAAAAAACACATACATACTATGCAATTCTGCCGATTTAGATGCAGGACGGACGAATGACCGTGTTTGAAAGCCATGTTAAGTCGTTAATTCACATTCCATGTCAGTTAGTTTTAGTGGATATTGCCGACGGTACTCGCCCGTTTCGTTTTACGGGATGGATGAGTTTGATATAACTCTACGAGTATTTCCCAGGGGCGGAGAAACTCTAAAATGTATTTTTCACTCATGAATGGTCTAGCAGATATATACTGGGTGAATTTAAAAATTTCCACCCTGTATAATATCACCTGATTTAGAAAGTATTAGTGCCGGTTTTAGAAATACTTAATATCTCTGAAACGGACGGACTTTTACCTAACAGTGCGGTAAAAGTTCCTACGTTTCAGAGATATAAGTTTATTTAAGCCTTGCTTGAAAAAAAACAAGCTGTGCTTGTATTTAAAGTACTTTTAACTTTTTTCCAGCATAAACCCAGTACCTAATGCTATAAGTACTGTATGTTTTGTTCTTCTGCAGATGAAGCCTGTTTTCGTTTTAGCGATGTCATTGGGTATTCGTACATCTGTACACCGTTCTCTTATAGATTCTGTTCTCGAGGTTTCTGGGTATCATTGTCCAGACATCTAAAAGAAGCTAGATACACTTCCAACTTTACCACGATAGGTATATTATAGAGAATTTGCTCGCAAAATCGTCAAAATTTGTCTAAAATATGTAAGCCGTTTAGTAAACAATATTATTTACCTAAGATGGAGAAAGTGTCTTTATCATATAGAAGAGTAAATTAAATTCCGAACAAGATGAGCCGGCAAGGGAACAATATTGGTGCGTATAATGTTTCAAAGAGAGAAATTTCGTTTGCTTGAGCAAGAGACTATGAGTGTACCAACATTAGTGATGTAATCGAATACTTAGAAAATAAGAAATAGTAAACAGTGTTCCATTTAATACTTAACAAGGTCTAATAATCTTCTGAAAATGTTTGTAATTTTTTTATCAAACACATACAAACAAACATGCCACAGAGCAGGATCAAAATATTATGTATACCGCTTTAAATATAATTATTTCAAGACTTTTTATTCAAAGTTAATTATTATTATTTTATTAAAAAAGTATTATTATTATTAGGGTTCCGTAGCCAAAATGGCAAAAAAACGGAACCCTTATAGATTCGTCATGTCTGTCTGTCTGTCTGTCTGTCTGTCTGTCTGTCTGTCTGTCTGTCTGTCCGCCAGTCTGTCACAGCCACTTTTTTCCGAAATTATAAGTACTATACTGTTGAAACTTAGTAAGTGGATGTATTCTGTGAACCGCAACAAGGTTTTCAAACGAAAATAGAAAAAAAAATAAAAATAGTGGGGGGTCCCCATAGTCAGAACTGAAACTGAAAATATTTTTTTTCATTGAACATATACGTGTGGGGTATCTATAGATAGGTCTTTAAAAATTATATTAAGGTTTCTAATATCACTTTTTTCTAAAGTGAATACTTTGCGTGACAGACCCTCCCAAAGTGGAAAAAAGTGTGTCCCCCCCCCTCTAACTTCTAAAATAAGAGGATGATAAAACTGAAATAATTATATAATGTACATTACCATAAAAACTACCAACGAAAATTAGTTCGAACAAAATCTATTCAGTAGTTTTTTTATTACGTCAAAAATAGAATTTGTACGGAACCCTCAGTGCGGGAGTCCGACTCGCACTTGGCCAATTTTTTTTTTAATTTAACTAGCGGCCGCTCAACTTCGACACGTGGATTTCGGTTTCTGCACACATAATAGCGTGATACGACAGCTTAAAGCCTTCCTCGACAAATTGACTATCCAACACGAAAATATTTATTCAATTCTAACTACATAGTAGTAGTTCCTGAGATTGGCACGGTCAAACAAACAAACTCAGCTTAAGTATATTAGTTTAGATATAATGTATTTCTAATAAAAACTTTTTTCTTAAATCAGCGTCACGTCACTTCAGTGGAATGTGCTAATCTTTTCCTTATTGCCTATATGAAATATTATCGACTGCTACTTACGTACACCATCATCAATGTCATTCCAGCACGTCTCATAACATGAGGGTCGACGGTGAAATTTCATTCTTATCCTGATTTTCCCGGATATTCGAAAAACACGGGTGCCGGTGTAAAGGAAATGAATTCGGTATGACGACGAAAGATTAAATTGCAAAGTGAATGTCGACGCACTTGAGAGTACACAATGAAATTGTCAATATTATACTCTCAAAGATTTTATTTGTATATTTTTGTTTGTTGTTTCTGTTGAGGCCTGCTTGTTAGGAGAAGCTATTGTTTCAAAAACAGAATTTTTCATTTTCTCTGGGACGAAGAATTTCGATGGGCTATGTTAATAAAGACCCGACAAACAAGCCAAACTTAATCCTAATTTGGAACTTATCCAGACCGGTCTAAAGCACTTCAACACAATTGAAATAAAACACACGATTCCATTAGAGTAACATGTTAATAATGCACATTGAATACGTACCTACTCATAATCAAGTTCACTTGAACCGATCCTGCGTAAGAACCCAAGTAAGTGCGATGAGAATATCTAGTATTACAAACCAAAATAATTTAAACACGACCAACTTAAAAGCACAGTCAATATTCCGTTCTTTATTCTTATAAGTGTAAGTTACCTATGTTTATTTATAGAACTGTAGCCCTTCAACTAAGTATAAGCCCGTCATTTTTATCAGCGAAATAAGACAATAAATTATAACCGTGCTAGTTAAGTCGTTCAGTTTGCGTGTTCCCTCCTGCTGGGAATGGCCCTGGCCTGAGTGTTTCGTCCTCCGACCTGACCTTTGCCCTCTCGAACCTCTGGCTTCGTGAAATGAAAACGGTTACTCAACAAGAACAGAAGAAACTCGCATACAAACTTTAAGAAGAAAATAATTTTTACTCCAGAAGTAAATTATAACTTATTTTTCGAATTCAGGAATTTCCGAGTATCTTTAAGAAAGGAGCACCGAGGAACTCATTTGTTCTCTGTTGTGAACTAATTAGGCTTCAACTTAATTTAATTTGTTTATTTAATGTTTTCGAGCGTTATTATTATTCATGATTATTAGCGCTCATTTGTATAAGAACAGCAGACGCTTCAGATAAGGGTATCTAGGGTAGTAGGGTAGGATAAGGGTAACAAGGGTTAACCGGAATGGCATATTTTTATTAACGAATCCTCTATTTTTTGTTTCTTGCGTTTGCTTATTGTTTAACTTAGTAAATAGCGGCCGCCCGCGAGTACGCCCGCGTTCAATTCGGTTTCCGCACACATACTGGTACTAACGGCCTGGTAATTTTTCAAATCGGACCAGTAGTTCCTGAAATTAGCGCGTTCAAACAAACAAACAAACAAACTTTACAGCTTTATATATTAGTATAGATATAGATACTACGGCTAAAAGCCCATGTCGACAAATGGACTATCCAACTCAAAAAAATATTTTGAATTTGTACCAGTATTTCCTGAGATTAGGGCGTTCAAACAAACAAACTTAATAATAATAATAATATAGATTAGGAATAGAAAAAAAGTCAATGGTTGGAATAGCGATTAATACAATTAAATCATTTAAATCGTATTTTCGGATGAAATAATAAATGTTTTGGGTATTTTCCTGGGTATCCTGCCTAAAAGCTTTTAACCTCAACATTTAAAACATTTGATATCATCTGGAGTTATAAAATCTGAGAAACATAAACCTTGACACGAAACAAAAATAACTGTTTTTAATTACCGTGCCACATTTATGGGCTTATTATAAATTATAAAAATGACGCACAATTTTAGTGAAGCCAAATAACCCCATTAAGTACCTAATACTCTTATGTCGTCCTACATCGGGAACTTCGAGTATGAACAAAACCCGCCAACGACTAAATGGCGTAAAGAAAAGCTTGTAGGTACTGCATGTCAACATTTCACATTAAGGATTTTTTTTTTGGCTTAATGCGTACACCCAGTACAAGTACTATGTTGTCCCAAGTTGAATCACACTAACAGTTAATTTATTTAATTATTTAATTATCCCTGATTTGTCCATCCCTGATTTGTTTAAGAACACGATGTGTGCGAAAATCGAAATTACGAGTCCCGGCCGGCGGCCGCTAGTGAGAAGTAAAACTCAAAACGTTGCTAATTAATCTACGTCATAAAATTTTATCAAAATATTTAAAATGGTCGACGTTTTTCCACCGGTTCGTGTGAATAACACCTCGAAATGAAACTTGTACAAAACATGCGATTACGCTTTTAAAGAAGTTACCTACTTTTACGTGCTTACCATAAAGTACATCTTCACAATGAATGGATACAACAAGTGTTTAACGGTGCTATAGGGAAATGTTTTGAAAGATCTTACTGATAGTAGAAAGTGCGGTGGCATTAAATACTAGCTCTATAGTTTGATAATAATAACAGAGTCATACTGTACACAAAACAGCCTAGTATGTAGTAAATAGTTGTGTTCTTGCAGAGTGCGATGCTTTTTAGGGTTCCGTAGTAAAATGGCAAAAATGGAACCCTTGTAGATTCGGCATGTCCGTCTATCTGCCAGATAGACACATAATGGAGACAGAGACCTACTTGTCACAGCCACTTTTTTCCGTAACTTTAAAAAATTTACTGTTGAAACTAGGTATGCAGACAGATGTACATATTCCTTGAACCGAATTAACGGTACAGAACCTTGGCGCGCACGTCCGACTCGTGCTTGGCCAGTTTTTTGATTTGTTGCTGTATTCACGAAGTTCTTTAACGTCTGGATTTCAGCTGGAACTAACACAGTTTTATTAAATTAATTTTGCCCGAGAAAGAAAGAAACAAATGACTTTGATAGATGCATAGCACAATTAATATCAATAAGGTGATACTGCTTTATCCGGCGTGTTTGCGCACTCCAACAGAATTGGCTTTCCAGACGAGTCCGTCTCAGCAGAACTCGAGAATGCTCGTCGAAAAGGATTCCTCGGGAATACATTTACCCGAGGTTTATTATGCTTTGTCCGCGTCGCAGCGGGGTTATAAATTTTGCCGCAGTAAAAAGTAACCAACATAAATAAACAATGAGCTAAACAGCGTAGTCCTAATCTGGTCTCGAATTACCTTAGATGGAAGGGAGGCTTTTTAGGGTTCTAAGTAAGGAAGAAAAAAATCTTAGAAAACGTTAGGCATTCTACGCTTATTTCGAATTCTATTCTACAAAATCGCAAAGACTGTAAGCCAAAGTACTTACTGTGGGATGTTATTAGGCATTAAGTCCTCCTTGTGTAAGTACTTACTTTATTGTTCCATATTATATACTTACATATATATATAAAGAGCTCAATACATATTATATTCGACTTTAAGACCAACTAGCATAAGTAAGCCTGAACGACGAAATGATTTCCCGAAATTGGTTTTATCTCACAGATATCTATTCAGATTCAATATGAGAAGCAAACAACAAACTCCGGTGTTGAACTTAAACATTAACTAAAATTACGGCATCTCCGTCGCGGTGAAATAGGTAGCTCAATTTTATTGAATAAAATTTTATATTATTTATGTTTGTGTATTTTACATACGGACTGCAACTTATGCATCACCATTCCTGCTGTCTCAGCAAATAAAGACTTAGAATTTTCCACAAGCTGAGAAGCTGAGAAATATTTTCATTTGAAACTTTTACAACTATAAAGATTTATCTTGGTTTAGAACCATAAAATATTTTCCCCAAGATAATTTAATTACACGAGTACCTACTGATAGAAAATTGGTTGATTATTTAGAGGTGGTATAAAGAAAATGTATCTAAATAATTGTGTGTGTATGAATCAGTTTTTCTTGCACGAACTAATGAAAAATCTTGGATGAAACTTTAACCACTTTTTTTTCAAGACATTGTTCACAACAGCAACCAGATAAAAGTAAATTTTAGTTCTATTTAGTACCTTCGGTGGTTACAATAAATAGTTACCCCAAACTTATTTCAATAAGCGACATCTGCTGGTAATATGGTGAAGTAAGGCCTGAACAACTTCCCTCCGCTCAGTTTCAGGACAGTTTCAGCGCTTTGAGGTAAGTTTCAGTGCTCTCCGCGCACCCTGGTAGATGGCGTTAGTAGTTTAAATGTGGAAAGATTCCAATACCTTTAATTATGCAGTGGAAATATTTACTTGCCATTATTGTATCTGATTTGTTAAATAGTTAAATCAAAGGTATTCTAGAGTCCTCCTTAAAAAATGTCCCTTTACACACGTGTCAGAATATTTGACGGTCGCACCAACAATTTTTATTTATAAATAATTTTATACATAAAAATCGATCGCAAAATGTGTTGGTAAGCGCGTAACTTAATAACGGCTGGACCAATTTAGTCAATTCTTTTTTTAAACTGTTCTTTTATGTCCTGGGATGGTTTTTAGACAAGAAAAATTCCTAAACTAAGGGATGGACGCCGGGACGGGACGGGACGCGGACGAAGTCGCGGGCGTAAGGCTAGTTAACAATAATAAAGTTCTAATTAATTTACCTATCTGATAATGAGACATGTGATGGATGTATTGGGATGATAACATTGATAAAATTTCATGTCCATTTTGATTTACCTGTAATTACCCAGTTACTTTAATTCGGTAGACCTGGATATTTACAATAATCTCTACAGTTAATGTTTCAACCTTTGTCATCCCGTAACGGTGCGCTTATAATTAGTTAGTTTTTTCACGAAATCCATTCGTTACCTGTTTAACAAAAGTTTAGATGCATCTAAAACCAAAAAAAAAATTAAAAGTTTCACTAGAAAACCAGAGTGTTCTTAAAAGAAACAAAGTTATTTCACGGTTATTGGTTCTAGAACAAAAATCCATTCACATTTCTCACCGTGTAAACTGTTGCCAATCAAAGTTTTAGCGGAAAGTTGTTACAAAACTATTCGGCGCAAAGTAAACAGAAACCAAACTCATACTTCGGCTGTCGTACTTTTAGAAAATCCAATAAGAACCGATACAGTATCCAGTAGAGCGGAGTTTTGAAGAACTTAAATATAATAAAAATGTTTTCATTGCAATACGTTTTTACGCTACAAAAGAATGGTGGTGATCTAAGATTTTTATTTTTATTTTCATATACTTGCGTGCAGTAGAATGTTCCAAGTGAAATAAGTAAAGCAATTCGATACGGTTGATTTTGTACGTGTGTATCTGAATTCTATGTACTATTCCTAATTGTTGTTTGCCAAATTGAATATGTATTTGAACTTCGTGTATGTAGATATTAAGTTTTTATTAGAGCTTTGATATTTTAATATTTGCTTTAAAAGACGTTTTATCAAAAATATCCATTTCGGTAAATAGTTTTTTTTGTGTCATATTTTTTGTGCAAACAGTTAGTTATTATACTAATGTCTCATCAAATGTTGTTACATATTTCTCTATTTTTGTCTATTATGTTTTTTTGATCGAAGATCGAAAAAAAAAGTGTTTGTGAGGTAATTTACAAAAACCTATGAGTAAAATATACACCTTTAAATCACGTTGGGTAAACGTTATAACACGTAACCGGGTTCTCGAAGTTCTGGGTTAAATTTCAGGATCGTACAGAATATGTTCCGGATTTTTCGATATTCCTCCGTCCAATTTCGTGTTTTGCACACTCTACCAACCAGCATAATGAATGCACAAATACGGTTATGCCAAAACCACTTTTTGTTTCCCGTTGAAAAATTCGGAGAATTTATTTTCAGACGAATGTGTTTGATTTTAAATATTGAGTATCCGTGAAAATTATTGGTGAAAGAAATCAAAGCTGTATTTAATATTTTACGGAGCGAGTTCAGTACAACGACCATGTTAGTTGAACTATGTTTGAACAAGTCGAACAATGTATTCACAACTGAATTCAAAATGCGCTATAGCGGCGTGAGTTGGGTGCGAACTTTCCATCTATATTACTTAACGTATTTTTAAATTAAAGCTCGTGGATTTATTAAAATTTAATCAAAGTGTTCCAGTAACTGTTACGGCAAACATTAATCATTGTCCTGTCGCGTGCAGGGTAATGACCAAAGACTATAATATACAACCGAATAAATTAGCAATTATATTTAATTTATAGCCTCTGACTTGGCACATACTATCTGTTCATATTGGGGTACCTTTAAATCAGGTTTCCTGTCTCTTTGAGAATGAAGAACGGCTTTATAAGGAGGAAGTCATAATTTTCGTTCAACATCTCGAACAAGGAGGGGCTAGAAAATTATAAAAGCTAATTTTTGTTCGTTGGAGGGCCAATAAATCCCGTAGACGTGTCGGGAGACCGGCAGACGTTAATTTTTCCTGGTGGTTCGGCGCGAGCACAATATGTCGGCAACATTGCTAAGAGGCTGTATATCAGTCAGTGTCAGAGGGCTACTTTAATTGAGGTCTAATTTATCGCCAACATACATATTGGCAAAGCACCCCACAATATTCTTGGTCACTTTTATTACACGCGAAACAGCCAAGTAATTATGACGCAGGTGATTCATACCAACTTTGTTATACTCGTAGTTGAGCGATAATAAGATTTTATTTGCCTTACTTTGAATGGAAATACTAAGTTATGTGATTTGTTGAGGCGGGAGAAATTGTGATTTGCCGAAATATCCTTTGATCGGGTATTACTTGATTTATTCTTGAGATTATATTTTGCGCTTGAGAAACTTCTACGATTATGGACTTATTATTATTATCTAGAGAAGAAATGTGAGTATTCTATGAATATTAAAGTGTTACAAAACAAAGACACACTTATAATCACAACGAGCACTCTTTTATGTAGGTAGTACTTTTTAGAAAGAAAATTATGAAGAAAATAATTCTACATCATCCTTGTTCTGACCCTTCCAAATCTGATCTCCATATGAACGCGATCACCATTTCAACTGAGTTGTTGTAAAATTATGACGTTAACCTTGTCAGATTTGTATATTGTGTACCTATATATATATATAAGGCCTTTGCATCTGTCACAGATGATTCAAGTGGCATCACGCGAATTGCGACACCGTCGCTCGTGGCTGTACAGACCTATGCGGGAAAAGATTTTGCGTCCGCAGGTACCACAAGAGAACTGAGCGCTTGTTCTTGACGGAGTGGTCGCCGCATGCCGTTTATTGCGGTTTAATGTAAGCCTGTCAAACCAGGATTCGTCATGCACGGTCATACCCTCAGAAACTGTCCTGCGCCAAACTGGACGGTCCTCAGCGAGTCCCTCCCAGTCCTCCACTGCTATGTGGAAAGCATTCAAGTCTCTCTTAATACAATCTTTCCAACGTAATTTCGGCCTGCCAACAGGTCTTTTGGCATGTGCTACTTCTCCAAGCATGACCTTTCTTGGCAAACGAGTGTGTTTCATGCGATGCACATGCCCCAGCCATCGCAAGCGCTTCTGCTTAAGAATAGCGGTAATGCTGGGAAGCTGCGCAGTCTTCAGCACAGTCTCGTTGGTTACATGCTCTTGCCACGTTATGCCTAAGATGCTGCGGAGACAACGAAGGTGAAAGGTATTTAAACGTCGTTCTTGTTTAGAGTAAGACGTCCAGCATTCGGCTCCGTACAAGAGGGTACTTAAAACACATGTCTGATATACAAGCATTTTTGTTCTAGTTGTCAAATGTTTATTGTCCCAAACTCTTGTACGTAGCTTTCCGAACGTCGTTGCCGCTTTGCCAATGCGCTGACCTACTTCAGCCTCTAGTGAGAGATTGCTCGTCACATGTGAACCAAGATAGCAGAACTGATCAACTGCTACCAGTGTCGTACCATTCAGTTCGATGGCTGGACGCTCCGCACAACCCTGGGCTAAGGTCACCGTCTTCTGAACATTAATTGTCATTGAAAAGAGTTTACACGCTCTCGAAAATTGGTCAATGAGGGTTTGGAGGTCCGCTTCCGAGTGCGCGAGTAAAGCTGCGTCGTCAGCAAACAACAGGCAATTCAGTACATGATCCTCACGATATCGTTTAGATTTGAGAAGTGAAATATTGAAGAGTTTTCCATCGGCCCTTGTGTGAAGATATACACCCTGCTTGGCATCGCCAAAAGCTGATTTGATAAGTAGCGAGAAGAATATGCCAAACAAGGTGGGAGCCAGAACACAGCCCTGTCGCACACCCCTCTTTACATCAAAAGGATCGGATGTTTTTCCATCGTGAATAACGGAGCCTTGCATGTTTTCGTGGAAGGACATAATTACCTTAAGAAGTTTCGGTGGGCACCCGATCCTGTCCAGAGCCATGCACAGCCCCTCTCTGCTCACAGTGTCGAAGGCTTTATTTAAATCCACGAAGGCGACAAACAAAGGAGCCCGCTGCTCTCTACACTTCTCTTGCACTTGACGCAGTGTGAAGATCATGTCAACTGTGGAACGTTCTGAGCGGAAACCGCACTGGGTTTCCGGGTAAACGCGCTCGGCTAGCAACTGCAACTTGCTCAAGATGACGCGAGCAAACAGTTTTCCCACGACGCTAAGTAAAGCAATGCCGCGGTAGTTATTGCAATCGCCACGATCTCCCTTGCCCTTGTAGAGCGTGATAATGTTGGCATCCCGCATGTCCTGAGGCACGTAGCCCTCGTTCCAACATTTGGATAGAAGTTTGTGCAAGAGCGGTAGGATACAACGAACCTTGACCAGTTCCGTGTAAATTCCGTCCTTACCAGGACTCTTTCCATTTTTAAGAGCTTTGGCAGCCAGTATAAGTTGCTCCAAAGTAGGAGTTTCATCCAGTTCGTGCCAAACTGTTTGCCTTTCGATCAGTTCCAAAGCTTCTGGTCGTATATCGATTGGATGTGCGTACAAAGAGTTATAGTGCTCTACCCATCTAGAAAGCTGACGGTTGCTATCGGTGATAACAGTTCCATCAGCCTCCTTTAAAGGAGCAGTTTTCTTTGCGATTGGTCCAATAGCTTTCTTTATGCCTGCGTGTACACCACCGATATCACCTCTATTTGCACTCTCTTGTATGCTGGAACAAAGCTCTGTCCAGTATGCGTTTATGCACTTTCGTACTGTACGCTGCAGGAGAGACTTCGCTAATTTGAGCTCTTCAAGAGTTCTAGAACAGGGGTTAAGGCGATGAGTAAGGGCAGCTTTCCGCTTGGTTTCAAGAAGGGGAAAAAGTTCTTCTTGGTTCTCACGAAACCAGTCCTGGGACCGCGGCTTTTGGTGTCCAAAGATATTTACTGCTTTGTCGGTGAGCAGAGACTTAATTAGATCCCAAGTCTCCTGACAGGACATGCTTTCATGGTCCCAACTAACAGCTTCAGTGCGCACCATCTTCCCAAATTCTTTCATCAGTGTGTCATTTTTGGTCTTTTTGACATCGACTTTTTTTGTTGGTAGCTTTTTAGACGAATGTATCTTCTTCGGAACTAACCTTATTTTAGAGACCACCAGAGAATGATCGGTGTCACACTCTGCGCTGTGAAACGACCTAGTATTAGAGGTGTAACCCAGGTCAATTTTCTTAGTCAAGACAAGATCTAACTGGTGCCAGTGCCCAGAGCGTGGGTGCATCCAGGACACCTTGTGAATAAATTTGCTTTTGAAGAAGGTGTTGGTGACGCACATTTGGTTCTTCGAACAAAACTCTAGCAGCCGTTGCCCATTTTCGTTTTGTTTACCAATGCCATGATTTCCGAGGCATTCAGGCCAAGCTAAGGAATCCTGGCCCACTCTGGCGTTAAAGTCACCCAGTATATACAAGCGATTTCCTGAAGCAACTCCGCGCACCACTTCGTTGAGCTGGTCGTAAAATTTATCCTTTGAATCAGCTGAAGATGTTAGTGTTGGCGCGTAAGCCGAGATAAGAGTTGCCGTGCCGCAATTCGTGGTCAAGTTCAAGAGCATTATGCGCTCTGAGACTCCAATAGGGCGGTCAATTGCATCTAGCAAGTCATTACGAACAGCAAATCCCACCCCGTGCTCCCGGGTTTCGTTAGAGTCCTTGCCTTTCCAAAAAAAGGTGTAATTGGCTTCTCGCAGAGAGCCCTCATCTGGAAGCCTAGTCTCTTGGAGGCCTGCTAAGGTGATATTGAGCCTCCTTAATTCTGCGTCGATGACAGCCGTTTTGCGGAGATTATTATATTGTGGGCTTGTACAGCTGGTCGTAAAGCCAGTTCGCATGGTGCGAACGTTCCATGTCGCAAAGCGCATGTTGGTAATGATAATACGTTTTTGGCAAAGATTTTTTCTAGGAGCAGGTGCGTTCTATTTACAGCGCCATTTTCCAGCATGAAGCCAGTGCCTTGATCACCCATACAAGACAATTGACGCTGAGGCGGACCAGTACCTTATTGTCTGGGGGCTGCCCAGCTTAAAGCGGGCGGTAACTGGTCAGTGGGCCTACGATGGACCCTCCCACTGTCGAAAGCGACCCCTGGCGCCCGCACCTACGCCTATTTGTGCGGACTTATAACCGGTGACTGCCACTTTCCGCGTTGTTTCCCACCGTCAAGGACTGGTGGGCGAAGTGTCCTCTCCGCGGATGCCACTATGCCTGGGACATAGTTAAGGAAACACACGCTTGCCCACTACGTGTGCCACCCTCTCGGCCTCGCTGACTGAGTCCACAGGAACGACAAGTCGATACATGTGGAGCCAGGTTGGCTGCAGGCGTCTGCTGCTGAGATCTTGTAACAGCTGACGGAGACACCAGTTCCGGGTTTTGATTGGAGTGACCATCTCAGTTGAAGTGCGAAGATGTTAGAGCACTTTTGATTAACCTTTGTCGCCTTTTACGACACCTCGGTTGGAGAGAGGTTGGTGTTATTCTTAAACCGATCACCACACGGTCAATAATCTATAATAAGACTTAAGCCCCGTATTCATGGTAAACATTAGTTTAGCAACAAAGTTGAATCAACGTGTTGCGGGGTTGCTGTCAACATGTTGCTGGCAACACTGCATGTAGCGGAGTTGATAACGGCAAGTTTCCAGCAACATTCTCTCCGCTCATCAACAATGTTAATCAAATGTTGCTAAACTTATGTTTACCATGAATACAGGGCTTAACCCAGAGATAGTGAAACAGGGTCTAAATATATTTCGGTAGGAATAAATTTATTGGTAGCCTTACTTGGACTAGCGCGTGATGCTAAACTATAGTCCATTTCAGCTAAGATGGTCCAGGTAGGCTAGCCAAGATGTCACTTTGACGAATTCGCCAGACGCTTTCGTAGCGATCGTATATCTCCATCCCGCTCACATAAATAGTTCGTGTGCGACGAAAGCGTATAGCGAATTCGTCAAAGTGGCATCTTGGCTACGGGCCCAGGTGACGTAGTTCTTTTACAAAATTAAACTTTATTGCAAGCCAATAAGCTCCACGAGGTGGTTTTATGATTTTCCGTAGTTTAATTGAAGGCAAACTATCACCGTGATCATCTTATCTGAAGTGGACTATAGTTACTTTAGTTTGTCTTCTCTCTGTCGGCTTGGGTGACAAATGTTTGATGGTTTATCAGTTGCCGGAACAAGCCATTCTTCTTAGCCATGAGTTCAGGATAAGTACCCCGTTCCATGATAGCGCCGTTCTCTAGGACTGCCACTTCGTCAGCTGATTGGATGGTGCTAAGACGATGGGCGATAGTGAGTACCGTCCGGTCCTTACTTATTTCCTTGAGCGCTCTATCAACTATGTATTCCGAATATGCATCTAATGCTGAGGTAGCTTCGTCTAGTATAAGTATTTTTGGATTCTTGACAATAGCCCGTGCGATGGCGACGCGCTGCTTCTGGCCGCCGCTGAGCTGCCCGCCCCGGGCTCCCACGAGCCGCTCCCAGCGCAGCGGGTGCTTGGCCACCAGCTCGTCCAGGTGCGCCGTGTGGGCTGCCTTCAGCCATGCCGCTTCGCCCTTAGCGTCTTCTTCATAGTAGCCGTCGACGGCGCCTACCTACACATCACGTAATACACACAGTTTGTTTGTGCCGATCGTAAACAATACCGCGGCATGCTTTAGTTATTTCATAAAATACTCGAGTATATTTACATTTTTATGAATATTCGTGAATAGACGCTTTGTTCTTAGTCATACTGGGACTAGTATGTTTACAGAGTTTTTGTCTGGATTACTTCAAATCGTTGGCTATTTTAGATTTTAATGAATTATAGTTACAAATTAAAAGGCCGGCAACGCACTTGTAACTCCTCTGGTTGTACCGCCCCCCCACGACGGACCCCAACTACTCTACCCTACCCTCCTGACCTGATGCTTACTTGATGCTAATTGAGACCTATTTGTGACCTAAATGACCTAACCTATCTAGCCCTAACTAGGATACCTAAGTTGTTTTAATAAAATATGATAATTATAATTGGCTCGTGATGTAATCCCTACTTTGGCACATGATCGTCTATTTACCCTTGGTTGTTCCTATAGTAACTCAGTTTCTTTTAGGAATTGGAATAAAGTCATGGTATATTGGAGTAAGTATTTGAATAATGATGATATTAACATACAACCTTTCATACATCAATCTTATTTGTTAATGACAGATACCTAAATCATAAAATGAAGAACCTAAAACATAACACATGGAGGAAAGTTGGATAGATATTTATATATAGGTATGTTTACTTTATGAAAGAGGACATAATGAATTGCGGCCCTCCTTAAAGGAGGGGGGCGAGCCTCCGGCGCTCCGAACTCACCCTGTGGCCTCGTCCAATGACTTGGTCGGCTTCCCACCGCTTGACACAATGCAAATGTCATATATACAGCAAGAGGATGCAACCCGTGACTCTGTGTGTGTCCAGCTCACACTCAAATCAATAGAGTACAATCTTGTGCTCAAGAGTTGATCACTCTAGCTTAGATGAGTTTAATGGGAAACAACATTATAAATGGTAGCTGGTAATAAAGTTATTGCAATCATAAACAATATAATATGTATAGTTGTATAGATTCGTCAACTGAACCACATTCTATAGATAACTTATTCTGATCTAGAATAAGACAAAGTTTATATTACAATAAACTGGTATGCTGAGTAAGTTAGTATGACCAAAGAATCCTCCTGCTCCGTCAGGCAGACAGAAAAGATTCGTGCCGCATCGCATTACACAAGCCAACCAACAGACCAACAAACCTATTCCCTCTAGGAATAACTCTTTAAAGCAAATTCACTTAAAATGGTTCAAATCAACCAAACCAATACAAATATGTATTCTAGTAATTAAACATTGGTTAGGACACTCAAGCAGCATCAAAAGTATAAATATAAATCAAACTAGGATTTCTAGCTTGATAACCACTTAGCTTTAACGCCATTCTCGTTCCGCAGCACCGCGAACCAGCTTACTTCTCGAAGGTTCAGCTATGCTCCAAACACCTCAGCAAGACTGATCTCGAAACACTCCCGACTCGCGATATTCTCACTATTATGAGCGAGCATGACTGCTCCCGAACTCTCACTGAATGTGAGCGAGCATGACCGCTCCCGAACGATTAAAACTAACTGCCCCCAGACTGAGATTCCTGTCCTTTATATTGGGTTCTCCCTTCACCCAACATAACGTGATAATCGCCGATACAACGCGATCGATGCTTGTGTAACGCGCTAGCAGCCTCTGTTACGCGCTAGGAGCCTTTGTAACGCTATGGAAGCCCCCATCATGCGATCGAAGCCTCTAAAACGTGCTAGCAGCCTTTGTAACGCGATGGAAGCCTCTGTAACGCGCTAGTAGCCTTTGTAACGCGTTGCGAGCCGCTATCACGCGATAAAAGCCGATATAACGCGCTAGCAGCCGCTGTAACGCGTTGCGAGCCTCTATCACGCGCTAGGAGCCGATACGACACAAAAGGGATGCCGTTATGTAGCTGTCTTCTTCTTTCGCCGCACGTACCTTCGGACCAACTAGTTGGTTGGACAGTTGCAACTGTCCGAAATCTAGTCTATGAATTTTAACTTAGAATTATTAATTTCTTCTTTTCAGTTTATGATGTTCTTGGAACATAAATATTCAATTTAAATAATATTTATTCTGTTTCTGATATAACACACGGATTCATGCATTTTAATTACTTTTTAATACTCTTTAAAATCATATAAGTAATCTGTCAATTGGAACATTTTCTGCATACTTAAATTCGGACCAGTCTCTCTTTTCTATGAATTGTCATCTGTCAAAGAAATGTCGTCCGTTTGTTTTCATATTAATTATTTACTTTTAACAGTAAATTTAGGTAATAAAACCCATTAAACTAGAGTTCTCACTTTGTGAATCACTCAAACAATGTATTAATAAACTAGGATAATCGAAGGTAAGTCAATTTCTATATAAATATTCTGTTTAAAACTTCGATATTTCTAATACTTCATTTCATTGAAATCATCACTAATTTGTCATTATTTCTTTTGCAGAAATCTACTAGTTGGACTTATAAATACTGAAGATGTGGTTAAAGAAACATTTCACCTACACTTGTGAAAGATAATAATATAATGCAATAAGTGAGATCCAGCTCCAAACTCAACATTTAACTTCATGAATAAGAAAGAAGTTTCCTGTTCAAATTGCATCCAGCATTCTCCAGTCACACGGATTAACCAATGTGATAGTATTTATTCTTTCATTAAGTGATTGATCCAGCGTTATGATTCCAGTGATAAGTAAATTGGATAAATAATCTTGACCTCTGAATACTTGCTCAGCGTAGAATTATTGTCCTTTCATTCATAATACAGTACCTAATCACCACAAATTCCAACTCTTATATCCTATAGCTTATAAATTATTACTAATGAAGCATAAAATTTTATTAATTACATTCAACCCAATGTTTGTCGTTGATGATTATGATTTAACCTGCCGATGAAATACCTAATGTATTAATAGTAACAAAAAGTACTCTAAATTAAATAGCATTCGCAATCTAGATTAGGTCTGTATCATATTTTTGATATTTAAGTATACAATCTATATATATTGTTTACTAGCGGCCGCCCGCGACTCCGTCCGCGTGGATTTCTTTTTTTCGAAATAAAAAGTAGCCTATGTTCTGTCTCAGGGTCTAAAGATTGTCTGTACCAAATTTCATCAAAATCGGTTGCGAGGTTTAAGCGGGAAAGCGTAACAGACAGACAGACAGACAGACAGACAGAGTTACTTTCGCATTTATAATATTAGTTGGGATTTATTTGCGACGTTACCATTTCTGGCACGTCACATGGTGTTGCGGGTGTCCATGGGTGACGTTGATTGCTTATCATCAGGCAGTCCATCTATTAATTTGTTACTAAATTTGAAAAAAAAATACATATTGGTCCGCGCTGGAAACATTTCACACACATACAGGTGCATTAGTTGTGAAGTTACATGTATACATTCATGTGATGCAGATTTGTGTTTATTTTAGTCTTGAAATTCCTTTAAATTGTACTTATACCGACTTTTATCACACAAGTATCAATCTCCACCCGACACAAAATGTATACTCTCAAATTATTGACGTGAACATTAAATAACGAACCTAAATGTTTGTTATTGACTTTGCAAGGCTGCCAAAAATAATTAATAAAACATTTTCGAAGATAACTTCCGCGTGGAATCGATAAATTAAGATGCAGCTCCGGCAATCCGTGATTAAATTATCACCACAGAAAGTTGGGCAGGAGAGATTAAATAGGACGTCGTTAGATTTGCATCAGACTGCGGAGTTAGGTACAAAAGTAATTATCGGCCTTTCCCTGATGAATTGACTAGCATTGGTACGGCGATACTGGAAAATGGATTGGAAAAGGTCAAACTATCTTATCGTTAATTATTTGTTATACTTACATGAATACTTACGCTATGTTTATTTTCTCTCTGTCTACCATCCATCTACAAATATTATTTCAATTGTCAAGCATTACTATTTAAATACACCATTTACATGTTATGTAGTAAATAAAGGTAACATTGCTGAAAGGTGGCTTTCAAAACTATAAGTAGTGTAAAAGTAATACTCACCTGTCTAATAGTTTGTTTTATTTATCTTTTTAATAGTAACACTTACCATTACTAAAATTCGAATCAAAAAGCTTTTAATGCGGGACAAAATATGATTTTATTTCCCTTAGTTGTAGCATTTCGTATTCCAAGAGCCTCTTAAACACTGAAGTACATTTAAGAGATAAGTAGTCACAAAGAGGCAACAAGCTTAATATTTTATAAAGGTACTTAGCTCGCAAATTTCTTATAAACCTCGTCGAAGTCTCTTGATTTTCATAAATAGCTTTTGACGCCGCTTCATTCATACAAGAAGCTCACAACTTGTAAGGCGGTTAGTAATTTTGTCCTTTCATATATTAGAAATGTTGCTTTAATATTTTGATGCCTGTGTTTCTATATAATGGAACTATTAATTTATAATTACTTTTACTTTAACTCCTTTATTACAATACTAGCGGTCGCCCGCGACGTGTGTTTCGGTTTCCGCACACAGTGTTACAAATTAACAATAGATAGCTTAAAGCCATAGTTGTTTTGAAAATATATTTCATGTACAGAATTGACCTCTCTACAGATTAATTATAAGTATAGATAACTAAAACTGCAACATTGCGAACTTTTGATATTTGAAAACAATTTAGAAATCTGTTTGGAAATACGCTCAAAGTACAAAGGTAGGTATTCGTAATTTTATATGACTTCTGTACTTTTTTTTATTTCATGGATTTATTTTTAAGTTCAATATTGCAACTACAAGAACAACATCTAGCGGTAGCATATAATGCGCTTTATTTTATTCATTTAATGCGAAATTTTGGTACTTTTGAAAATGTAAGATCAATATTTCTATTAGATTTAGTTTCACGTGCAGACACCAACGCAACGTACCAATGGTTTCTTTCGCCTTTGCCGATCCCCTCAGCGCCTTTTATCTTTTGCGTTCAAATGGGAAAAGGCTTGAAATACTTTGAGCCTCGCAAAGCCTCGTCTGAGTAATACTTGCGAATTCAATGAAGGGTGAGAATAGTGCGAAATCTATATCTGCTATTGATTTTACAATAATTCAAGATTTATTAATTGGATTTGATGCTTTTTACAAATCTATTCAACTAATAATTTGACGTGTCAGTTAGTTACTGTTTTTGATACATATATTTTTTTATGAAAATTATCACAACAATTCGTTCCATATAAATATTTATAATATGTATTGAACAACTTCACGATCTTATCCTCTAAAGTACGTGCTTAAGCAAACTTGTTAATATTGAGTACAACAAACTCTATCTACGAAGCAACTCTTAAACAATTCCTAGAACAAACTATGAGATAACTTGCACTAATTAAAAAATGAAATTCCTATTCAACCACTCGGGCTTTTAATTAAAGTGATGAACGCGACCCTTTTCAGATCCACAATCAAACAAATTAGCACAAAATAGGTCATACTTTTAACGTATTCCTCATTAAAACAGCTCCGCTCTGTTATGAGATTATACACATTCATTTAACTGCTAATGGTTAAGTTATGCTGTTAAGCCTCCAGCGTCCAGGCTCGCCCATACAATCTGTTTAGCTTTTTGTCACATTGTGGTGTGAATGTTTATTATATGTAGTATACTAGTTGTTAGCCACGGCTTTGACCGCGTTATATATAAGTATCCTTTCACCTCAGTCAGCTCGTACCCAGTATGAGTATGATGAGTATGATTACGTCAGATGACGGTCGAGTATTGTACCCCCTCCCCCCACTTTTTTTCCATAGGTATTCTAAGAAACGACTAAGAAGCGAAGATTAACTGCAGCGTTTCTTATGCAACGACCGTTCACCAACCCTGGGCCCTATGCCCAGCGTGTTGACTAAGGACAGAACCCATCTAGGTGAGGTCTTTGTCAAGCATTGCACTGAAGTTTTATTAAATGGATGTACATGCTATGTGTTATCATGCGTAATAAATATACAATATTTATATATTTTAAATAACCCGCACCAGTTTATAGCAAAGAAAATGATTGTAAATATTATATGAGTATCTACTCCAATCGTAACAATGTCCGCGCCAGTGTGGCCGTCGCCTTACGAGTTCTCCTCGACAGTTGTTTCAACAAATTAAAACCGTTGAAATCCACAAATCAAGCAAGTTGTCACGAACTGGCTCAGATCCCAACTCCGCGTGCTTATTCTACAAATGTTGAATGAGAGGCGTATTCACTTACTTCCCAATTCTTTTTAAATTAAAACAATGTTTGTAATAATCGGAAAAAAACATACTAATATTATTTGTTTGTTTGGATGTTTATACGTTAATCAGGCTGAAACTATTAAACGGATTGAGATGAAATTTGGTAAATATGCAGAGTATGGGCTGACTTACGTGATTGGAAACTTTTTATCCCGATTAAATGCTCCTCCAGGAATCCTGCCGCGATTAAAAACTAGTAAATAATTTACGTAGTGAATGCTTTTATTATTTTAATTTGACGGTCAGGCAATATAGGCAAATATGTGTGATTGCACCAGCCCCCATGAAATCTAAACTTACTTTTCGATAGGCCTGAAAAACGATAATGGCACTTTGACTTTTTATTTTGTCGTTTATAACACAACGCCGGACCGTGTGGAACAAAGAACAAGCGCAAGAAACTACAATGTAGTTAAGTTGTTGTTGCAAAAAAACTTTTAACATTAAAACAACCGTTAGGGTAGTTGTTGTTGCCGCTAATTTCCCTTGTTACTGCAGAGTCGGACCGCCTTGCAACTTGAATACATTATAACGTTCTTAGTTTGAGGTGTACACTTGTACAATGTACAGCTAACCCCGACGATTAACTACGTGGCGTACATATGTAAGTCAGCGTGCAACTACATTACGTCGCTTGCCTCTTTAACTGATGTATATGTTTTTTTTTCGAAACTGGGTTATCTAGATTATCTACATCATCTTAATCTAAATCAAGATGATTAAGATGGTGTAGATCCGTGATTCTCAAACTTTTTTGCTGACCCTTTAAAGCAAAATACTCGATGAAGCCCTGTAGTAAAACAACAGTTTTCAAAAGTGTATTCTCTATTAATAACGCACACCGCACTGTCGCGGAGTCAAAATGTTTGACCAGAGTGAGTTGTTTTGATTTGTGGCGACACCTATCTACATCGCCACAATGGAGTAGTTCCAGTATACCTCAACAGATGGCGCTGACACGGCAAAGCGATATTTCCATACAAACCTACATCGCGCTAGCAGAGTTTCCGCCGCAACTTAGCATATATACGACTGCACCAACACAGTGCAGAAAGGACCTCGGTCCCCGAGCTAGATCACCCGCTCGGCAGAAGTACTTCTATCTTTTAGGGAATGGGTGATTTCCCTATAACTGGTGACCCCGACGTGATCGGTCCCTATACTGGTGACCCCGCACATGGACATCAGCGCAGCCTTCGCACCGGAACTCCATTACTCCACCATCAGGTCAACAGCATTCCAGTGATCCACGCAGCACACGCCAGCCGCAGCCTGCCTCATGGAACCACTTGCAGCCGCTCAAGCAGCTTCCTGGTTCCTGGCCCAGCTCGCACACCGGATTCCTCGCCCTCTATCCGAACCGCGGCGGATTTACAGGGTTCCTTCATCCGGCTTCGGAGTTTCTGCCTTCATCCCGACTCACCGAGGACTGACATGGCATATCCGACATCATGCGCTCACAGCAGCGCCCTCTACTGGCAAGCACGCACAGATTGCACGCACTGACGCCTACAATGACCATCGCCCTCCGGTCTTCGGGGGGGAGTCCTGTGGCGACACCTATCTACATCGCCACAATGGAGTAGTTCCAGTATACCTCAACAGATGGCGCTGACACGGCAAAGCGATATTTCCATACAAACCTACATCGCGCTAGCAGAGTTTCCGCCGCAACTTAGCATATATACGACTGCACCAACACAGTGCAGAAAGGACCTTGGTCCCCGAGCTAGATCACCCGCTCGGCAGAAGTACTTCTATCTTTTAGGGAATGGGTGATTTCCCTATACTGGTGACCCCGACGTGATCGGTCCCTAAAGATTTTTTTCAAAATTTTAGCTGCAGAAGTATCGTCGAACCCTAGGGTTCCGCGGGACGCACACACTGTTAGTGTGCCCGGCCTGGCGACACGAGCGCGACGCACTCTGCGTGGCGCTAGGCGTAAGGCATGGCCTCTCGTTGGCAACCATGGTGATTGCCATGGTTGTTAACAGGAGATCATGGGAGGCGGCCGCCGCCTTCTGTGAAGCGGTTATCTCGCAGAAGGAGGCAAAGGAGAGGGACCGGGAGGACAACCCTCAATCCGCCCTTCTCCGGCGTAGACGGCCGGGCCGAAGATGGCGTGCACACTTACGCCCTCTTTAGCCCGATAGTGGGCATGCCTGCGCGCGGAGTAGCTCCCGCGCGCATTGCATAGGCTGTCCAAGCCATGTCTGTGGATCACCTCGTTTCCTGGGTGATCCTCCATAGGCGCCTCCCTGGCCTGATTTAATTAGGCCAGGCAGTACCCGGGGATGGAACGGTCTAGCGCCTAACAAGGCGGACACCGGTTTATCCCTGCTTAGGGTGCGAAGGAAACCGCAGGAGTTTAGTGGGTAGTGGGACGAACGTCTCTAGTTCCGAGCCCCACACACGGCTGCAGGCCTAGCTTAGCCTGTACGCTATGGCGCGTAAAAGCGTTCTCCTGCGAAAAAAAAAAAAAAAAAAAGGGTTCCGCGGGACAAACTTAGAGTACAGCTGGTGTAGACAACTAAGTTTAAAAAAATATCAGATACGTCAGTTAAAGAGGCAAGGGACAAGTTGTGGAACAATAAAGAAAATACTCTTTATTGCTCTCCTCTCATGAGCTGCGGAACGGAAATATCAGTAAGTAGAAGAAAATTGTTAATATTTCCTTGTTCAAAACAGCTTTCGTAACATATTGGTAACAATAAATCATTTAATATTTCATCCTATAAGTACCTCCTACAAACGTTACTACGCCACCGAACCGTTGAATCATAACAACTAGAAAATACACTTTTCCCGAAGACATATAGATAACCACGATGGATGTCCGTCCCAAAAATGAAACCAATATTGACTGTAGAAATAAAAAGTCCCACCACGTTAGATCGAACAAAATAAAGTGGTCTCAGAAATTGGCAAAGCGGGTCGAAACCGACAATATTGACGCCTGGGTAGGGATGGCACTCATATACATATCAAGTTTTGATCATGATAATTGCAATATACACTTTTTTATTTCTTTAGTGACGGGTCCGTTGGTCAGGGTTCTTGTGGTCAGAGACCGAACCCGCGACCCTCGCTTTTGTTCTAGCTTCAAAAGCAGCAGGTAAAAGTAGCAGGTTCAAATCCCGCTAGGGACAAAGTATTTATGTATGTCCTTCCGTTTCCTTGCATAGCCTATCATAGAAAACGTATAATCATACAATGATCATTATTATGTGTTTGACTCATAACCTCTTAGAACAGATCCAGTTTCCTAATTTTTAACTCCGTATCTCTCTTACAGCCCTGCGTTTAGAGAATTTACTCTCCTAATACTCGAAGATTTGTGGACTGAGTGAGAACACTCGCCAATATAACGCGGACACTACTGACTTCAGAGCGGGCTTAAAACTCTATCAGACTATTTGCTATATTATTTCAACCGAAATAACATTTACTTACTCAATGTTTTGTAGTAGTATCAGCCTATCATAGTCCCACTGCAGGGCAGAGGCATCATTTGAAATCACGTTTTCGTTACAAAGATGGGTGTTGCTCAATAACCACGATTGCCAAATGGATTGGTGATCAGAAAACCGGGCTGTGTTCCAAACACGAGACTTTATTTAAAAAAAATCGTTTGTCTTTTCGAATGTCGTACAATATTGGATACACGGAAGTTGACCAAAATGGTGGCTGCTTGCTGTTGTTTGCTACTACTAGTACAATTGTTTACTCATTTGGACTTACTAAATGATATTTTATAATATCAGTGGCCATTTAGAAACGGCTATGAGTGTAATTCATCATAAATGACATAATTTTTTTTTTCGCTTGTCGCTCGTAAAGCATCTATTTATTTCTTTCTAATTTGAAAAAAAAACATACTACATCTTAAATACGGTACCTAGAGCATTTCAAGTGAGAATACAGTTTCATTGGATGGAGTTGTTGACCACACACTCCGTGCGAGTAAAGCAAGATGGATTGCCGACGTAATAATGTTGCGGGCTGTGGTGCATACTGCTTGCAATCCTTAGTAAATTTACGTTAGGCGACGACGTCTATTTTCCACACAGTTGATATAAATAAAGTTTATTGGCCTTAGCTTTAAATAAGAGAGAATTCTTCTTGAATAACTAAACAGTAAACAAATAATACTTATTCAAATTCAAAAAGTGCAGCGATACGATGTTTAATCACCAATGGTATACCTATTTAACTAAAATCGGTATTATTATTATTTTTAATGCCTCTTCGGATTACTAATACTACTTCACGCAACACAACGTCGATGAAGTTCTAGCACAAAGTATGCCCTTTTTTTGTCACATTGGACATTTTGATGCCATTCGGCAGAGAATCCGATCCCCTAGCGAATGGCATCAAAATGTCCAATGTGACAAAAAAGTAACAAACTAAAAAGACAAAATAAACTTTTTTTCGTTTCAAAAATAGAATCAGTCTTTCGGCAAAGTGCTTTTAACGGTGTTAAAGATGAAGGAACTAAATCGAACGTGTGAGTGGCAAAGTATGTACGGAGCCGGGCTGAGCGCGCTTTTTGTAAAAAATTGGCCAAGTGCGAGTCGGACTCCCGCACTGAGGGTTCCGTACAAATTCTATTTTTGACGTATTAAAAAAACTACTGAATAGATTTCGTTCGAACCAATTTTCGTTGGTAGTTTTTATGGTAATGTACATTATATAATTATTTCAGTTTTATCATCCTCGTATTTTAGAAGTTAGAGGGGGGGGACACACTTTTTTCCACTTTGGGAGGGTCTGTCACGCAAAGTATTCACTTTAGAAAAAAGTGATATTAGAAACCTTAATATAATTTTTAAAGACCTATCCATAGATACCCCACACGTATATGTTCAATGAAAAAAAATATTTTCAGTTTCAGTTCTGACTATGGGGACCCCCCACTATTTTTATTTTTTTTCTATTTTCGTGTGAAAACCTTGTTGCGGTTCACAGAATACATCCACTCACTAAGTTTCAACAGTATAGTACTGATAGTTTCGGAAAAAAGTGGCTGTGACAGACTGGCGGACAGACAGACAGACAGACAGACAGACAGACAGACATGACGAATCTATAAGGGTTCCGTTTTTTTGCCATTTTGGCTACGGAACCCTAAAAATGAAAGGGACCACGATCACGCCTTCTATAAAACGAAACGAGATGTTATCGATAGAAGTGAAAAGCTGGTCTCCGATATGTAAATATGGTTGGGTTAAGTAGGGAATCTGGAATGAAATTACGTCTTTGGAGAGTTTTTGTAATCGAAATGGATAAAAAATTGATTTGGATAATCGGATAGTTAAATGACACTAAAGCTGGGAGTAAGAGTGAAATTGCCACAGTACAGCATTGGCCCTTTGGAGTAGAAGACTGGTAAGAAAGAGAGATATTTCGGTCGAGTAAATTCGCTGGTGTGCGTACAGCATCCCCAAAATAAAGAAATCATTAGCATTATTACCATCTTTGAAATTAAATTAGGGCATTAACGCAGTCTCTGGCAGGCAGGCTGAACAAAGAATATAGTTAGCAAGTCAAAAGTTTTTCAAACTTCACAAAAAGTTGCCATTTTATTTGAATTATGTAATAAGAAAAGATTTTACCGATTTATTATTTCTCTCTCATATAAATTCTTGGAGAAACATTTGGCAGATTATTTGCAAGTCATCTCTCGGACCGTCATCATCATAAGCCAAGAGTCAAAATGGCGATCGTAGAATAGTATACGATAAAAAAAGAGAAACGCACCTGCCTGAATGTTCCTAAGTTGCTTTATACGACCAAATCGGAAGAAATAGGGTGATTATATTTAACACTAACACTATTATTGGTTCTGCACGGCACCGTATTACACCTATTTGATATCAGAATACCATTTTGTTTCTAAACATACGATTCTGTTTTACAAAAAAGTATTTGTTTGGAAGAAAAAATATTATCAGAGCTTCCAAACATTTCTAATCTGTCTTACCATTTCGGCTAAGCTTAATTCCTCGGAAGACAGCATAGTGCCGCGGCCGCACAAGTTTTGAATGCTTTCATTCAAACTTGTCTCTGTGACTATGAACGGCGGATGGTACAGTTTGTCTCGACAACTTCGTCGATTTAACTCTGCTCTGTTGTTCGGGGCTTTCGTGCGCTTTGTTTTTGTTGGGTAACGTGTAAAGTACGTTTAGTACCGTTTCGAAAAACCAATAAAATAGTTATCTTTTGAAATACATTTCTCGTTGGCGCTTCGGTTTTGGTACCTACCTATACCTACATGATCTCGTGATAATGAGTTTTCCGGAAAAGCATTTAATTTATTTTCAGATTGTTCCGCTGAGTTTTAACTTATTCAAGGTAGTAAAGAAGCGATATATTTACCTCTGAACAAATAACGTGTTTTTCACAAACGTCGCAAAGTTCACAACTGTTACGGCAACATCATGTCGACTTCTCTCCAAGTTATTTTTATTTTAGAATAAATAAATCTTGCTGGTTGCTAGCTCGCGAATGTTTTCCTAGAAGGATTTTAGTTCGACAGTTCTATTGATAAGCGGAGTCTGCGGATGTGACGCATCCGAGCAGAAAGGGTTAACGACGACCTTGCCGAGATCTTGTGGCGCCCTCTACCCTCTATTTTTGTGACAAAAATCTTTCAGAAAAATATTTTTCCAAAATTCTTCTCTAGGACTATCAAGCGGTCCCACTGTGTTGTTGAAAACGAAGAAATTGTGGGTCGTTAGAGTATTGTTACAATGAGGCGGTTCTGAATGCCTTCACATACATATATTATGTAGGACCAACCTAAAGGAATAAATTCACTAAGCATAAGTACATTCAAATCGATAGGAAATAAAATAAAGACAGATATGAGAAAAACCAAACCAATCTTGTAAAAATTGCAGAAAAAACCGTCATCATTTTCAAAACTACTCAGCGATAACTGCATAACAAAATTAAAGAAATGAAGAAGAAAATTGAAACGATCCATCCCGTCTTCGCATGGGTACAATTTATCTCAAATAGTAATACTACGCCCCTTCAGATCCGCTTGAGAATATTTTCTTTATTTTCGGTCGCTTTTTGTTGAAATGAGGTTACATTTCTGTTTTTTTTTTCATTCATAGACACATTTAACAAAATACAAGGTGTAAAAAAAGGTATCACTATCCCTTGGACTATGCACAGTAGACTTAAATCTAAGTTGTTTACAAGGAAAACCAAACCTGGGAAATCGTTTTCATTTTTAGGCATGAAAAAAAATCTCAATTTAATTGCCAGCAATGTACGCGCGCCACAACGCGCATGCATGTGTGTGTTTGTGTGTGTGTGTGTGTGTGTGTGTGTATTCGAGTTCGGGGAGTCGGGCCGCCATTACGATTTACCTACAAAATTGCCAACAAAAACAGATATCGAAACGAGTCAAAAAGATTTACTTAAAACAAATAAATTAACAGCTAAGTACTTACCTACTCCTCGTCACTGTACTCAAAAGCAGGCCTCTCCAAGCTGATGAGGTGTGGCTCGATCTGGCGACCTTCCAGCTGCAGGCATAGACGGGCTCGGTACACTGTACTCTTTTGCACCCGGTCCAGGATTCACGCACTGAACGCCGTTTAAGATCGTCAAACACGTCAATAATTTTTTGCCGCATTTCGGCACTGTTCTGGCAAGCACTATCAAAAAACCTGTCCTTGACAAAACCCCACAAGAAGAAATCGAGTGATGACCCCGCTTACTCCGCAATACTCTGGCTGCGGTTCGGACGCCCAATCGTGGATTTTGCCGCACCATCTCCAAAACGGCCTCTTCTGCAGCAGGTGGTATCGCTCCGCGCCCTACTACTTGGCCAGACACAATCGGTTGATTGTCCAGCAGACGCTGTACAGCCCGAGTGAAAATACGTGGGTCAACCGGCTGATGGGCGGTGGGGTACTCAGCCCCGTAAATACGCAATACTTCTGAAGCATTTCCACGGGCCATACCGTAACAGTAGACCATGTTCACGTATTCGCGGGCACTGTAGCGATATGAACTCATCACTGCTATCTTAACTTTCTTCACAATTACACTGTACACACTATCACAATCGAACAGTTCGAATCCCGATCACGGATAAGCGTAAATCACAACACAACCTCATTCGATGACCTAAGAAACCGAACTAAACGATTACGAAAAAGACGTTATTTTTTCACTATTCTTTCGCCGACAAAGCGCATGCGCAGTGCGCGAGCCTGTCAGGCGGCGCATGCGACATGAGACATTACGCGGTTCCGTATTCAATTTTGAACAAAAATGTGAAATCTATCATTGACAAAATCAGCACTTTTAAGGTAGTTATGTAAAGCATTTTTTAGGAATAAGATGATAATCTGTGTGATTACATTGTACTTTGAGAAAAAGAAATGAAAAGAGTAAAAAAAATAACAAGCAAATGAGATGTCCCATCCCAGGCCCGCACCATGTACGTGGTACCAAAAAATCGGTAAAATATTGGTATTTCCATTAAAAATACAATAAAACATTTTTGGTCCGTAGTTTAGTGGCTTAAAAATAAAATCAAATTCATAATTGTTCACTTTAGTTCACTTTACTTCGTAAAGATGGCAATTGTAATTTTTTTCTTTACTGGGATTAACAGCTTTGGCCCCAGCCTTTTTAGGTCGTTTGTAACCTAAAAATATAAATACTTTGTGAAATAAACTGCATACTGTCAAAACAAAAATAAACTGACGGATAAACGACATAAACGTCATTCAAGTTTCAAAGATGCGTCTTGGTATATTTACTTTACTCTATGGATGCGTCCTCCGCCATATGGTACTGAGTTGCAATATTGTGGTTTAATTTATTGTTTCAGCCAAAAAACTAAGGTTTTCCATAAGAATTGGTGTAATTAAAACTGTAGTACACTTATTCGCCTATATTTAGGTATAGCGTACATGGACCAGGCCGAGGCTTCATACATTTCTGGGACATCTCTTTTAATAATTAAATTGAATAATTTTTCCTAATTTTAACATTCAATTGAAGTTGTTTTAAATTGTTCTGTTTAATCAAAATTAATGTTGCTTTTCTTCTTAATTAATAAAAAAAATTGTAATTTTTTTGAAGCAAACCTACTTTGATTCCTAAAACTCATTATCAACTTCTAAGATTGCGTAACACAAAGCTTCGGAATAAACTATCAAAATAAAAAATGATTGAAATCTGCAAGAGTTCCTTGATTTCGGTTTTAATAATACTGCGGATCCCTATTTGAATGAACGACAAGCGGCGCGGCGGCGCGAGCGGCTGCCCTTTCGGCGCGCGCCGTTCCGTTCTTTATACCTACCGGCCGGCCTTTCGGCGCGCGCCGCTCTTTATAAAGCGGGGTTTACATGGGTGCCTAAAACCGCACGATTTTTGTCGCGCGGCGAATATCGACCGTCTAAATGTCAATTCGGCTAAGTCCCAAGTGACTTAAGTCGCAAGCCCCAAAGTTGGGTAGCATCCGACTTTAGCCGCGCGGCGACCGGCCGTACGCGGCTGGTGACTAAAATCGACCATGTAGGTAATCGATCAGTTGTAGGCGATCGCCTGCCGCATTCTTCTCAACATTTTCGAAGGGAATGACAGAGTAGCGTGCGATTTTATTCACCAGTGTAAATGGGCTAGCGCTGCGGCTTGGTGAGACGATTTGTGAAGCGACTAGCCGCACGGCGAAAATCGACCCGTGTAAACCCCGCTTTACCTACAACTCTTTACCTACCGGCCGGCGGGCGCTCGCGCCGCCATCGCCATTCCGTGCAAACGGGAATACTGGGTCTTTATTTTTAATTTAAATTTTGTACGAGACTAAAACTTACATTGAAATTAGTAGCATATCCTTGTTTTTATTAATTTCTAAAGGTCCGTGAACTCGAACTAAAATTAAACTCGAAACGTTTATGTTTTATAAACGGGCTATCTTACTTAATAATAACAATGTAACATCGTGTGTAATTAAGTCTAATCATTAGGTTACAATTAACATGTTTACTTTACAAAATAACTTACAATGGTATTAGCAAGGGGATTAGCGATGAGCTAACAATGGTATTAGCCATTGTCTAGGAAGCACACGATCGAGTTAAGGCGATCGATTGTGGCCCTCCGGTCTAAGGTCAATAGCATATCAGCTGGTCGCGCGTACGTGTATGAGTGAGCGCCACACGAACGGGCGCGCTTGTGTGCGTTGGCCGTGTTTGCGATACATTGGAGTTTGTTAACTTTAAAATTATTTTATGGGAAAACTAATAAAAAACGATGTCATGTTTCTTTGAAGAAAAGTTTAGTGATGTGAAAAAGAAGTCATTTTATTAAAAACCTAGACTTTTTTAATTAATGTTTAGCTGTCAATATCTCGGAAACCGTACATTTCCCAGGCATGGTGTAGTGGAGAAAAATGTTCACAATAATTGGGAGAATATAGGGTTTCAGTTTTCGTTAGACCTTTTTTGACACTCATTATAATTTCATAAAAGTTTTTTATTATAAATGGGTTTAATAATGTGACAAATTCTTCGTATGATGCGAAAGCTATAAAATAGGGAAAAACAGATGACTTCATGAAATGGCATTAGGAGGTTCAAAACCTTCAAATCAACAGTTTGAGTTTTACGACCGTTTCCCTTCTTAATCAGCAGTGCTTCATTCCTAGATCCCATTTACGATGCCCGTGGGATATGGGAAGACAATCGTAATCTTCACTTCCAAACTCTCTATTTAGCAAAAACAATCTCATCTTAAAATATTAATTAAGCCACGAACTTGTCCGAATTCTAAAGAGCACATTGCAAAATTCGAAATATTGCCAACTTTCATAATAATGCAAGCAAAAATGTTGGCTACCTTTTTTGCAACCATTCATATCCAGGTACGAACGGAAATTGTATGGTGAGAGTTCCGTATCGCGTAGAATTTTTTTAATTAATAGCATTACCTAAGTGGTTTTATTACTTTTAATTTATTATATCGCGTGTAACAAGGATAGAGCATTCCCAATCATTGCAGCCGGGCGTACGTAACATTTATCATCAGATCAATTTTACGATATGACAATAAACATAAGTAAAATTCTACAAGACATTAACGAATACTTTCTTCGTAAACGACGAAAAATTGCCATGAGTGGCGAAAATACCAAGAGTGCTGACCTTAAGTAGGAAATATGCCAGGAGATTGATTGATTCTGCGGCTATGTTCGAGTACATAGTGTAAATTCGGTATTTTAACCTTTGCATAAAATGTGGAGGTAAAATGAAATATTTCGTATCAATACATAGTATAAAACAAAGTCATTTTCGCTGTATGTCCGTATGTATGCTTAGATCTTTAAAACTAAGCAACGGATTTTGACGCGGTTTTTTTAAATAGATAGAGTGATTCTTAAGGAAGGTTTGTATGTATAATACATGTAAGTAAGTACCACGGGCGAAGCCGGGGCGGGCAGCTAGACTTAGTGATAATGTAACTTATATTTGTTAACGTGTAAACGACCAAAATATGTATCATCGGCCAAAACGGCCGGTTTCGGTTTTGTTATTATACTTTTTATGAATTATAAGCAATCACGGTGAATATTTAGTTCTACAAAATAGTATCTGATATTAAGTAATTATGTGAACTTAAGACTATTCATCTTTTGCAGACAGTAGAATAACAAAGAGAATTCGGGGATTCAACGAAAAAGGTCATAAAATAAATCCATCCGGCGATTCCTTTTATCTCTCAAGTCGCAGAACCCCAAACATGGAACTGGCAAACCGCTCACGTCCGAAAAGCGGTGGTATTGAAGCGAGCTGCAGTTTACGTAATACTAGTTCTGTTGCGACGTTGTTTCAATTGACTCGTCAAAACTTTGGACGGAATGAGTACTGCATCTGTTGTTGTTGTAGCTGTTAGATGGACTGGCGTCTATTGCGGTCGACTTAGTTACATGTTTATATTTGACGAGGCGAAGGTCAATGTCCATTCATGAAGCCCACTTTTCTTGTAACACATGGGCGTATAATAACTATCAGAATAGCACACACAGGACTTCTCCAGTAATGGCTGTCGACAAGCAAGGGAAACGTATACAGATCGGATGCTAGTTTGCTGCCATTGCTAATCCACATTCACCTTTCCGCCTATCGAATACAGAGGAATATGACCTTCTCACAACAAGTCTTATCTAAGAATGCCCTTGATCAGCACAGCCGCGACCAAACACAAATCAAACCCTTGGAATAACGTTTGATGTACTTTCCTTTACTCATAGACAAACAATTCCAAATAATATGCAACCTCCAACTTATTTATTTACGTCTAAAAAATATTGTACCCTCGGACAAAACGCAACTCCTTTTTATTGGTCCTTTGAATAATATTACTGTTATTAAGTTATTGCAAATATAGAATAATAACGAGATAATTCAGAAAACCGACGTATAGTAGATAAGTTATCCATATATGTAAGGTAAAAATATAGTTTTCAAACTACTGTGACAATCCAGAAATCCACGTACAAAATAATTCTACCCATAATCGCCCATACGTGAAAAGGTTACATCAATTTCGAATTGATTTTCTTTCATTGTAGAATTCAATAGACGCAACCAGGAACGTCTCACAAATTATATAGTTCTATTTTATTATTTATAGCTTTTCGAGAACACAAATCAGACATTAATTGTAATTGATATGGCATATCAAGAACTTCAAATGAAGTTTAATATGTTATTATTGACACATACGATTTTTACAGTTACCTATGCTTAAAATACTGGCTAGCCTTCCTCGACAATAACACAAAAATATTTTTTCATTTCGTACCAATAGTTCCTGAGATTAGCGCGTTTAACCAAACAAAGAAACAAACTCTTCAGCTTTATTTTATTAGTACAGATAGTATAGATGTAAAGGTAAGGTATATAAGTAAGTACTGAATAAATACTATGAAGAGGAAACTAATGTAAGCACGAGCAACTTGCGCCAAGTTAGTCGCCGATAAATAATCTCGTCACGTAATATTGCTACTACCAACAGCACTCGCATTAATATTCCAGGTAATCCTAAGTGCTCGAGACTTGTATTAAAGAAACGAAACATCTACAGTTTATCTCAATACACTAATGCGAGAATCGTGCGGCCATTGCTAGTGGGAAAATGGGGGTGCAAAGATACGGTAGCGTTGAAAGCCGTAAAAAGGGTAGCGAGAAACGACCGTCAGCCCTCTATCTGAAATAAATAAACATCTTTTATATTGGAGGAACCGAACCTAAATATTCTTTTTTAAGACTCGCCAAACTTAAGTGTGTATTCTTCACGTAACCCGCGTCATACTATACACGTTTTATGTGTGGAGAGATCACGCTAGGAAGTACTTTGTCTACATATTTACGCAGCCGCCGTTTGCATTTGTGGCCAATTCATAAAGATGTGTCTAAAAAACAAATCCTTATGGGTTCTTAGGCCCTTTTTGTTTTTCTAAGAGTTTTTGTGAAAAAGTTTTATTAAAATATGTTTCATTTCTTTGTAATTTCTACAAGGGTCACGTTTATAGTATCGTATACATACCAACCATACAATTACACAACTCTATGGAACTCAAACAAAATTTAACTCAACAATGAAGTATACAAGTTTTCGTAAACAAAACAAGGATATTATACAATCTCTGAAATGAAAAGAGAAATAATGGATTTATCAGAGAATAATTAATCTTTGTACACATCACAAAAGTATTGTCTCGTCTGACAACTTAGAATTTCATTAACATTAATACTTTGAAACAATGAATCTCGAGTGTGCTTAGTAAGGCGAAGCTTCTTATTGTGTGCGGAGTTCACCACCCTTGACGTGAGCGTTGGTTATACTTGGTGTATTCTTGTATTGACGTGGCGTTACATTGCCTAGTGCTTTTCCATCGGCTACGCTCGCGTCATAGTGGAAAATTTTCACACATGATCCCGCCATCGGGACAAAACGTGTTCTTAAGAGCCTTCCAAATTACTCGATAAAAAGTCATGATCCAATACAGAGTTTTATACAAAGAACCTTTAACCTAAAATAAAATGTAAATTTTGATAAATCAAGAAACAATCAAATAAACGTTTTTTAACAAGATATCTCCTCAAGGAGAATGGGTGTTAACCCTTATTAGTCTTGACCTAGCTTATATAAGGAAGCATGGTGCAAAAATCTGCCCTTTGATATGTCAGTCAGTTTTCCCTTATATATAAGTATGTAGAAGACGTCATATCCAGACACAATGTGGCGTGTGCTCCACATTGATAAGCGCGGAGCAGTCGCGGGACCCTTAGCTGCGGTCGAGACGCGATCCGCGGCAAGTGCAAGCGCTGTGACGTCACTTGCGAAGATACTTGAGAAGAACGTGCGAAATAGCTTGGCTGGACTAAATTAG